>JBAIZL010000001.1:22950000-23077500 GCA_036971475.1 Prosapia bicincta | reverse complement strand
TGTATAACTATGTAAAAAAAATTGTAATGTATGATAAATATTTTTAATGAGATCTCTGGCTGATAGTGACATCTATCGAGAAAAACTTAAAATAAGTAATCAAGCTAGGGATATGCGCCCCGCGGATGCGCGATAGGTAGGAAGGCGGCTCGCAATTAATTTTTCTCTCTCATTTGGCCAGGATGTAACGGGGAAAGGACGTCTCCAAATAGCAAGAAGATGTATTTAGTTTCTTTTTATTTTAATTAATATAAAGTATTATTTTCTTTCAATCATGGCATAGAACACGGCATACGATACCAGATACAAGATGGGTTGCAGACTTTTGAGGGTTTCTCCCGATGCTTAATCACGAAGACGAATCCAGGCTTTACCGAGATTTACCACGAGGTGGAAGGGAAGTTGCGACAAGTTAACACAGCTAAGTGGGCGATTTAAAACTTTTAAAACTTAATTTCAAAATTTAAAATGTTTCGGAGCAAAATTTCTAAATAATGAACATTGAACTTTTTAATTAATAAGCATAATTATAATTACGCATCTTTTGGTGCCAATATGTTCACCAAATTTAATTATTAAATTTGATTATACAAGAAAGGCAAGTAAACTCGAATATATGTTCATTTTCAGCCATTGATTAATTTATTAATTGAAGGATTGCTATCCTTAAAAATTTATAAGTAATATTAAAAATGTTCCATAATCCGTAACTGAGTGTTAAAGAAATTTATGTGTCATGATTTTAATTTATTTTATCTGTCTATCTTAAAATAAAAGTTTATAATTTGCATAAATTGAATTTAAAAGAGTCATTATTTTACCGGCGCACAATTCCTTGCATTTCAAATAAATAAACCTTAAGAATTAATTCAAGAATATTCTGCTAATTTTAATTGTTTAACTTGGTAATTTAAAATATATTAATGTAACAGATTTATAGCTTCTATTGCGTTACAGACAGACGTTTCATTACGCCTCAACTGTAAGCAAGAAGTGAATCTTAAATGTTTTAAGAGTTATAACTAAATAAAGTCCAATTTGTAAAATTATCATCCGTTACACAAAATGCGCCACTCTGCTGTATAAATTTGAAATGTAAATTTGTGTGTTGGCAAAAAGAAAATTTAAAAATGGTTGAAAATAACCGAATTCATTAAATATATTCAAAACGTAAATTCACAGTGTAAAATTTTATAAAATGTATAAGTTGAACGCAAAAGGATGTAGCAGGTAGCTTGTGTAAGTAGTTTGGTAAAGTTAGGGGAGAAAACCAGTTATAACCAGTTTTTACTTGTAGTGTAGTCAAGGTCAGAGACTCTTATTGTTCAAAACATTTTGTCATGTCTATGCGTAGTAAGTTCTAGATTTTTAAAAAGTTTGTGCTTGTCCTTGTAAGCAGTGGTAGAGCACAATTATTTACACAGCTGCCCGTACACGTCCTGTTTGCATAAAACGTGTTCCAACCTTTCGAGTTTGCTTGACTTTCTGTTTAAGAATAGATTCTCGTGGATTTTCTGAAAATAATCCTATTAAACGAAATGGCTTTAAAAATAGACCTTCTGTCAAAGGAGGAATTAGAATATGAATTAAATTTAAGAAATGTCAATTTTAGAAGTGATTCAGTTGCATCTGACGTTAGAAAAATTTTAAGAAAAGTTATAAAAGATGTTAATATAGTGGCTAATCCTATTCATTTGAAAGATAAATTAAATGTAAACAATGAATTTGCAGTTATTAGTGAAAAATTTAAAACTTTGATGAAAAGTGTTAATGATTTAAAAGACGATCTTAGAGTTATTGATACAGTCAGATCAGAAACTAAAGTAATTCATTTAACGACTAGATGTAATGTTTTGCTAAAATTTAAGATCGAACAACAGATGAGGGATGAACTTAATGATATTTTAAAAAAGTTAAATGATTTAAACAAAGTAATAACTGAATTGAATGTTGATGTAAGTTTAAAGACAGAAGTAGTAAGAAAATTATCCGAAGAAAATATGTCGGAAGAAAATTTACAAGAAGTGTTCTTAAGTACCCATGAAGCTTCAATAACATCCAATGTAGATAAAGTCTGTACTAATGTAAGACCCCAGAATGCTGTGTTCGATTTCAGATTGTATAATAAGCTAACAAATCCATTAGAGAGATATCTCAAATTGTTCATTACAACAGATGGTTTAGAATCTAAAAAATTGTTAAATTTTATTAAAGTGGTATTGAAATTGAAAAACGAGGTAAAGCTTTCCGATAATCAAATATTAGAACTAAGTATGAACTATGCAACCGGTCCATTATTGGACAAATTGTTGTCAGCTTTAGAACAAAACAGTAATTTAAAGGAATTTCACCAGAATGTCTTAAAAACATTTATACCTATTAATCTTAGGGAAAATTTAAAAAGAGATTTGATTAATAGACCTCAAGGTATTGGCGAACCCCTGCCTCTTTATGTACAATCTTTGAAAGAGCATAATGAATTATTGTTAGGTGAATATTCTGAAAATGATTTAGTTGAACTAATTAAATTAGGGATGAATCCAGAAACCAGGAATAAGTTGTCATTTATTAGAAACCCTACATGCTTAAATGATTTTAACGAAATGTCTGTGCAAATACAAAACATTACATATAATGATCATGTTAGAAATAGAAATAGTGAACAACAGTTCAGGGCATGTCAGAAGTCCAATATGTATGGTAATTCTAGCAATAGTAACTATAACAATAATAATTCTAACAATGGTAATAGTAACAATCGCTATCAAAGACCACCTCAACATCAAAATTATAACCATAAACCAATTAAATGTTTTAAGTGTGGTAAATTGGGTCACAAGGCTAATGTGTGCAGAACAAATTCAAAAAACTAATTAAGAGGGAGGCATTCATCAGGGATACCTCCCGCAATTTTGTAAAAAATATATTTTTGGCTAAGCATAGAGGTAACTCACAAGTAAATTTCAACACAAATGATAAAAAGAATAACAAATGTAATCAGGTCAATTATTGCCAAAATGTAAATAAGAAAAATGTTAATTATAAAAAGCATATTTTTAATAAAAATAATAAAGATAAAAACAAATGCCTAAGGGTTTTGAAAATGGTAAAAAATAGAAAATGGATGAAAATCCAACCTAAAATAATTATGTTACCAACAATAGATATAAAAATAAATAAGATAAGCAATAAAAGTAAAGCCCTTATTGACACTGGAAGCTCAATCAATTTAATTAATGAAAAATATATTCAAGAGAATAAATTGCTGAACAAAATAACAATGTATAAGTCAGATATGGAAACTATTGTAGCTGCTAATAATGCCGAAATTAAAGTGAAAGGTTTTTGCATTCAAAAAATAAAAATAAAACACTTTAGCTGGTATGTAAAATTTTATATTGTAAATAACATAACATGGCCCCTGATATTAGGAACTCCATTCATCAATGAAACAGGTTTAATAATAGACATATCAAAACAAGAATGTTGTTTTAATTTTGATCCTACAGTAAAAATAAAGATTAATAATTTTAAATCCTTAAGCAATAACAATATAATGAGTAATAGTAAAATACAAATTGGTAGTCCAGAAGGAATTAAAGAAATAGAAGCAATAGTAAGACAATTTCCTAATGTATTTGCAGACAAGATTGGCAAAGCCTTAAATTTTAAATTTGATTTAAAAGTAAAATCTGATGAAATTGTAAAAGTTAAACCATATCCCATCAGTCCACCTAAAATGACTATTCTAAAAGGAATAATAGATGATTTACTAGCACAAGGAATAATTGAGCATTCCACTAGCCCATATTTGAGTCCTTCATTTTTAGTGTCAAAGGGGGATAAACATAGACTTGTAGTGAATTATGGCAAAATGAACCAATTGATAGAAAGAGTTTCACATCCTATTGGCGACATGGCCGATTGTTATCAATTTCTGGGTAATGCTAAGTATTTTAGTTGTATTGATCTTTGTAACAGTTTCCACCAGATACCGCTTACCGAAAATAGCAAAAAGTATACAGCGTTTTCAACACCTTTCAGTCAATATAATTACACGAGAATTCCATATGGTTTGCATGTAGGCAGTGGAATATTAAGCTCGTATATTGAAAGAATTTTTAGTGATATAAAGTTTAAATACATGTTAAACTTTGTTGATGACATCCTTATATATATTGATAGTTTAGAAGAACATCTGAAACATGTGAGAGAAGTAATTAGTAGATTGAGTAAAAATAACTTAACTGTAAATTTGAGCAAGGCAAAATTTGTGTGTAAAGAGATTAATTTTTTGGGCAATAAAGTGAGCCATAATCAAATTAAAATCGATCCAGAAAGAACAAATTCAATAAAAAATTTTCCTAGACCAAAAAATGCTAAGGAAGTGTCTAGATTTATAGGCATGGTGTCATTTTTCAGTAGTTTCATTAAAGATTATGCCAAAATTGCTAGTGTATTGAACGAGTTAAGGAAGAAAAGAGTTAAATTCCAGTGGACGGAAGACTGTGAGAAAAGTTTTAACACCTTAAAAAATTGTATATCCAATCCTCCCTGTTTAGCAATAGCAGATTACAACAAGCCTTTCTATCTGATGACAGATGCCAGTGAGCATGGCGTTGGTGCATGCTTGTTACAGAAAAATGAAGCCGATCAAAAGAAACCAGTAGCTTACTTTTCAAAGAAATTCACAGATTCAGAGAGAGCTCTTTCAGTATACGAAAAGGAAACTTTAGCCATTGTTCTTAGCATCGAAAAATTTTATAAATTCTTAGAGGTACAACCCTTTTACTTGCTTACAGATAATCAAGCATTATCATGGTCTCTTACACATTTCCGAAAGTTAGGCAAATTGGGAAGATGGTTAGAGAGAATTGTAAGTCTACCTTTCAAAATATTTCACATAAAAGGGCAACAGAATGTCGTAGCCGATGCTCTTAGTAGGATCCACAATAATGGGGAAGGTATTGATATCGAAATAGTGGAGATAGAGTCGAAGGACGAAATCTTTAAAAAAGATAAACAGGGGAAGAAATTCCAATCTATTAACAACAACAAAGGTCCTAATCTTCAAGCTAATGTAATTTCGCAAATACCTTTAGGTTACCTAGATTTGAAAGTACATCAAAAAACAGATCCTGAAATAACAAAAATTGTAGAAAGTATTAAATCTAAAACTAACAATAAAAAATTTTGTATGAGCAAAGGCCTATTAATGTTTAAAGATAAAAACAAATTAAAAATTTATTTGCCTGTTAATTTGAAAGACATGATGTTCGAATATTATCATACTTCATTTCTTGGTGGACATCTTAGTCAATTAAAAACAATGTCAAAGATTAACCAATATTTCTATAGACCTAATTTGTGTAATTTTATAAAACAAAAAATTAAAGATTGTCAAATATGTGCTACTTGTAAACAAGCACCAAAAATTTATAATGGGAAACTTGTAAGTTTTGTATCAAACAATCCCATGCAAAAACTGTATGTAGATATAATGGGACCATTAGTAAGGAGTAAGAAAGGTCATAATCATTTGTTAATTGCAGTAGATGATTTAAGTAGATTCTGTTATATAATGCCTTTAAGAAATGCCAAAGCTGTAAATGTCATCAACAAGTTGAGAGATGTAGTTTTTGCTAATTTTGGTATGCCTCGTTTCTTGGTGTCTGATAATGGAGCATGTTTTAAAGCCATTGAGTTTAAGAATTTTATGTTTAATAATGGAATAAAACATATCAAAACCCTACCGTACATACCTAGAGCCAATAAGGCTGAGAGATATATTAAAAATATTAAGGTTTTGTTAAGGAGCTTTTTTCATGATAAACAAACAATGTGGGATGAAGGACTTCATTATTTGCAAATTTGTCTAAATTCAGCCTTCAATGAATCCACTGGCCATTCAGCCTTTGAGTTAATGTTTAATTTTAAACCAAATGATTTATTAACAAATTTGTGGAGTTTGAACGACATTGTAGAAAATAAAATTACTAAAACAGAAATAGCAAGCAGACTTAACAAAGCCATAAAGAATATTAAAATGTCAATTGAGAAAAACAAAAAGTATGGTATCTATAAAGGTGATAATGTACATCCTTTCAAAATAGGAGATAAGGTGTATGTAAAGCATCAGTCATTATCAAAAAAGATAGATAAATATCAAGCTAAGCTAGATGTAAAATATAAAGGTCCATACAAATTATTATATTTCTTAAACCCTGTAAGTGTTTTGATACAAGGGGTAGAAAATTTAAATGAGATACGCAAGGTGCATATCTCGCAATTAAAAAGAGGGTAGGAAACCTCCGCAGCAATTGTTCGTAATGCGAATAAAAGGTTATTAATTTAGACTTAGACTACACAATTACACAAGGGGTAAGACTATTTGGTCCCAGACTCATGACGTGGACCACACTTACAAGACGGACTGACTTTACAAAACAAACTACTTTAAATTAAACAATACATAATTAATAACACTTTAACAAGCAAAAAACTGAACAATTTGCAACAACTTTTAAATGATGTTTATGAAAGATACAGGAGTAATGAATCATGTAATTAGGTATAAATTTATATGTAAACTTCGTATTTAAAGACAATGGTGCGCACCGAATAAATAAAAACACTATTGAAGTGAGTTGATGTTATTTATGATTAGTTGATAAAAGTGTTTTAATGAAATAAAGGCAGTAAGGAACATTATGTGAAATTTTAAGAGTATATGTCTATACAATGTTTTATAGATGTAAAAGAAGAGATGATTATGGATTTATTTGTAATAAAAAAGGTTTAATTTTGTTTGGAAGGATGCTAAATCCGAGAAATAATTTGTTTGTATTATGTTAATGTAATGTAAAAAAAAATAAAAATTTTTTTTTGGTTAAATTAAGCTTGTTCTAGTTACGGACATGCAAGTTATGTTAAAGGGTTTATGATATGTTTTCCCAAAGAAAATAATTTGATTGTTAACTTAAGAGTTGTTCGTAAATCGTTACATTTAATAAAAAAAAAAGGGAGAAATGAAATGACACAATTTTTTTTTTCAAGAGGGGGGAAAAATATGTAACACACTTTAGACGGTGTTACATATTAAATTTGCAAATTTCAGAAAATAAACGAGAATAAATTCAAAATTGTAATAATGTATAACTATGTAAAAAAAATTGTAATGTATGATAAATATTTTTAATGAGATCTCTGGCTGATAGTGACATCTATCGAGAAAAACTTAAAATAAGTAATCAAGCTAGGGATATGCGCCTCGCGGATGCGCGATAGGTAGGAAGGCGGCTCGCAATTAATTTTTCTCTCTCATTTGGCCAGGATGTAACGGGGAAAGGACGTCTCCAAATAGCAAGAAGATGTATTTAGTTTCTTTTTATTTTAATTAATATAAAGTATTATTTTCTTTCAATCATGGCATAGAACACGGCATACGATACCAGATACAAGATGGGTTGCAGACTTTTGAGGGTTTCTCCCGATGCTTAATCACGAAGACGAATCCAGGCTTTACCGAGATTTACCACGAGGTGGAAGGGAAGTTGCGACAAGTTAACACAGCTAAGTGGGCGATTTAAAACTTTTAAAACTTAATTTCAAAATTTAAAATGTTTCGGAGCAAAATTTCTAAATAATGAACATTGAACTTTTTAATTAATAAGCATAATTATAATTACGCATCTTTTGGTGCCAATATGTTCACCAAATTTAATTATTAAATTTGATTATACAAGAAAGGCAAGTAAACTCGAATATATGTTCATTTTCAGCCATTGATTAATTTATTAATTGAAGGATTGCTATCCTTAAAAATTTATAAGTAATATTAAAAATGTTCCATAATCCGTAACTGAGTGTTAAAGAAATTTATGTGTCATGATTTTAATTTATTTTATCTGTCTATCTTAAAATAAAAGTTTATAATTTGCATAAATTGAATTTAAAAGAGTCATTATTTTACCGGCGCACAATTCCTTGCATTTCAAATAAATAAACCTTAAGAATTAATTCAAGAATATTCTGCTAATTTTAATTGTTTAACTTGGTAATTTAAAATATATTAATGTAACAGATTTATAGCTTCTATTGCGTTACAGACAGACGTTTCATTACGCCTCAACTGTAAGCAAGAAGTGAATCTTAAATGTTTTAAGAGTTATAACTAAATAAAGTCCAATTTGTAAAATTATCATCCGTTACAATAAGAGGAAAAAACTGAATAGTTTTGTTTATCAAGATGACGTTTTAACTGAAACCTACTACATAGATTTTTATCTCTGTACTACCTATTTAGTTTCGTTTGCTATACTTGCTATTATTTTACTGCACCTGTTATACTTGGAATTTGTTTGCATTGTTGATAATTAACAAAGTTTTTTCGATGAATATTAATAGGGCTTATAAAGTAGTTCTTTTAAAGTTTTTTGGATTGTTTCTACTTATTTGATTTTTGCATTTAATTTTTATGTTCACTTATAAACGTTTTGAAAATATGAACGAAATTTGTGGGTCTCATGAAGTATCTTATATAGCTGATTTGAATTATATTTTGCACTCTAGAAAAACAATAAAGCAAAAGAGACATCAAAAGATACAAAAAATATTTCCATTATTTTACGCTTAATCGGGTTGCGCAAACCAATAATTTACAAATCTATAAATGATTTAGTTATTGTTAAAAAATCATTTTATATAAGACAAATAAATTAACATTAAAAACAATAATAATAATCATTATATTGTAACGATAATAATTTTTTGGCAGGCGATAGGTTAATGAACTGGATATCTTATTGAACTGTTTTTTGTAACGTTAAATAATAAGTTTTCAATAAATATAAATTCCAACTGTTTGAATCCTTACTTTACCAATAATAAAGTTTTCATTTACCTTTGGACATTTTCTTGGAAATATACAACATTTAACTAAATTTCTATTCATAAAAATATTTTTACTCAAGCAGTTCTGATTGGAGTTGCAAAGCTGCTGTTTTCCATTTAAGTATGTAGTATTTACCTTTCGAAAAGTCATTCTGTCACCCGGAACCATTGGTATGGCCGCAATAACCATTGGCCGCTTGCAGCATTCTATGACTATGCTGAGAGACGTTTTGAAGCTCTTGCTACTAGCGTACCACATGCTTTCATAAACCGCGTTTCTCAGTTGTATGCTCTAAAACATCATTACAAAGTTAATGGATTCTATAATTTTGAAAAAAAGCACTAAATTGTTATAGAACATATTTGGAATTGACTGAGGCAATTAGGTCTGCTTAAAATTGTGACAATTAAAGTGACATTATTTTTCAATATGTACCAAAAGCTTTGGAAAGAGTAAAAGTCAGTGGGACTGGCCGACAGAAGTAAACTATTGAATGGATAATGAGGTTAGTAGATTTTTTAATAGTAATCTACTTAATAAAACAATTTAGAATATATTTAATAACGTATAAACTTATTAGGTAGCGGCGTTGTAACTTAAAAATGTATAATAACATTATACTTACTTTACATTACGTTACTGTTAAAGTAGCATAACATGCATGTTAAAACAGATGTTCTACAACATAACCTATAACATGAAAACAGCTGATATATGAGATCATATGTAATCACTTAATTTAATCTAAGTATGCACACTAAAATCTCTGATGACGAGTAGTGAAAGGTTATTCTTCTTCGAAAAAAGCGTTATTACAAAAATCATGCTGGACTCCTAGGTAAAATTGTTTTAGACAATAAAAATAAAAGAAAATTATATTTCAAAAATTTTTTGTCTTTTAAAATGTGGATAAAACATGACATTTGTTTAGCATATATCAGCAACCAAGCACATGTTTTTATAAAAAAATAAAAAAATGTAACAAAACTGTTTAGGTTCTAAATAACTATTAAATTATAAGCACAAGAAATATATACAACTTATAAATTATAAATTTTTAATCGCAAACGGGTTTCGTAGACATTATGTCATCATCATCAGTGATTCCATCACAAACATATAACTTTAATTAGAGAAACTGAACAAAACCTATAATATTTTAAGAAAATTTAAAACCGAATCTAACTTTTGTTAAAATATTTTAGGTTATAGAGTATTTTATTTCTTTAATGTTATATGTTTGTGATAGAGTGACTGATGATGATGACATAATGCCATTGAAACGCGTTAGAGAATAAAGTTATATAATTGTGAGTTGTATATATTTATTGTGTTTATTACCCTTAAACATTAGTTTGAATATTGATTATAACTTTAAAATTGTTTAAAAATTCATTACAGTCGGGGGTTTTCATTGTATATTTGAAACTGTAACTCTTAAACCTCGGCTTTGTTTTATTGGCTAATACTTTTGTAGCAATATTATAATAAATAAAACAATATGTAACGTTGTGTAGTATAGTCGTCTGTTTTGTTGTTGCGTTTATACAGTTTTAAATGTGTTTGTAAATTTTAACTGTTTGTATTTTTCAAATTTTAAATACTATTTATGGTTTCGAAATTTATAATAACTTGGTTCTGTAAAATCTACTTCCAAAAAACATATATAAGTCGGAGTCGATCTAGTTTGTTGCCAATTAAAGTTTTATAAAATACCTAATACTTAAAAAATGTTTTGTGTATAGTACGTGACGTGCAGTGTATTGTTTAAAGCGGAGTATGTTCTTTCTTTAAGAAGTATAAATTGTATTTTCTTTCCTGAAATTCCGAGTTCACATTGCTTGGAAAAAAACGATTATTAATAACTATACTAGGATCTTGTATGGGCAAATGTCCCTATTCATATTAAAACAAATTTTAAACTTTTGTATGATAATTTTATTTTTTAATAGAAAATAATTTAATAGAGTTCAAATTTTTCATAACAAAATTTCCTTATAAACTATATACTTTTGGGAATGTTTTTAATTTGATTTTTTGACCAATCGTATTGTTTATATGTATCTTTAACCCATCTCGAGATTTTACTCGACATAGTGCAACATAAAGCTGTTTAAACATGTGTAAAAACAGGTTTGGTCAATTGAAGCCTTACTTATAGTCTAGTTATTGAAAATGTAAGTTTTATAGGAAATTTGTTCCTTTTCGTTTGAAATGGCATGTTAGGATCTGTTGATATTAATTTAATTATTGGTAGAAATATGATGTTTCCTTTTCCAGAACCAGTGATTGTTTATAATTTAATACACTTGTCAAACTTATCTAGTACGATAAGACGTACTCTATTAACTGAACCTGATCCAAAGTTCATATGTCTAACAATTAATCTTTAATACTGTTAAAATATTTGTACTCAGCTGTTTTTAATATAATATTCGTACAGCTGTTTCTCAGCTGAAATATTTGAAAATCAAACTCACCTGTTTTTCATTGCAATGTATTTCTTACGGCGATTTTGGATAAGTTTAACTTCCTCAAAACCCTATAAATGTTGCAAATTGAGAAAAACCTATATCTTCCCCCGCTCCTTCGTGTCAATACCTTTAATTTGAGCCGTCTCCCAGCTCTGTAAGTCCTTCCAAGCTCCCACAATGTTTCTCTCAAAGTTTTGCTTACGAAATTATATATATGGTTTATAAGAGGCTATTAGATATAATAGTATATGCTGCAGTTATATTTGTGCTTATTTAAATAGGTTCTAGTGGGTTAATTCTTAATATTAACAATAATTCTACTACAAAAACTCATGAGGTTAGATTTTACAGGCAAATAGTTTGTCGCAATCTAGAAAGTTCTGGTACTTACTTTGGAGTAGATCCTGTCACCACCATAGGTGAACAAAAATATTGTATTCAAAGAGGAAATTATGAACATTACATTGGTTAAATTATTCCCAGAGTGCGTCAACATAGTCTGAAACAGATTATTGCATAGTAATAATTTCGTTTTCGGTACAGTCAAAAAAAAAAAAAAAAAAAAAAAAAAAAAAAAAAAAAAAAAAAAATTTGGATACAATGTCAAATCTTCCCGTCTGAGTGGAACTGAGTTTAGATTTGTAAGAAATATGACATGGACATGGATCATTTAATCACGACTGTAGAAAATGCCCAGCCCATCTAAAACCAGATGGGACCAGAAAGTTTTATAAATAACAATAGTTAAATTATTCTGTTTTGGAACCAGCCTGAAAAATCGCACAAAGAATAATCAACTTTATAACATTGGGGAATAATTTACAATTGATAAACCTTCAAAAATTATAATTATTTTTAGTACAGGTAAATAATTGAAAGCAAAATCGCGAATCTACAAAACCTGTATATAGCATATTATGATCCATTTACAGAAATACGAGCTGGAACAGTAGTTGCTAAGGACAATAGAATTGAAGACTCAAATATCAATTACGGTTAAAAAATGCTTAAAGGTAGAGAGAGATAGTTAGTCACATCAGATATCTGTGTTTTCCTTCAAGATGATCTACAATAAGTAGAAAAACAGCGAGAGACTAGGTTGATAGGACGGCTGCGAATAGACTTGCAAATAATGCTAACATGTAGAAAGCGAACACCAGCAGACCTAACAAACGCTGGTATAAAAGCTGAACGATGGACTTTGTATACATTAAAGAACAAGACGTAGTTTTACAAAAAGAAGAAGGAAAGTGGAACCTCTCTAACAGAGATGATCTTTCCTGAGGTCACAAATGACCTTGATTATGTGGAAACAGTGATCTTGAATTTGTGGGAGGTGACCTTGAAACTGGGAAATATAAATGTTATTCTTAAAGTACATCACTCGTTAACTATTTGACAGAAAGATCATTGAAAATATTTAAAAATGTACGCCCTCGTGAAATCATTTACAAACACTACAAAGGTTTATAATTGACATAACTTAACTTTTACCCTGTAGCGATTAACGCAGCTTGTCTTCTATGCTCAGGTAGATTTGTTGTCCGAAACAAAATTTTGACACCGAGGAGTGTAATTCACGACTAGTTCACAGTTTGTTTCTGATCGATTTTTCCTGTTCGTTTTGACTTTGGAATTACTTTCTCAAAGAGCGTGACGGCTTTTTCTTAACACCAGTTTATCTACTAATTAACTTCCAAGTTTGAAGTTTGAAAGAGTATTATAAAACTACTTTATAAAATATTACTTTATTATAAATATAATATTCAATAATTTCAATTTATCTTAGTAGATTTAGGGTGATCATTCTGTACAAATAAAAACGTCAATAAGGAATAGTGAGGCTTTGTGAACACTGTTAGGATTAAGGATATAAAAACTCCTGATAGAGGCTATAAGGACGATCATGGCCTGATGGGTGTAAGATCGTTGACTAGGAGTAGACCTACCTTCTATTGGGGTTATAAAATATCGTCTACTAGTTAAATCTCCTTGTAGAAAGAAGAAAAATGAAGGATACGGTGTTAGGTAGGACTAAGATAGGATTATAGGAATTAGGGATTAGCATTTAAATCTCCTTGTAAGAAGAAGGATAATGAAGGATACGGTGCTAGGTAGGACTAAGATAGGAATTTGGGATTACAATTTAAATCTCCTTGTAAGAAGGATAATGAATGATACGGTGTTAGGTAAGAATAAGATAGGATTATAGCGATTTGGAATTACAATTTAAATCTCCTTGTAAGAAGAAGGATAATGAAAGATACGGTGTTAGATATGAATAAGATAGGAATATGGATTTGGAATTAGAGGTACATATGACGTCACGAATAACTAGTCGACAACCTCTCATCAAAATGAATAGAGTTTGAAATCTATTTGTTGCTTAGTAGTTCACTAAAAAACTTATTTTACCAGAAGAGTGAAAAAGTAAAAAATGCATATTTATAAATTAATCTTTATAATTGAACATTTAGTGCAATGCTTAGCTAAATAAATAATTTATTGCTACACTAAAGCAAATATCAGCTGTGAAAATATTGTACGTAACAACCTGATTTGTAAGAAACAGTGCCAAACAAAGGAAAGTTTGCATTGATAAGAATATTTCGAAGATAATCCAACCAGAAACTGAATTGAAGTCAGCAAAAAATCTGAAATAAATTCATGTAAAGTATTAGTTTTATGGAATCAAATCAAAGAAAAGCTTTTAGTAATAAATTGGAAATAGATCATTTATGGCCATAAGACACTAAAACTGTAAACATAAGGAATAAGTTAGGATTGCCATGTTTTACGAACATTAGGAATCAATAAATATTTCTATTTTTAAAAAGTAAGGTATTTTTTAAAATTATAAAACGTTAATCGATTGCGGTAGTTTTTTAAGCAACAAAACGTTTTCTGAAATAAAACCTTTTAACCATCCATTTTTACTTGCATCTTTTCAGATTTTCTAAGATTATGTGTTTGACCTTATGAAATATAATTAAGCTGTGATAATTTCTCAGTCGAAAGAGAGTTAGATAAATAAATTGCCAGTCTCACAAACAAAGTAAAGGTTTATTTTAAAAAATGAAAAATTTTACCAAAAAATGTAAAGGTTTTTCAAAGTTAAAGGTAATTGTCTTCTATTACGGAATTTTAATTAAACGCTAAAACCGCAGGCCACATGTGGCCCGACCAAGCTTTCAAGTATTGGTTTAAAACAAAAAGAACGACAGAAAAATAACATTGCTCATTTAGAGCTAATCTTTATTTGAATATCTGTAGTATTGTTCAATGAGACTGCACACAGACGCAGTCACAACTTATTTTCTTGTTTTAAGTTACAACTTTCAACAATGGATGTTTAAGAATAATAATTGACACTGTTGCCAATAAAAATGTTTCAGCTTCGAGAATTCGTGGTAGTTGGAATATGTGGTAATAGCGATGATGACGTTGTTTAGTTTTTCTGAAGGAAAAAAGAAATACAGTAAACTCCCGATTATCCGTGGAATAGGGTGGCCCGGCAACGCCAGATAACGAATTCCCCGGATAATCCGCTATGAACAAAGAATACGCAAAACGATCGATAATCGATTATTATACCATAAGTTACACAAATAATGACCCCGGTTAGTGCAATTCACAAATAATCTTCAGAGGACAAAATAAATACAGAAAACAATTTAAAATGTCGATGTATTTGACGGATTATAACATGTACATTTATATGTCTAACTATTTACAATACGTACATAAGTATATGTCAAAAGTAAGTATTTATGTACATATGTAATTTCCTTTACACATAATACTTTCACTTTTTAACAAATAAATCTGTCACTTTCGTCTGTTTTTTTGTGAGCATTGATTTATCTTTAATGTGCGATCTACGTTTCTTGAGAACCATTTTGTCGCACAGTGTCTACTTGTGCCACAAAGCCACAAAGATCGATAATGTATATGACAGACATGGATAATGCATATGTCACGTCCTAGACTATTTAGAGCCGAGATTAGCTGACATTTGTTTACAATCTTATGATACACATTAGGTTTTCGGGCGTCCAAGCATTTTGTCATTGTCTCTTATATACAGTAGTCTGCTCGCCCCTTTTATTTCGCTGGCCCGCGTCGGGATGCTTCCCTTTCAATGTAAAAATTAGTACGTACATATTTACATATCTATTCCCTTCATCTTATCTTCTATTAAGCCTTATATGTATTTACGTCGTAATTCACCGTTTGGAAATTAAACACATGAATCTGATTGGAATAAAAATTGGATATTTGTAAAACAATGGCAGATAATAATCCGCAAACCGGTTAATCCGCCCACGGATAATCGGGAGTTTACTGTAATTAGAATAATAATATAAAGTAATAATATTACTTAATAATCTATGTTAGTGGCTGGATCGAAAACTGTTAGTTTCCTAACTCTTGGCCCTCATAACTATTCAAAATAGAGCATTGTAGTATTTAATTTAAATAAGTAAAACCTATTAAGTACAGACAAACGATTTTATTTAAATCGTATAGAGTAGTTATGTTTTAATAATTTTCTTTGAAGATGGTTGCTTTGTAGTTGAAATGTACATATAAATTTAAAAATGTTATTTTTAGTTAGGAGATTTTATTTATTTAAATCACAAATTACATCACAGTTGCTTCAAGTAGTTATTGTTTTGGATATTGTTCGTAGATCATAAAACTTATATTAATATAGTCGACATTTTTTTGCATATTGACAGGTTGCTATTGTTTATCATTATTCGAATTATCCTTTAATTATCCAGTATCATTTTCTTTGTCGTTAAAATATTTATTTGTGTTATTTATTAATTGGTTTCCTAAAGCCAAATTTTATAAGTCTAAGTAGAATTGTAGGTCTAAGTATACGTAAATTGACACTTACTTGATTATCACCTGATGGTGTTTAATATTTTCTATTAAAACTAATTCCATTTCGTGATACAAACAACCCGAGTTCATTTTACAATTTTCAGCGGCTATTTCCGAAATGTTTTTGTAGACTCTGCACAAAATATCAATTTGCCCACTCAGTATGTTGCTAGCCCCAATATAAAAATAAATAGTAATTATCTGCAAGTGGACACACAACTGGATCCCTACACTTTGCAAGAACAACAGGAGATAATATATGGGGCGGTTCTCGAAACTCTTCCCCAAAATTGGAAACTTGACGTCGAAATAGAAATATCTGTCTTTGCTTAGGATGACGGCTGATGTGAACAAAACGTCGGTTCCCTGCAAAAATATGTAAAAGCCGAGAACCAGCATCACGGAGAACCTGATTTCCTTGCGTTGAATGTCTTTGCAGTTTAAAAACACAATGCCGTCATCTATGTAGAAAGAGTTTTCTAAGATTTCAATTAGGTTTTGTATTTTATCACGATTTAAAATCAAAATCGTGTAAAAAGATGCTGTGTGTACAAACGCCAGCAAAGTAACAAAAGATTCATTTAAATCAATTTTCTTTGTTAGTGTCGCATTGATACCGCCGAACGGGAATAAAATCAAATTTGACAGAATAAATAGATTTATAATGAGGTTTATGTTTTGGTTAACTTTAGGGTTTCCACCAATTATTGTGAAAAAAATGGATAAATATTTGGCGTAAAAGTTTAAGTAATTCATCAGTAAAAAGCCTTAAATATATATATCTAAATAAGACAAATTAATTTGTTAAAGAAAATAAAAGAATATCTTTTATACACAAATTGATCTGTACAAAGTTATTTGATAGAATTGAAGCAAGGATACGTAGATAAGTTAAAGCAAACTCAGCACTATAAGTGATGTGTCACTCGCTATGCGCCCAGAATACTGTCACCTGCTCCCAACACTGAATACTGAACACTATGTACTTTCCATCAACTTTTCTTACTCATCGATAATCCATGAGTAATAACCACTCTGAAGACAAGAAATGGAGAAATTATTAATGCTTTCTGGTTTTAAAAGTTTCTAAATACATTTAATCGTCTGAAATGACAGTTCAGGCAACACATTCTAATATTTGTTGTGGCAATGAGAATTACATTATTTTGTAACTCTAAGATGTAGTGACAATTCGCTTATTACACAACTTGTTTTTTTGTTTTAGTTTTACCCATTTATCCTGAATACTCTTATCGTCTACGGAGGAGAGGAAATAATTCTAAATAAAAATAGAATATAAAACGCCTTGCTAGATGATAAAGGAAAAAAGATAGCATCTTTTGTGTGGAATATCGCGTACTTTAAGTAGAAGACCTAATCTCAATAGAAGTAATTAAGTTGTGTCTGGTAGAACACTCCTTGTAAGAAGAAGGACAGAGGAAGAAGGAAATGGAATTAAGTAGGTCTAAGGAATAAACTTGATGACCCACTGGTTCTGGGTAATTTAGAAATTATTATCTAGCTCAACAAGGATCGCTTACCTTACTATCAGGTCGTAAAACGATAAACACCCGTTACACTCCAATATGAGGGAAGGAATATGGAAGGGGTTATGGAATTAGGTAGGTAAAGCAGCGATGCCCCTACGGAATGCTTGAGAACAATCCAGTGCCGCACTAGACTGTGGAACTAATCTTAACCGAGTGGATGGTAGTCCTACAATGGGTACCTAGCAAGAAAAGAGCCGACAGTAAGTTAAATCAAAGAGATGAGTGGCAATCTCCCCATCATTGACCTTGCTACTGATAAAACTTTCCCATTGTGCAGTCTTGCAAGAATGGACAGTGAATACCTGAGTGGCAATCTCCCCATCATTGACCTTGCTGCTGATAAAACTTTCCCATTATGCAGTCTTGCAAGAATGGACAGTGAATACCTGAGTGGCAATCTCCCCATCATTGACTTTGCTGCTGATAAAACTTTTCCATTGTGCAGTCTTGCAAGAATGGACAGTGAATACCTGAGTGGCAATCTCCCCATCATTGACCTTGCTGCTGATAAAACTTTCCCATTGTGCAGTCTTGCAAGAATGGACAGTGAATACCTGAGTGGCAATCTCCCCATCATTGACCTTGCTGCTGATAAAACTTTCCCATTGTGCAGTCTTGCAAGAATGGACAGTGAATACCTGAGTGGCAATCTCCCCATCATTGACCTTGCTGCTGATAAAACTTTCCCATTGTGCAGTCTTGCAAAAATGGACAGTGAATACCTGAGTGGCAATCTCCCCATCATTGACCTTGCTGCTGATAAAACTTTCCCATTGTGCAGTCTTGCAAGAATGGACAGTGAATACCTGAGTGGCAATCTCCCCATCATTGACCTTGCTGCTGATAAAACTTTTCCATTGTGCAGTCTTGCAAGAATGGACAGTGAATACCTGAGTGGCAATTTCCCCATCATTGACCTTGCTGCTGATAAAACTTTCCCATTGTGCAGTATTGCAAGAATGGACAGTGAATACCTGAGTGACAATCTCCCCATCATTGACCTTGCTGCTGATAAAACTTTCCCATTGTGCAGTCTTGCAAGAATGGACAGTGAATACCTGAGTGGCAATCTCCCCATCATTGACCTTGCTGCTGATAAAACTTTGCCACTGTGCAGTCTTGCAAGAATGGACAGTGAATACCTGAGTGGCAATCTCCCCATCATTGACCTTGCTGCTGATAAAACTTTCCCATTGTGCAGTCTTGCAAGAATGGACAGTGAATACCTGAGTGGCAATCTCCCCATCATTGACCTTGCTGCTGATAAAACTTTCCCATTGTGCAGTCTTGCAAGAATGGACAGTGAATACCTGAGTGGCAATCTCCCCATCATTGACCTTGCTGCTGATAAAACTTTCCCATTGTGCAGTCTTGCAAGAATGGACAGTGAATATCTTGAGAGGCTGCCAGGCTCTAATACATCTGATTGATAACGTCATAAATCACTACTTGGAGGCTCGACTTCGAATGGCTGAATAACCTTGTACGAGAGTTGGATAAAGTAAATAAGTAAAGTGAGAATTATGCAGGAGTACGGAAAGGAGACCCGGTACAAGAAATAGGAAACTATTACATCACGGGGTAAGGGTTTCGTACTTGAAGAAAACCTGCTCTCAAATGGAGTGAATAGAGGTGTCTTCCGCTACCTAAAATAAACTTTGTAGTATAGTGTCAATGCTCTGAGGAACAGGTCACTCTGCGACCATCCTTGTCTAAACCCAAACCTCTGGAGCGAGGATCAGGCATAAAGTAAGACCAGAAAATCAGATAAAGGTCCGATTGTACTCGCTTGCACCGAACCGGCCGGAAGAGTATCGGAAACGTCTACTGGTCGAAACCGTAACCTGTGGTTGTAGCCCGTGTCTCTTACTAAGTGCGAGTTGGCGACCAATCCAGGCCATGTAAGGCTTTCATGATCTCAAAGTCTCCACTTATTGGGGTTGTATATAGCTAAATCATGGCTTTGTACGCAGTGTTTCCCATACTGAATTGTTAGTCTTCCACTGTTACACTTTTAAGCTAATTGTTCCTTAATATTTAGTCTCACCATCGTTTTTCTATAATACTTTTCAAACTCACATTGGTACTGTCTGAGGCTTTCTGCATGTGGGGTAAGAGGAAAAAGACTCAATAGGTCTTTCTCGGTTCGAAGGTATTCTACTTCAGACTTCTCTCTAGACTTCATACAATTCTATAGCAACCCTTGTGAGGTAAAAGTTATAAACACCTATAAGTATAAAACTCAATACTTTCAACTTACACATTTTAATAATAAAATACGTGTATGGTGTAATTTATCGGAAAAATAAATAATTATAAACTATGCCTTATTTATGTATTACTTGCTTTGAATGAATTAAACGATTAAAGCAAATGAAGATTTGAGGTAACGGAAAGATTATTATAGATTTATAAGGCAGCAAAGACGATCGGAAGCATTTCTGGTCCATTTGTTTGTCACCGCTCTTCTGTCTAACTCTCAATCGAGCGGGCTCGACTAACTTTCTCTCACCACTATTCCATCACTTCTTCATAGATGTCACCACTTCTCCGTCACCGCTTCATAGATGTCACCACTCCTCCGTCACCGATTCATATATGTCACCACTACTACATCACCTCTTCACAGATGTCATCACTACTCCGTTACCGCTTCATAAATATCATCACTACACCGTCACCGCTTCATAGATGTCACCACTACTACATCACCTCTTCATAGATGTCATCACTACACCATCACCGGTTCATAGATGTCATCACTACTTCATCACGGCTTCATAAATATCATCAATACACCGTCACCGCTTCATAGATGTCACTACTACTACATCACCTCTTCATAGATGTCATCACTACACCGTCACCGCTTCATAGATGTCACCACTACTACATCACCTCTTCATAGATGTCATCACTACACCGTCACCGCTTCATAGATGTCACCACTACTACATCACCTCTTTATAGATGTCATCACTACACCATCACCGATTCATAGATGTCATCACTACTCCGTCACCGCTTCATAAATATCATCACTAAACCGTCACCGCTTCATAGATGTCACCACTACTACATCACCTCTTCATAGATGTCACCACTACACCGTCACCGCTTCATAGATGTCATCACTACTCCGTCACCGCTTCATAGATGTCACCACTACTACATCACCGGTTCATAGATGTCATCACTACTCCGTCACGGCTTCATAAATATCATCAATACACCGTCACCGCTTCATAGATGTCACTACTACTACATCACCTCTTCATAGATGTCATCACTACACCGTCACCGCTTCATAGATGTCACCACTACTACATCACCTCTTTATAGATGTCATCACTACATCATCACCGGTTCATAGATGTCATCACTACTCCGTCACGGCTTCATAAATATCATCAATACACCGTCACCGCTTCATAGATGTCACTACTACTACATCACCTCTTTATAGATGTCATCACTACACCGTCACCGCTTCATAGATGTCATCACTACTACATCACCTCTTTATAGATGTCATCACTACTCCCTCACCGCTTCATAGATGTCACCACTACTACATCACCTCTTTACAGATGTCATCACTACACCGTCACCGCTTCATAGATGTCATCACTACTCCGTCAACGCTTCATGATGTCATCACTACTCCGTCACCGCTTCATAGTTGCCATCACTACACCGTCACCGCTTCATAAATATCATCACTACACCGTCACCGCTTCATAGATGTTACCACTACTACATCACCGGTTCATAGATGTCATCACTACTCCGTCACGGCTTCATAAATATCATCAATACACCGTCACCGCTTCATAGATGTCACTACTACTACATCACCTCTTCATAGATGTCATCACTACACCGTCACCGCTTCATAGATGTCACCACTACTACATCACCTCTTCATACATGTCATCACTACATCATCACCGGTTCATAGATGTCATCACTACTCCGTCACGGCTTCATAAATATCATCAATACACCGTCACCGCTTCATAGATGTCACTACTACTACATCACCTCTTCATAGATGTCATCACTACACCATCACCGGTTCATAGATGTCATTCCTACTCCGTCACGGCTTCATAAATATCATCAATACCCCGTCACCGCTTCATAGATGTCACTACTACTACATCACCTCTTCATAGATGTCATCACTACTCCGTCACCGCTTCATAAATATCATCACTACACCGTCACCGCTTCATAGATGTCACCACTACTACATCACCTCTTTACAGATGTCATCACTACATCGTCACCGCTTCATAGATGTCATCACTACTCCGTCACCGCTTCATGATGTCATCACTACTCCGTCACCGCTTCATAGTTGCCATCACTACACCGTCACCGCTTCATAAATATCATCACTACACCGTCACCACTTCATAGATGTCACTACTACTACATCACCTCTTCAAAGATGTCATCACTACACCGTCACCGCTTCATAAATATCATCACTACACCGTCACCGCTTCATAGATGTCACCACTACTACATCACCTCTTTATAGATGTCATCACTACTACTTCACCTCTTTATAGATGTCATCACTACTCCCTCACCGCTTCATAGATGTCACCACTACTACATCATCTCTTTACAGATGTCATCACTACACCGTCACCGCTTCATAGATGTCATCACTACTCCGTCACCGCTTCATGATGTCATCACTAATCCGTCACCGCTTCATAGTTGCTAACACTACACCGTCACCGCTTCATAAATATCATCACTACACCGTCACCGCTTCATAGATGTCACCACTACTACATCACCTCTTCATTGATGTCATCACTACACCGTCACCGCTTCATAGATGTCATCACTACTCCGTCACCGCTTCATAAATATCATCACTACACCGTCACCGCTTCATAGATGTCACCACTACTACATCCCCTCTTCATAGATGTCATCACTACATCATCACCGGTTCATAGATGTCATCACTACTCCGTCACCGCTTCATAGATGTCACCACTACTACACCACCTCTTTATAGATGTCATCACTACACCGTCACCGCTTCATAGATGTCACCACTACTACATCACCTCTTTATAGATGTCATCACTACTACATCACCTCTGTATAGATGTCATCACTACTCTCTCACCGCTTCATAGATGTCAGTCATCACTACTCCGTCACCGCTTCATGATGTCATCACTACTCCGTCACCGCTTCATAGTTGCCATCACTACACCGTCACCGCTTCATAAATGTCATCACTACACTTGTAAAAACAAAACACTAAGGAAAAGTAGTTCCAATTTCTTCAGTAATAGAAACTGAAATGCCTACTTCTGAAGTTATATTGTAATTGTAAATCGAAGTTAACATTTGTAATTCTATATTCACCGCTTCATAGATGTCACCACTACTACATCACCTCTTTATAGATGTCATCACTACACCGTTACCGCTTCATAGATGTCACCACTACTACATCACCTCTTTATAGATGTCATCACTACTACATCACCTCTGTATAGATGTCATCACTTCTCCCTCACCGCTTCATAGATGTCAGTCATCACTACTCCGTCACCGCTTCATGATGTCATCACTACTCCGTCACCGCTTCATAGTTGCCATCACTACACCGTCGCCGCTTCATAAATGTCATCACTACACTTGTAAAAACAAAACACTAAGGAAAAGTAGTTCCAATTTCTTCAGTAATAGAAACTGAAATGCCTACTTCTGAAGTTATATTGTAATTGTAAATCGAAGTTAACATTTGTAATTCTATATAAACCATTACGTCTATCCGATATGTTTGTCATGCTTTCAGAAACTCCTGTTTATAAATCAAGGTTGAACGTATTGTGTAGCCTATTACATTAAAACGGAACTTTTAAAAGGTTCAACCATATGACTAAGATGTTAAAAACATGTCGACTTTCATTGTCTGCTCTACAAGATCTGCTGACCAAATCCTATATTTAACATAACCAAATTTAATTTTGTTACTAATAATTAAAAAAGTAAATTTTAAGAATGTAAATTTCGAAAATAATAATTTGGGTAAAATCTTAAATATTATATGTTTTACACAGGATTATACTTTTGTTTTTGTAATCATCAAAATCCATTTAACAATAAAACCAAAGTAAACACTTTATAAGGACTGTTTATATGTGCTTAAGTAATATCCATTATTGACATAGAAGGGAAATGTTATGAACTCAATAACTGTATTAAATTATTTAAATTACAGTAACAAAAAAACCATGAATCAAGTACAAAAGCAATAATAAAAGTATTATGACACTAAGGAGTTATGTACATGTGATACTTACGTTATGTTTGTCAGAGGGCTCAATAATGAAAATACAAAACAAACTTAATTTTATAGCTGCATTCATCTGATTGATGGTAGTCTAGCCATCGATATGTACGTAACGGTTACTCTTGAAATACTTTTTTATTATTATTCGTATACTGTATTCTCAAGTTAATACTAAATTATTTTAATTATCGTAATGAATATATCAAGGTTTTATGGTGGCATGCACGTTACAGATAATTTTTCACTCAGAAATATTTTTCAATTCCTTAAAAATCGTTTAGTGTTTTATCATTAAAGTGCTTTGCATAATAAAGTTGCTACTGTACAATAGATAATATAGGTATACATTTAGTAACACGTAGCAGTAAATAAAATATATAAATTTAGATTTGAAACATAAAGGTTTAAAAATAAAATAATATTCAATAACCTTTATATTTTTCAAAAAAAAGAAAAAATTAAATGCTTACATTTATGAACATCGATCAACGGAATCGGGTTTCCCCCGATATTTGGAAAGCCTTTAATTGTGTTACAATAATCTGCAATACAGTGTTACACCGTCAGTTGTACCAGACGTCCATTGTGTCGTCCTTCAACTGTCACTGTTAGAGACGTGACTACCACCGCCATCTATATCACTCCTCTCCTATCAAGTAGTTGAACTTGTTTGCTCGAGTAAAGCGAACCCGAATATCTGGCCTGGTTGTGAAACAAATTTAGGTAAACAATTTGTTTGCGAAGAAGCAAGGCAGGTACATTTATTTACTCATTAAATGTTTCCATAATAGTTTAATTGCATATGCTATTAATTATAATTTTTGTGTTTGTGTTTTTTGAAATGTTAATTCGCCTAATATATATACATACATACATACATATATATATATATATATATATATATATATATATATATATATATATATTATTAATTTTGCAACAATTTTTTCTTGTATTCACTTATCACTTTCACTACATGTACTTGAACAAGAATCTTACTTGGTATTTATGCGAGTTAACTTTCAAAGATTGAAAGATTCTTGTTTAAGTACATATAATGAAAGTGACACACACACACACACACACACACACACACACACACACACACACACATATATATATATATATATATATATATATATATTATAACATAAACATATGAGGCATATAGTATAAATTTAGTTAGTATTCAACATAACAATAATCAAAAGAAATGTTAAGAAAGGAGTGCCAAGGTAGCGTATTAACGTTCCGACAAAGAGGGATTAACCATTATTTTATTTCGGCTGTAGTCATAAACCAGTCGTGAGATAGTATTGCCAAAATAAGGGTCCAAAGTAATCTAAGATTTAAGTATTTTGGAAAAACCAAGAATAGCATGAGGAAGTAACACTGTTACCGTGTGGGAAACACAATTTGTAAAGGACCGTGAGAAAACATCGAAATAACAAAAACCGTTGGTAGAACGTTAAGTGCTCGACATTTTAAAAAGTTAAATGTGATTGGCTGAAATACGTAAGGGGGGATATTATGCTTGTTCTTAAAAACTAAAATCATTGAGCAAAGGGACTAAGTTTTTGGGGGAACTTCGAAGTGTGCAGACGTATTGGGGGAAATAAGTTAATATGAAATGTTTTAAAAAGGGATAAATTTGTTTAGAAGAATTAAGGGAATTGTAAAAGGAAATATTAATTATTTATGTGAAGAAATTTAAAAGTGTGACGTGAATCAATTAAGCAGAGAGTAAAGAAAACAGGGAAGTAAGTTAATTATTGTGAAAAAAAGCAGTGAAGCAGTTAACCCTCCAATAGTTTCAGGAATACCAGGAACGCAAAGAATAAGTACAATCTTTCTTCAATTAGTTTCAGGCAACAGAGATTTATAAATTGGTAAATTCAGAACCAATTTAAATACATTGTCTTTATAAAAATCGTTTTAGTTTTTTCGTCACTTTCTAATTCATAGAAGATCCCGTAATAGAGAAGGAAAAAATTCAACACTGTATTTATTAACGTTATTGTATTAAAAACCTAAACCCTTGAGAGTCCACCTTATTAGTAACTATAGTATTAGTAAAGCAATCAATCAGTCACTGTATCGTGTTAATGTAGTTTGGTTAAATTTGTAATAATTGGGTGTCAGATGAATAAATGGAGGTGATGTTAAATTTGTATGATTGTTTAATTATTTAGAAACATGAAGGTGTGACTATAAAAAGGTAAGGTAATTATAATATAATCTAAAGGTAAAGCATTTACATAACTGGTAGGTTACAATATATATATATCAGATCCCTCAGTGAAATTAACTCATACTGAAATTTTTAGGGGGTTAATTGAGTTTGTAATAAGATAGGTTTTATGTAAAATGATAGAATCTAAAGACTTGGTCATGGGCTTTGAAGGTACCTGATGTTTGTTTATTTTAACTTCGTTGTTCTTCCCTTTTATTTCTTTCGAAGCTACGTTTATGCTTTTATTTATATTTATTTTTTTCATTTACATTAATTCCTGCCGTTAATGCTTCCTCTTTACTTCTTTCCGGTCTATCACCTCCTCCACTCCTTCGGCAGTGCCTACAAAATGACTACAACACTAAACAAATATATTATCTATCTACCTAACTATATATATAACAGACATAATGTGAAATGATACACATATATACAACACCAGAGGCTGGCTACTTGCCTTCGCGTTGGCCAATGTTTTTCAGCCAATGTATGTTTGATGCGGTGCTTGAATTGTGATTTTTATTACTTTATTTTATGTTAATTTATGTTTGCCCTTAAAAATAATTTCAGATTCAGCAAGGTCAAATTGACTAGGAAAAAAATTTGCTGATCAGAGGAGTACTCGCTGATTTTAATAATTACCACGAAAAATTTGCCAACACAGAAATAGGTTTTTGTTCTTTCTTCTTCCCGTCCACTAAACAGTTGACCGTTCCCTCATCAACAATTCATAATTGAAGGCCATCTTTAAATGGAGAAATGGCTGAATTCTAATAGTTTAAAAGTATTCGAAGTTTTACAAAGTAATCTAAAAAACGTTTTCAGTAATGACATTATGGAGTTGTAAATTACTCATAGCTTTCTACATGTAAAATATTCAACGCTCTACTACCATCACAAAACCTTGTCACCCTATTATTATTAAAAGACTTGTGTAATTTTTGAAACATTCTAAGACAACTTGTTGGAAAGAGAAATAAAATATTTATATTGTACTGTCACAATTTCGGTAAGCTATCCAAAGCTACTTGCACGGCCAAATTGACCATTGTAAAAATAATAATCAGTAATTGTATAGAATAGGTATTTAGGCTAGAGCGCCTAGATTTGCAAGAATTTTAACTAAGTAAAACAAAAGATAGTTAAATAGAACCAAATGGAAGTAGGGTAAACTAGGCTTAAATCTGATAAATTGCAATTGCTAAAATGAGTTAAAAACAAATATAAACCCAAATTTCACAGCCTCAAAATAGGCTCTGAAAGTATTAAGCTATACTAGGATAGTTTGATTCCTGAAAACCATGTTTCTAAAAAAATTTTACAACAGGGGCATATGAAGCCCTGATGTAGAGAATATCTGTTGAGCTAGGACTTTGAATTAAATAAATTTGGATATATATATATATATATATATATATATACAAGTAAATTGTTGGAACAAAATTTACACATCGTGTAAAGTAAAACATTCAAATCAAAACATCGTGTAAAGTAAATCATTCAAATCAAAACATCGTGTAAAGTAAAACATTCAAATCAAAACATCGTGTAAAGTAAACCATTCAAATCAAAACATCGTGTAAAGGAAAACATTCAAATCCAAACATCGTGTAAAGTACAACATTCAAATCAAAACATTCAAATCAAAACATAGTGTAAAGTAAAACATTCAAATCAAAACATCGTGTAAAGTAAAACATTCAAATCAAAACATCGTGTAAAGTAAAACATTCAAATCAAAACATCGTGTAAAGTAAAACATTCAAATCAAAACACCGTGTAAAGTAAAACATTCAAATCTAAACATCGTGTAAAGTAAAAGGTTCTTATAAACTAATTTAGAGTTATAATTACGCGTCAACGGGAAGTGTGACGATGCTGGAAATGGCAGGTTATTATGATACTCTAAATAAAAATATATATCCTAGCGGAAAAGCAGAAAATTATCAAAAGGCTCTTATAAACTTATTTAGAGTTATAATTACGCGTCAACGGGAAGTGTGACGATGCTGGAAATGGCAGGTTATTATGATACTCTAAATAAAAATATATATCCTAGCGGAAAAGCAGAAAATTATCAAAAGGCTCTTATAAACTAATTTAGAGTTATAATTACGCGTCAACGGGAAGTGTGACGATGCTGGAAATGGCAGGTTATTATGATACTCTAAATAAAAATATATATCCTAGTGGAAAAGCAGAAAATTATCAAAAGGCTCTTATAAACTAATTTAGAGTTATAATTACGCGTCAACGGGAAGTGTGACGATGCTGGAAATGGCAGGTTATTATGATACTCTAAATAAAAATATATATCCTAGCGGAAAAGCAGAAAATTATCAAAAGGTTCTTATAAACTAATTTAGAGTCATAATTACGCGTCAACGGGAAGTGTGACGATGCTGGAAATGGCAGGTTATTATGATACTCTAAATAAAAATATATATCCTAGCGGAAAAGCAGAAAATTATCAAAAGGCTCTTATAAACTAATTTAGAGTTATAATTACGCGTCAACGGGAAGTGTGACGATGCTGGAAATGGCAGGTTATTATGATACTCTAAATAAAAATATATATCCTAGCGGAAAAGCAGAAAATTATCAAAAGGTTCTTATAAACTAATTTAGAGTTATAATTACGCGTCAAGGGGAAGTGTGACGATGCTGGAAATGGCAGGTTATTATGATACTCTAAATAAAAATATATATCCTAGCGGAAAAGCAGAAAATTATGAAAAGGTTCTTATAAACTAATTTAGAGTTATAATTACGCGTCAACTGGAAGTGTGACGATGCTGGAAATGGCAGGTTATTATGATACTCTAAATAAAAATATATATCCTAGCGGAAAAGCAGAAAATTATCAAAAGGTTCTTATAAACTAATTTAGAGTTATAATTACGCGTCAACGGGAAGTGTGACGATGCTGGAAATGGCAGGTTATTATGATACTCTAAATAAAAATATATATCCTAGCGGAGAAGCAGAAAATTATCAAAAGGTTCTTATAAACTAATTTAGAGTCATAATTACGCGTCAACAGGAAGTGTGACGATGCTGGAAATGGCAGGTTATTATGACACTCTAAATAAAAATATATATCCTAGCGGAAAAGCAGAAAATTATCAAAAGGCTCTTATAAACTAATTTAGAGTTATAATTACGCGTCAACGGGAAGTGTGACGATGCTGGAAATGGCAGGTTATTATGATACTCTAAATAAAAATATATATCCTAGCGTAAAAGCAGAAAATTATCAAAAGGTTCTTATAAACTAATTTAGAGTCATAATTACGCGTCAACGGGAAGTGTGACGATGCTGGAAATGGCAGGTTATTATGGTACTCTAAATAAAAATATATATCCTATCGGAAAAGCAGAAAATTATCAAAAGGCTCTTATAAACTAATTTAGAGTTATAATTACGCGTCAACGGGAAGTGTGACGATGCTGGAAATGGCAGGTTATTATGATACTCTAAATAAAAATATATATCCTAGCGGAAAAGCAGAAAATTATGAAAAGGTTCTTATAAACTAATTTAGAGTTATAATTACGCGTCAACGGGAAGTGTGACGATGCTGGAAATGGCAGGTTATCATGATACTCTAAATAAAAATATATATCCTAGCGGAAAAGCAGAAAATTATCAAAAGGCTCTTATAAACTAATTTAGAGTTATAATTACGCGTCAACGGGAAGTGTGGCGATGCTGGAAATGGCAGGTTAATATGATACTCTAAATAAAAATATATATCCTAGCGGAAAAGCAGAAAATTATCAAAAGGCTCTTATAAACTAATTTAGAGTCATAATTACGCGTCAACGGGAAGTGTGACGATGCTGGAAATGGCAGGTTATTATGATACTCTAAATAAAAATATATATCCTAGCGGAAAAGCAGAAAATTATCAAAAGGCTCTTATAAACTAATTTAGAGTCATAATTACGCGTCAACGGGAAGTGTGACGATGCTGGAAATGGCAGGTTAATATGATACTCTAAATAAAAATATATATCCTAGCGGAAAAGCAGAAAATTATCAAAAGGTTCTTATAAACTAATTTAGAGTTATAATTACGCGTCAACGGGAAGTGTGACGATGCTGGAAATGGCAGGTTAATATGATACTCTAAATAAAAATATATATCCTAGCGGAAAAGCAGAAAATTATCAAAAGGCTCTTATAAAATTCAAGACAAACAGAGAGGAATCGAGATTAAAAATAACAAACTCGTTGCTAAGACTACCGAAGCTCGCATTTGTTAATGTATACAACGGCGCGTACCCAAGGTCTGTAAAAATGTTTCCAAAGCGTTAGTGGAAGCGGGATTTGTACCGAAGCCATCAACGAAATAGGACGTGTTTTAAGCTCTAGAAGATATAAGTCCAAATATGTTGTAAAGAGACTAAAAAAAGATGTGATACCGAAGTGTTCAGATATTTTAGCTAGGCTTATATGCTCAAATATCAAATTACCACCACCTCGACCAGTAAAATGTATAAATATAAAAGGTAATTATATATACATGCGACTACAGCTATTTTCGTCATATTCTTTCCCTTTTCTTATGTATTTTTACGTCCTAGACACGAATCCAACATTAATTTTTGTCGCTGGTGCCATTTAAAAAAAAATATACTTAAAAAAACGGTAAAAATATAGTCTTAATGCCGTTGGTTCTAAAAATTTTTGTTTTTTTACATTAGTCGTTTTAATGTGTAAAACACGATTATCAACTTTTTTTCCCCGGAAAATACGGAAAGTAACTTTTTTTTTAAATTTTAGCGCACTGCACTACGTCTAGTTTTGTAATTTTATACAGCATTACTATATACCTACATTAAAATATACCTACGAAGTATCCAGTCAAGATAGATTTGGTAATAATTTTATTCATCATTACTATCTACCTGTATTAAAGTATACTTACGAAGTATCCAGTCAGGATAGATTTGGTTGTAATTTTATTCATCATTACTATCTACCTGTATTAAAATATACCTATGAAGTATACAGTCAGGATAGATTTGGTTGTAATTTTGGTAAATATTTAGTTTTATTGCATATGCAGAAAATTACAACCAAATCTATCCTGACTGGATACTTCATAGGTATACTTTAATACAGGTAGATAGTAATGTTGTATAGACTTATAACCAAATCTATCCTGACTGGATACTTCGTAGGTATATTTCAATATAGGTAGATAGTAAAATTATAATCAAAAATATCCTGACTGGATACTTCGTAGGAATATTTCAATATAGGTAGATAATAAAATTATAATCAAATATATCCAGACTGGATACTTCGTAGGAATATATTAATGTAGGTATATAGTAATGTTGTGTAAAATTATAACAAAATCTAGACGTTTAATAATAAAATAATAATGACGATACGACGTAGACGACAAAAAATAATGTTGGATTCGTGTTTAGGACTTACATAAGAAAAGAAAACAAATAATCACGAACATATCGGTAGTCGCACGTCAATAAAGGTTAGTTTAGGTTATGTTTTTTTAGGTATATTTTGAAAAAATGGCACCAGTGACAAAACATAATGTTGGATTCGTGTCTATAACGTAAAAATATATAAGAAAAGTAAAAGAATATGACGAAAATAGCTGTAGTCGCACTCTATATAATTACCATATAAAACGCCGGACTGAGTGAATTTGTAGAAGACATTTCCATTTAACAGACTTAAGAACGTAATGAATAAAAGTGAAAAAGTTTCACCTTACCAAGTGTGAAACAATGACTAACCAAAACACAAGCTATTACCAAGGATACTGAATGTATAGAGGCAGTGATCAAGACACGATCCAGAAAAGAAAATAGGACATATGCACAAGGTTATAAACAATATATTTCTCTTTCAATTACACTTTATTTTGATCCACATTATTTCAAATTCTACATTCAATAAAACACACACTCATAGACAACATACTCAGGAAAATTAAACATAAACACCACTAAACGGCCACACAGCAAACCTCACAAAAAGCAACAAATACATATCCCTCACCTACCACAACAAAAATGGACACAAAATAGCCTCCACATTCAAAAAACTCCATTACCAAATATCCTACAAAACAACAAACACTCTAAGACAACACATACAACCTTTTCAAAAAGAAACTGACAAATATAATGTCTCAGGTATTTACAAATTAACCTGTAACTATTGCCCCAATTATTACATCGGCTAAACCGGTAGGTCATTCTATACACGTTTCGAAGAACACACTACCCCCCCCCCCAAAAAAAAACAAACAAACCCTAAATCCAGCTATGTAAAACACCTAAAAAACATCCAACACACAAATACCGACATACACACTAATTTAAATGATCTACACACACTAAAACAAAGTAAAAAACTAACGACCTTAGAAAAATATGAAATCTACAAACACTACGCAACAGAAAATGTATTAAATGATCACACAAACTTTGAAGCCAACAACCTATTCCAGTACATGGCACAAAATGCAAACACTTCACCCCACTCCACTGTCATAAATCAATCCCGTCAAATCCTTTGTACACTGCCGATATGCCGCCAGTAGAGGGCTAGCTTCGTAAAAGGAACGATTGTTTTGAAACGCGTCAGCAAGTAAGCAATTACGTATTCACTTAGTTAAGTATTTTAAAAATTAGTTTTATCTAAATTCAATGATAAATATGGATAGACGCTTTGTCATGTTTGATCTAGAAGAAAAAATGCTGTACAGAGATTTCTTACAGAAAAAAATTAAATAAATAAAGACGAAAAAATAGAGGAAGTCAAAATTATAAAAACCAATAAACAGGTAACCCAAAGAAACGAGGATGCATCAACAATAGGCTATCATAAAGAGAAAAGGGGTTAATCAGACAGAGCGAGAAGTGGGGGCACAGCCGAGTAAAGATGAACAATAAACAGGTAACCCAAAGAAACGAGGATGTATCAACAATAGGCTATCATAAAGAGAAAAGGGGTTAGTGTGACAGAGCGAGAAGTGGAGGAACTGCCGAGTAAAGGTGGACAATAAAAAGGTAATCCAAAGAAACGAGGATGCATCAACAATAGGCTATCATAAAGAGAAAAGGGGTTAGTGTGACAGAGCGAGGAATGGAGGCGCTGCCGAATAAATGTGGACAGTAAACAGATAACCCAAGAACAAAAGGATACACTAACAATAGGCTGTCATAAAGAGAAAAGGGGTTAATGAGACAGAGCGAGAAGTGGGGGCACTGCCAAGTAAAGGTGGACAATAAACAGGTAACCCAAAGAAACGAGGAAGCATCAACAATAGGCTATCATAAAGAGAAAAGGGGTTAGTGTGACAAAGCGAGAAGTGGAGGTACTGCCGAGTAAAGGTGGACAATAAACAGATAACCCACGAACAAAAGGATACACTAACAATAGGCTGTCATAAAGAGAAAAGGGTTTAATGAGACAGAGTGAGAAGTGAGGGCACTGCCGAGTAAATGTGGACAATAAACAGGTAACCCAAAGAAACGAGGATGCATCAACAATAGGAGATCATAAAAAATTCGATTGACAAGAATGTTATTGGACAATAATATTTTCACATCAACATCTGGAAGAATCCTAATAACACAATTTAGTAAATGAAATGTTTCATTGTTCAAGCCAAATAATCAAAATATTAAAAATATTTTAAATGGGTTAATTAAAAAATAGGAACCAAATAAATGACGTTTAAAGAACTTCACTCAATTATTTGTAGGCGCAAAGATAAACGATTTATGTAACTGTAAATTTACGTTGATTAAAAAATGAGGAAATACAGTTAAATTGATTGGTTTTTTAAAAATAAGTTTCAAATAGATTTTTATTTCTTATAGTAACTGATAATAATGATTTTATTAACTCTAAAATTACTTTTTTTCATTACATCCTGGAAGACAAATTATTATTACTTTGGTCATTTGTCGTTTGCCACTAAAATGTATTACAAAAATGTAGTCTTTCGTATCATGGACTACTATCTAAGCTAGCTTTTGTAAATAAAACATTTTAAAAAATCAAAGCTCATTTATTAATACATTTTCAAATTAAAAATTTCAATAAATATTATTTTTGTTAAAATTTAAAGAAAATTAATATCTAGTTTTGGTGAGTAAAGGCTTCTAATTTTTTACCTTCCATTTCACAATGTATTTTCATTTTACGAGAAAATAATATATTTTGAATGTGACAGCTGAACGCATGATGGGGATGGGTTAACAGCATTCAAACTCATCTCCTTCCAACACAAACAGGATATTAAAATATCACTCCAAAGAGTAATCTTTTAATGTAACCTGAGGAAGGTTTCTTCCTCAGGCTTGGAGACAGTCCTTTTGTTAGAAATGTTAATATTGCAGTGCAACAACGAATCTGAGTGTACATAACCTGTAAAGCGGTGCTTTGTCACATTGGCAATGACAGGGGATCCATTGTATTTGTTGCCATTATGCTCGTAATATTAAACAATTCTTGTTTTATGTATACGTCTGTACAATACTTAAAACAATACATAATTGTATTGGGTGAAAAATTTTAATTTCCAAATAAGACTTAGTTTATGAAATGAGAAATATCTTTTCGTGGATTTTATTCTCCATGGCGATCGAACTTTAATTTAAGTAAATATATGAAAAAATTACATAAAAAAACGTTTTCGAGCACACTAGGCGATCTCTGCCAGCAAAGCCCTTCAAGTCGTTAACTAGTTAATATAAACAGGAATTCCCAACTGGAAATATAAGTACAAACAAAATATACATACTGGAGTTTATTAACTTGCACACTCGTATTTATTATTTTAATGTATTCTTGTGCTATTTTCTTGTTTAAAAATATTTGTAAAGTATAATAACACTACTAAAATTTGAGCCCATAGAGAGCATGCCTGCTTCAAGACCTGAAGATGTGCAATGGTTTTCCCTAGTTCCTATTACCACGCCGCCATTTTGTTCTTGAGGGGTATATTATCGCTATCCGGTCTTTTCTCTCGTCTGTACTAATGTTTGGTGGATATACACCTCCCGCTGATCCCGATAAAATGTCGACCCAGTAGAATCTCTATTAGTAAAATCACTAGGCTTATTGCGTGTTGGTCAGAGTCACTTATGGGCATGCGCCGTCATTAAATCAAGCCTGTTTGAAGACTTCAGTATTTCGCAAAGCTCTGCTGGTGGGACGCAAAGAATGTTCCTAGAACATTATTTATACCGAAGGGTTATTCATTTTTAGTTTAGTTTGATTTTATTTAAATTTTAAATTTCGTAGTCTTTTAGTTTCTATTTGTGTTTATATGGTGCCTTAGACTATATCTGTGGTCACTCTGCCATCTACGAGCCGAAAGTAGGCAGTAAGACTTATATAGCGTTTATGTGGAAATCTCCGCTCGGTTCCCCACTCCAAACTGAATTCACATCCATCTACCTGCGTGAAGTGATTTTTTTACCAAGCGATGCTACTACACCTTGTCCTTCAAATAAGAGAAGGTTAGAGATCCTATAGGTAAGAAATCCTCCACATGTATTTCTATACCTCAACCATGGTTTTTTTAAATGCCCTACCCTCATCCAGCCTATTATTAACACTCTTCCCTAACTTATCTCTAAACTGATTCCAAAAATTGACTAAAATCCAAATAACTTGAGTGACAGACTCCAAGTTTCCCGTAAAGTGTTGTACTGCTAGTACCAATATGTGCCTTCCTCTATCCTCTTTGTGAACTTTCTTCATGCATGATGGTTGTACCTCCCTATTGACCTGAACGTAGATGTCATGGTACACGGGATAGAGGGTAGATAACTATATAATTTGGAGATCCTTTTTTTTTTAATAGGCAGTAACAATCAACCGTCTAAACGTCTTAAAGCCAAAATGGCTTTTAGGAACGTTTTGCTAAGCACATAAAATTGCCAATTATCAAAGAATGTTAGACCGATTGATAGACCTTAAAGGGTTTTCATGTGTAGGCTTATTTGACTAACGCAAAACTACATTCGAGGGATAAAAAAAGAGTTAAAAAAATGTTGTGTATAGGCGATATCTGTTCAAGAAGTTAAACGTAGTTTCGAAGATATTGATCTAAACAAACACCCACGCACACACACGCACACACACACACACACACACACACACACACACACACACACACACACACACACACACACACACACGCACGCACGCACGCACGCACACACACACACACACACACACACACACACACACACGCACGCACGCACACACACACGCACACACACACACACACACACACACACACACACACACACACACACACACACACACGCACACACACACACACACACACACACACACACACACACACACACACACACACACACACACACACACACACACACACACACACAACATTACATACATTGTATGGAATTGTTGAATAGATTTGCATGTGTAACAGTCTCAATTGATAAAGTGTCAGTCTCAGAGAGTAATACAAATATTTCGTTAAAGATTACAACTAAAAAAATTTTTTGTATTTTTATTTACCTATTTGTGATCTGTTCTACGTCTCGGAAACATGTTAATATTTTGTTAAAGATTATAATTAAAAAAATAATTTTTGCTATTTTCAATTACCTATCTGTTCTACTTCTCGGAAACATGTTTGATGAAAATTACATTTAAACAAATGAAATTAAATATATTGATACATTATAGCATTACCTACACAACGAATATATGCATCTATAATAACTTTTGTTTCAAGGGAGTTGTTTGTTATTTATAAGGGAGTTTTCGATTGAACTTTACAAAATTCTGTATTTGGTTTTTATTTTATTACAGTACTAATTTTCCATACGACCGACAGAGTGCAGCAATAGTTGCAGAAGAAAGCAAGTGTCGGCACGATCGGTCTCCATGGTAGCTAATGGTTAAACAAAACTTGCTCACAATATGTTTCATAAAACTTTCCAATACCTATATAAAACCAATGAGCATACAACCAATTCTATAAAATAGATATAATGCGTTATGCTATGCATTTGGACAAGGACATTTAAAGCAAAGTAAGTAAATATACACTGTCATGTACACGTTCGTTTGAAATAGTTTACTTTATTCAAACATTGTTATTTAAAATAAATTTACATAACAATTACACAGTATAAACATCAAGAACAGTGTTATCATAAAAAGGAAGAAACATACAATATCCACAATTCATAATATTTTAGTTTCATTTACATATATATTTATATTTGTTAAACAATTAGATTTTACAATAAAAAAATGCACCATTTTGTCAGCTGATCACTGGCAGTATTGTCACATCACATTTAAACTACTAAATTGTTTTCACATCGGAAGGGCTAATGGGGAGAAGAAGACCTAGCAACAGAGCTATTTTGTTTATACACAACTATATTTTAAACATGTGCTAAAATTAAAGAGAAGAAAAATTATAGAATTTACATAATAAAACCCAGAATGAAGTAATAAATTAGAAATGAGAGAATGCTTAAAAAAAAAAAATTAATTGTGTATCATCTTTTCTTAAAATTTAAATCAATATAGTTGTAATATTTTAAGTACTGTTAAACCAATGAAATATATAGATGTAGGCTAATGCCTTTACGTTTAGGCTAATGCCTTTACCTTTAGGCTAATGCCTTTACCTTTAGGCTAATGCCTTTACGTTTAGGCTAATGCCTTTAAATTTAGGCTGATGCCTTTACATTTAGGCTAATGCCTTTACGTTTAGGCTGATGCCTTTACATTTAGGCTAATGCCTTTAAGTTTAGGCTAACCTTTACCTTTAGGCTAATGCCTTCACCTTTAGGCTAAAGCCTTTACGTAAAGGCTGCTTTTTAAAGTTAGAACGGTTGAGCTGTTCTCAAATTTACTTTGGGCGTATTAGTTTTTATAAGTACTTCATTAACAATGACTTAATAATTTTACGAAATAATAATAAAGTTTCTCAACAAATTTTATTATAATCACTGACCATAGATTAGTATATATTTTTTTCAACTTGACTAAAAGGATATCAATATATGACAAAGAACATTTTACCACCGGGAATTCATACACCGGGAAACCTTCTCATGGTTAGAGACCCACAGTGTCTCGAACCGCTGCTAACTTGCCTTGTGCATCACTCTTCCGGGGATAAATATCTTTCACAACAGGTTCTATGACAGGTTTAAGAAACGTCAACGAGTTTATAAGTTTATGGGTCGCTCTTATTGGGGTAAGCACAATTCCAACGGGTAGATAGAAAACGTTCGATTTGACCTTGAGGCGTAATAATTTTCCATCTCTCACACCGGGGAAACTTTAACTCCACTAAGATATACTCTTATAATCCATTACTAATAATAATTTCCATTGAAACATGTTACTTATATGCTCTACGCTTAATTTCCATTAAGGTAGGCTATCATATTTAGTATCTCCTGTAACTTCCAATAAGGCAGGCTATCATTTCTAGTAGCTCCTTAATTTCTATTAGGTAGACTATAATTGTCTATTATCTCACATAATTTCTATTAGGTAGCCTATCATTGTCTATTATCTCCCATAATTTCTATTAGGTAGACTATCAATGTCTATTAACTCGCATAATTTCTATTAAGGTAGGCTATCATCGTCTATTACAGTCCATAATTTCTATTAGGTAGACTATCATTGTCTATTATCTCCCATAATTTCTATTAAGGTAGGCTATCATTGTCTATTACCGTCCATAATTTCTATTAGGTAGACTATCATTGTCTATTATCTCCCATAATTTCTATTAGGTAGACTATCATTGTCTATTATCTGCCATAATTTCTATTAAGATAGGCTATCATTGTCTATTATCTTCCATAATTTCCATTAATATAGCCTATCATCGTCTATTACCGTCCATAATTTCTATTAGGTAGACAATCATTGTCTATTATCTCGCATAATTTCTAATAAGGTAGGCTATTATTGTCTATTATCTCCCATAATTTCTATTAAGGTAGACTATCATTGTCTATTACCTCCCATAATTTCTATTAAGGTAGGCTATCATTGTCTATTACCGTCCATAATTTCCATTAATATAGCCTATCATCGTCTATTACCGTCCATAATTTCTATTAGGTAGATTATCATTGTCTATTATCTCCCATAATTTCTATTAAGGTAGTCTATCATTGTCTATTATCCCGCATAATTTCTATTAAGGTAGACTATTATTGTCTATTATCTCCCATAATTTCTATTAGGTAGACTATCATTGTCTATTATCTCCCATAATTTCTATTAGGTAGACTATCATTGTCTATTATCTCGCATAATTTCTATTAAGGTAGTCTATCATTGTCTATTACCGTCCATAATTTCCATTAATATAGCCTATCATCGTCTATTACGGTCCATAATTTCTATTAGGTAGACTATCATTGTCTATTATCTCGCATAATTTCCATTATTATAGAGTATCATTGTCTAGCACCTGCAATAATTGATATTAACATAGGTTATCATTGTTTATTAGCTTTCATAATTTTTATTAAGATAGGCTATCATTGTCTAGTACCTCCCATAATTTCCATTAATATAGGGTATCATTATCTAGCACCTGCAATAATTGATATTAACATAGGTTATCATTGTTTATTAGCTTTCATAATTTTTATTAAGATAGGCTATCATTGTCTAGTACCTCCCATAAGTTCCATTAATATAGGGTATCATTATGTAGTACCTGCAATAATTGATATTAACATAGGTTATCATTGTCTAGTACCTCCCATAATTTCCATTAATATAGGGTATCATTATCTAGCACCTGCAATAATTGATATTAACATAGGTTATCATTGTTTATTAGCTTTCATAATTTTTATTAAGATAGGCTATCATTGTCTAGTATCTCCCATAAGTTCCATTAATATAGGGTATCATTATCTAGCACCTGCAATAATTGATATTAACATAGGTTATCATTGTCTATCACCTTCCATAATTTCCATTAAGATAGGCTATCATTGTCTAGTATCTCCCATAAGTTCCATTAATATAGGGTATCATTATCTAGCACCTGCAATAATTGATATTAACATAGTTTATCATTGTCTAGTACCTCCCATAAGTTCCATTAATATAGGGTATCATTATCTAGCACCTGCAATAATTGATATTAACATAGGTTATCATTGTCTATCACCTTCCATAATTTCCATTAAGATAGGCTATCATTGTCTAGTATCTCCCATAATTTCCATTTAATAAAATGTGTGGCAAAAATTCAACTCGCAATCCATCCCTATACAAAACTTACTTTGTCCACACTTCTATCCGTAGCAGTATCGCGTTAGAGACGCATGTAATCAATTTAATATGCTGACATTATCAAGGGCATCATGCACGAGTCGACAGTTAAAACAAAACTGAACTATTCTATTGACCGGTGAATGATATTATGTCAATATATCTAATTGGTGGAAACATATTAGGAATTATTTTTATATATACAATAATTTTAGAATTTTAAAAATTTAATTTCTGCTTTATCATAGAATTAAATGACTATATTTCATTGGATAACAGAAATTAAACTTTTTAGCCCCGTAGTTCTTCTTTTAAGTGTTACATTGTTAAATGTTTAGTATAAATGTAATATTATGTTTAAAACTTAATAAACTATAAAGAAAATTTCAGTTTGTATATTAGAGTAATTATTTTTGATGACTCTTAAAATATTAAATAATAATTTATAACATTATAAATAAATTTAACCATACTTTATCTCTCTCAATGCTTTCATTCAAATCAATATTATAAATTTTATATGGTTAAATTCTGTAAATGTTATGGAATTTTATAAATATTATTTTCTACGGGAAATAATTTTAGCAGGTTTCTATTAATGGAAAACGAGAAAAGTTTATTACTCAAAGAACATGCTTTACGTTTTCTATTTAGTTGTAAAAAATAATTTACTTTACACTTTCTAAAAACTAATCCTAAATCTACTTTTACAATTTAACCAATAGATTTACTTATATCTATTAGAAAAAGATGGATTCAGATCTCATCACATCAAATAGTTCGAAACAACAATACATTAGAGAGAAAGTTGTCTACTAACCATTCAACACTACATTTATGTATTTACATAAGTTGAAGGGTAGGCTTGCCTTTCACTGAAACTTTAATATAATAACAAAAACAATCAATGATTTACACAAGATGAAAGGCGTAGGTTTTTAGTAGTATGAAAGATAGTAAAAATATAATATATTGGTAGAAGGCACTGCAAGTAAGGGTGAATAAATCAATGTTACATGACTCCAATAAAATTGAGAAATTTGTTACATATTCCATATAATGAGTGTTCGTATGATTATAATTTTGTAAGTAATATAATAGCTTTATTATAAAAGTGTGAATATATTATAGCGTTACAAAAAATTTGTGACTTGTGTTGTTTAGTGTAAAAAATGTTTTAGCCAAAAAGAAATGTAAAATTAAATCGATTTAAAAATGATACCTGTCTTTACCCTTGGTAAAATATAGTTTATTTTAAAGAAATAAAACCGCCTCACCACACAAACGTTTTATTGAAACCGTTATGCACATTTCTATTGTAAATCAATCATCTTCGGAGGAAATTATTACAAGGAAAATCCAGTTTTGTATTTGTAGTAATTTCTTCTGAAAATGATTGCTCTGCAATGTAACTATCTATACGGATTTAAAAATATGTTTCTTTGTGGTTAAGAGGTTTTATTTATTTAAAACGAAAAATTATACCACATTTGCTCCAGTTAAAATTTTATTTATTATAAAAATACAACAATATACAAAAAAATTCTGTATTAGGAGAAAATATAAAACCTCTTTATTAGTACTATCCTAATATTTTCACATACAATTGTTAAATAATAAATAAAATTAAAATACAATTAATTTTAATGAATTCCTGTATTATTTTCCTGCATTATCTTCCTGCACAAATGAGTAAGTATACAACGAAAATATTTATATGGAGTTTGGGTTATATTTTGTACAGTTAATTACCCTAGCTTAACGTCTTATTAAAATAAAAATATAAGACGACATGCATAATAAATATTACAATTTTAACTAATCTTCAAATATTTGAGAATTACGAATTGAATTGAAAAAAAAAATTATTAAATGTTGGTTTTACTATTTTAACCGATAATTTAATATATAAAAGGTTGGTTAACATTTCTATTGGAGTCAGCTGTTATAAACTAGGTTACATTTGAGAATATGTCTGTAGTTTAACGATATTTCACACATACATACATGACTTGAAACACTATCTTAGTTAACATTTTACAAGCAATCAAATTCGTTTTAGCTTCAATTATAAAACACCTAATTTACAATTTACTATCATTTATAGAAATTTGGTTCAGTTTTGTTTCTTATTATTTTACATTTATTTTGGTCATTTTTCAAATAAATTATTTGCATAAAACGAGTTAAATGGAAGTTAAATGAAAGGTGAAGGTCATTTTGGAGGAAGACAACGAGATACTAGTATTTAGTTAAAAAAAAATAAAAAAATTGAGAACGTGTGTGATAAGGTAGTCTTGATAAATATATATTAAAATCATATTTTTAAAAAATGATAAAATTTTATCATCTGTTTGGTACTTCTTAAATTATTTACCAATAAAAATAATGTATATATATATATATATATATATATATATATATATATATATATATATATATATATATATATATATATATAGAGAGAGAGAGAGAGAGAGAGGCCTAACTACTAATAAAACTAAAACTGAAAAAAATTACCCAACGGTCTTAAACAAATCGTGTTAATTAAAAATCACTAAACGTTTGCTATAGTACTTGATGAATGCTTCTAATGTAAATGTAAAATTTTGTTTATTATGAATAATTTTATATGTATATATATAAATATATAAATATATATATATATATATATATATATATATACACAATTTTATAATTTATGTATAGAAATATCTACTAAGAGAAATAGTTTCTGCATTTAATAATCATTACATTTTATAAAATGATTAAATTTAATAACAGAGACGTTATTTCTTTTGTTTTTAATACCCTGAAACCACCTTATTTCAAATTATTTATTTGAACAATATATAAGACAAAACAGAGATCGACAGTGTTGATAAATGATGACGTAATAAACAGATAAAAAAAGTTATTATGTGTTTGGTTGTCGGCATAAAAAGAGGACGAAAATGGTAGACCAACAAATTATATCTTGTGAGGCAGGTGATAAAATTCTTTTGGGAGATAGCGTTTAAAGGCAAAAATAACGTTGGCGCAGGCGCGGATCAACCGTTCGGAGATACAACTCTCCTTTAGTCGTATGTCTCAGTCCATGTCGTTTGTATTGTGGCCTTTTCAAGAAAATATTTCAATGTTGTAAAGTGGTTGTCTTCAGGATGTCTGAGCTATCAATGCCACATAACATGTCAGCAAGTTAGTCTATTAATAGAAAAATAATGTATAAATTAGCAGAGCAGGGAAATTATTAGAGTCTAAAGCAAATGATAAATGTTCTTAGAGTGGGTAGTAAAATAGCCAGAAGCGCAGTAGTCCTATGCGCAGACAGTTTCATCACTAGCAACATTACCTATCATGGTAAGACTGCTTAAAATATTAGACTCTATAGCAAATGATAAATGTTCTTAGAGTGGGTAGTACAATAGCTAAAAGCGCAGTAGTCCTATGCGCAGACAGTTTCATCACTAGCAACACTACCTATCATGGCAAGACTGCTTAAAATATTAGATTCTATAGCAAATGATAAATGTTCTTAGAGTGGGTAGTAAAATAGCCAGAAGCGCAGTAGTCCTATGCGCAGACAGTTTTATCACTAGCAACACTACCTATCATGGTAAGACTGCTTAAAATATTAGATTCTATGGCAAATGATAAATGTTCTTAGAGTGGGTAGTACAGTAACTAAAAGCGCAGTAGTCCTATGCGCAGACAGTTTCATCACTAGCAACACTACCTATCATGGCAAGACTGCTTAAAATATTAGATTCTATAGCAAATGATAAATGTTCTTAGAGTGGGTAGTAAAATAGCCAGAAGCGCAGTAGTCCTTAGCGCAGACAGTTTCATCACTAGTAACACTACCTATCATGGCAAGACTGCTTAAAATATTAGATTCTATAGCAAATGATAAATGTTCTTAGAGTGGGTAGTACAATAGCCAGAAGCGCAGTAGTCCTTAGCGCAGTTTCATCACTAGCAACAATACCTATCATGGCAAGACTGCTTTAAATATTAGACTAACATCTTTATATACAGCTTTCAAAGACACTCAAACATAGCAAGATAAATACAATATTAAATGCGATTCAAATACAATATTGAAGTCTTAACCACCATTTTAATCTCGAAATCCACAAGATGTAAGAGAAAGTGACTACGGACACTTGTGGATCGGTCGCTATGGTAACTTAGTAACAGTGAATGTTGCTCAGTTAGTTTAAAAGGAAAATTTTAACTTAACTTGAGATCAGAGATCAATATTATTGTTAAAAATATTTACATTAGGTATAGAAAACAACAAGATTAAAAAATGTACTTATAAATTAATTCTAAGTGATATTAGAAAAAATAATAAAATGCAAAACTAAAACTTGTTTGATTTCATATAATTTTCATAATTTATTTAAAAATGTCAATTCGACAATTCATTGTTTACTTTAATGGTTACAGGTTTCTACCACTTCTATTGACCTAACCATATATTTTGTGGAGACTCGTGGATTTAACGAAAATAATAGAATTCATTTGGTTTAAATATTTTAATAACTAGACATAATACTGTATATAAAATAAAATTTTTATAATTTTAATTAAGCATAGTTACAATTTTGTTTGTTCAATAATAACAGCTTCTGCATTACAGAGTGTAAATCCTTCTAAAGAGCCAATTTGTCACAATTTATATTTAATAATTGTGAGATTTTTTTTCATCTTTATAACCTTCCTCCTAAAATTTAGAAAAAAATTAAAATGCAATTACTTACTTATAATGTTTTTGTTTTAAAACACCGATTTATTATAAACGCATGTCCTAATAGAAGTGACAAATAATTATATATATATATATGTTTTAGTTTTAAATCTAACCCTACTGTTACTCGTATATATACTCTTAAAAAATACTTAAAAGTTAAAGATTCGAAATACAAACAATGATGTACGATTCCAACTTACACCTTTAACGGATTAGTGGTTACAACACAGAAGGGGGAGGTACTTGTAGTCAGCGGGAAGATGCTTTCAACTTACAAATTATACATCATATTAATTAAAATTATAATATTATTTATATGTATAAAAATCTTAACAATAGACATAATTAAATAATTGTTACAGGACATGGAGGTTTTCACAGTTCTTGAATTTTGAATCCTCCTTTCCGAAAATCCACGTGAACATTTGCCGCGCCTTCATACTGGCGCGAACCATTCCTCTGTTTTTGTACCAATGTGAACCGGACTCTTTGTCAGCGTTGGCCCTCTTCAGTCTGATCTGGTTTAGGATTCCGACGAGCAATTCGTCTACCTTGTGGTTGATGCCCACGGAGATTTCTATGAACTTGGCCCTGTACATGCAGGCCAAGCATTTGCCATCTGAAACCAGAAGAGGAAGCTTTATATACCGGTAAAAAAATCTTACAGTTTATAAATACTTGTTTTATGCGTCATGTATAATCTTTCGTATACGATCCTAAGCTAGGTTACCCTATTTTTAACATATTTTCTAAAACAGCTATAATTTAAAAACAGGATAAATCTTACCTATTTGATTCTTTCTGTTTTGATTCCATATTACAACACATTGGTATCTTAAGATACAGTCAACATACTTATTATTATTATTGTACCTAGAAATATAATGACAGGACATGTACCACTGGTCTTTGACCCCGAAGGAAACAGGCCTCTTTGAACTAAGCTACCTAGTTCATACGGCGTTAAATTCTCCTACTTCATGTACTAATTTGGACTACTCCCTAGTCTTTTCCACCTGTGTTTTCCACCTCTTTTTATCTCATTATAAACGTTAATGTAGAATTCGTGTGATCGGGACTGTACATAGCGATGGGTATAAAATGTAAAAGGGTTATTTCCGGAATAAGACCTTTAAAATGGGATAACATAACATCATTAAAGTTGGTTTAATCTAAGCGAATTAGGTTAGTCACGAAATAAGAATGGATTATGGGAGAATACCTAACAAAATATAAGGAGAAAAACCACAAAGAAAACGAAAGGTAATAACTGTAATTAGATCCGAATGATAGAACCAAAATATAAAGAGATCAATAAAAATAATAATAATAACATTAATAATAATAATAATAAAAGGAATACAGTAAAACCTTGTCATAAAATAACGGACTCTATTAAACCGGTCTTCGCTTATAACGGACTTACACTATCCGTCAGCCACATAGCCAAACATCGCACAGCACTCTCCGAGCAACGACATCACGACTGTGGAAATTTATACCTTCTGATGAGCCTTAACGTTTTGTAGCACTACCCTTAGTAACGATGCAAAAGAACTGTAAAACTGTGTAAACATTTCCCAATAGTTTTACTGACTTATAAAGTGCTGACAAATATTTTTTTACATACCCGCCCTAACCAAAATGTCCCTGTCTACAAACGTGACTCCTTACAGTAACCTCACACAGTCTGTAAACATACCCGCCATAACCAAAATGCCACTGTCTACAAACGTGACTCCTTATAGTAACCGCACACAGTCTGTAAACATACCCGCCCTAACCAAAATGTCACTGTCTACAAACGTGACTCCTTATAGTAACCGCACACAGTCTGTAAACATACCCGCCCTAACCAAAATGTCACTGTCTACAAACGTGACTCCTTATAGTAACCTCACACAGTCTGTAAACATACCCGTAGTAACCAAAAAGTCACTGTCTACAAACGTGACTCCTTATAGTAACCGCACACAGTCTGTAAACATACCCGCCCTAACCAAAATGTCACTGTCTACAAACGTGACTCCTTATAGTAACCTCACACAGTCTGTAAACATACCCGCCCTAACCAAAATGTCCCTGTCTACAAACGTGACTCCTTATAGTAGCCTCACACGGTTGGTAAACATACCCGCCCTAACCAAAATGTCACTGTCTACAAACGTGACTCCTTATAGTAACCTCACACAGTCTGTAAACATACCCGCCCTAACCAAAATGCCACTGCCTACAAACGTGACTCCTTATAGTAACCTCACACAGTCTGTAAACATACCCGCCCTAACCAAAATGCCACTGCCTACAAACGTGACTCCTTATAGTAGCCTCACACAGTCTGTAAACATACCCGCCCTAACCAAAATACCACTGTCTACAAACGCGACTCCTTATAGTAACCTCACACAGTCTGTAAACATACCCGCCTAACCAAAATGCCACTGTCTACAAACGTGACTCCTTATAGTAACCTCAAACAGTCTGTAGACATACTCGCCCTAACCAAAATGCCACTGTCTATAAACGTGACTCCTTATAGTAACCTCACACAGTCTGTAAACATACCCGCCCTAACCAAAATGCCACTGTCTACAAACGTGACTCCTTATAGTAACCTCACACAGTCTGTAAACATACCCGCCCTAACCAAAATGCCACTGTCTACAAACGTGACTCCTTATAGTAACCTCACACAGTCTGTAAACATACCCGCCCTAACCAAAATGCCACTGTCTACAAACGTGACTCCTTATAGTATCCTCACACAGTCTGTAAACATACCCGCCCTAACCAAAATGCCACTGCCTACAAACGTGACTCCTTATAGTATCTTCACACAGTCTGTAAACATACCCGCCCTAACCAAAATGCCACTGCCTACAAACGTGACTCTTTATAGTATCTTCACACAGTCTGTAAACATACCCGACCTAACCAAAATGCCACTGCCTACAAACGTGACTCTTTATAGTAGCCTCATATAGTAAAACGTGTTTCACCAATATCATTACAATAGCTGGAGGGAATGTATTAACTCATTTTTAATACTGTAGCTGTAAACATAACAAACACACGTTTTAGTCAATTTATTAACCTTTAACAAGGTTTTATGTGTTATTTCCATTCTAGTCACTTTACGAGAACTTTTTGCTTTATAACGGAAAACTCTCAGGCCTAAAAGTGTATGGTGTTATGAAGTTCTACTGCATTTCAAATAATTTCAGTCATATTTTCCGCTACTAAAATGTAACAATATTGTAAATTAAATTGAAAAACATAATTAAGCTCTATTTACCTACATCCAGAGAACGCTTTGAACATTAATTTCCCATGCTTATTTAGTTTTATCAACATATTATAATCTTATGTTTTTAACTAATAATAAAGTAATTAATTATTTTTATATACAAAATTTTATATTTGTGATGTTTTCTGTGAAAAATAAATTAAAATATTAATTTTTTAATTACACTTTTGCTATTACTTGCGACCATACGTTTTGTTAACTAAACGTTGTTAAATTGTTAACTTACACTTGGAGGAAACGTTTTCGTCTTACGACTTCTTCAGCCTCGTCAGTCTGGTCGCAAGTAATAGCAAAAGTGTAATAAGAATTAACAACCATCTCGTCATGAACAGCAACAAGATTTCGATATTTAATTTTAAAGACAGAATATATTAAAATGTCTCTGTGATTAACTGTATGACTGAGTGACACCCCTGACCAGGTTCAATGTTTAAATCTTGTCTGTGTTTGTTACGAACAAGTCCTGAATTCATCAGCAGCTGTAAGTGAAATGCTATTTTTTGAAATGAAGAAACAAATTTGAAAATAAGAACAGAGCATATTATGTTCATGAACAACAATAACAACCGACTTGGTCTGTTTCGGGAAATACAGTTTCCATTCATAGTTTGGAAATATCGAACTTACGGGTTAATAACTTGGAGCTAGGCAAACTTGAACATTGCATTGCCCCTGCCCCGAAGTATATAAGGGTCCCTTCACCCCACTGGTTCAAGGTCAGTGGAATGTGTTATTCCTATGCGTAAAATGTCTTTAAATTTCCGACGAATAAAGATATTATTTTTGTAACAAATAACTCGAACTTTAATAAACTTACTTAGGTAAAATAAAAATTTGTACAAATTATATGTTTATTAAATATAAAAATGAAATCTTGATCTGTAATTAGCTCTAGGACTACTAGGCGTACCAAAGGGGTAAAAAATAACAAGGACGAAAGGCGCAGGATTTTTTTTTCAAATAAAAAAAGAAATGTTTATGACAAGATAGGAAAATCGTAGTCTATTTTACAAATATATAGTTTAATACTTAGGTCAATTATTTTTAATTGAAAAAGTTTCGACGTTTTCAGTGCTTTTTGGAGTTTGGACAGTCTGGTACGACGGGTAAAAGTTTCTAGTGGATTCAATCGCTGAAAAAAATAGAAACATTTAAATATGTTAATAATGTATAATGTATTATGCATGTATGTATTTAGTTGTGTCGGTAGCTACTAAAGGGTCTAAACGTATTAAACAACTACTTGAGCTATTTAATTTACTTAAAGCACAGTTTTACAAAATAAAAACGCAAGGTACTCAAAACGTTTACCCAGTAGATGATAATAATGTTGTCATCGTCAAATAATAATATTATTTATTAACATAAAGATTATTTCTTGAGAACCGTTCCCTTATATCGATGTAAAGAGGGCTGTAAAACCCCCTGGGAATAGAAACTTTCAAGATCTCATTAAATCCCATTTCACGTTTGACTCATCTTAGTGGAAAAGCTCACTATTAATAACTTGTAGAGTTTATTTAGATTCCGACGTCGCTGAAGAGTCTAAATAAAGTCTGTGGTTTGTGAGTAGTGATTGTTCCTCCTATACTTATGGATTATATAGGCTATTACCTGTGGCAGGTAGCTTTATCTTCCACAATCAGAAGAACAAGAGTTTCCTTAGCATAATGCAACTTACCCTGAGAAGACACAGCTCTGCTGCGAACCAAGTCCACTTTGTTAGCCACGATTATAGCGGGCCTGGACCTCAACACATCCATGTCTTGCAGTTTGCCCAACTCGTCCTCAGCCTTTTGGAAACTTGCCTTATCGATTACTGAATACATGACGACGTACGCGTCTGCCGGGATTGTTTTGTCTATCTCTCCCTGCAACAATTACACAGAAACGTACAGAAATAACGGTCATGATTCACAAACAGACATCAAGTTTGTATTGTAAACCTATAACGTTTTAAAGATGCTAGTAGGAGTGATGAAGTTTTAAATATAGAATCACCATAGTCAGTAGTAATACGTGAATCCATTTTTACTACAAAATTTCTACTAATTAAAGAAATTAGTGTAAAATAAGATATCATCAATGTGTAACTTTTTTTATATTACCGCCCAACCTCGATCTCAGTAAATGAAAAATAGCCAGTAGTTCTAACGGACGCCACGAGAGACCGGCACTTTTCAGTGGACCGATATTAAACAGCTGTTTGTGCTAATCGTGTATTTACCGGTCCTTTTCTAAATGAATCTAACCAAGTTAGGAAAAACAGCATTCTGATAGTAAGAGTCGAAGAAAACCGGTCCTTGGCGATTACCTGGTGACTGAGGGAGCACATTTCGCAGCATTCCGTCTTCCCGAAGGAACCAGTAAGCAGACCGAGGTAACAGATAGAAATACGACTCCAACAGGTAAACTATTTTAATCTCTTTCTATTATAATTGTTTCAATTAAAATGTATATAAGCACACCGTCCACGGCCCGTGGAGGATTAATTGTAATAATTCATTTAATAGGGGGGGGGGAGTGGTATTGTAAATTTTATTTCTTCATTATTTATATTCTCGTTTTTTAAAAACCCACCGACGGATTGATTAGGTTTAAAATGCGATGGAGAGATAAATGAGTTGGAGAGGTAAATGAGTTGGAAAGTATAGTGCGTTGAAGAGTTAAATGTAATAGAGAATTAAGTGAGCTGGAGTGCTAAATACGTTTGAGAGTTAAATGCGTTGGAGAGCTTATTGCATCGTAGAGCTTAGTACATTGGAGAACTAATTGCATTTGGACAGCTAATTGCATTGGAGTGTTAAATGCGTTGGAGAGAATAATGCATCGTAGAGCTTAATACAATGGAGAGCTAATTGCATTGGACAGCTAATTGCATTGGGGAGTTAAATGCGTTGGAGAGCTTAATGCATCGTAGAGCTTAATACATTGGAGAGCTAATTGCATTGGAGAGTTAAATGCGTTGGAGAACTTAATGCATCGTAGAGCTTAATACATTGGAGAGCTAATTGCATTGGACAGCTAATTGCATTGGAGAGTTAAATACGTTGGAGAGCTTAATGCATCGTAGAGCTTAATACATTGGAGAGCTAATTGCATTGGACAGCTAATTGCATTGGAGAGTTAAATGCGTTGGAGAGCTTAATGCATCGTAGAGCTTAATATATTGGGGAGCTAATTGCATTGGAGAGTTAAATGCGTTGGAGAGAATAATGCATCGTAGAGCTTAATACAATGGAGAGCTAATTGAATTGGACAGCTAATTGCATTGGGGAGTTAAATGCGTTGGAGAGCTTAATGCATCGTAGAGCTTAATACATTGGAGAGCTAATTGCATTGGAGAGTTAAATGCGTTGGAGAACTTAATGCATCGTAGAGCTTAATACATTGGAGAGCTAATTGCATTGGACAGCTAATTGCATTGGACAGCTAATTGCATTGGAGAGTTAAATACGTTGGAGAGCTTAATGCATCGTAGAGCTTAATACATTGGAGAGCTAATTGCATTGGACAGCTAATTGCATTGGAGAGTTAAATGCGTTGGAGAGCTTAATGCATCGTAGAGCTTAATATATTGGGGAGCTAATTGCATTGGAGAGTTAAATGCGTTGGAGAGAATAATGCATCGTAGAGCTTAATACAATGGAGAGCTAATTGCATTGGACAGCTAATTGCATTGGGGAGTTAAATGCGTTGGAGAGCTTAATGCATCGTAGAGCTTAATACATTGGAGAGCTAATTGCATTGGAGAGTTAAATGCGTTGGAGAACTTAATGCATCGTAGAGCTTAATACATTGGAGAGCTAATTGAATTTGGGCAGCTAATTGCATTGTAGAGTCAAATGCGTTGCAGAGCTTAATGCGTAGGAGAGCATAGTGTGTTGTAGAACTTGATACGCTGGAGAGTTAAATTCTTTGGAGAGCTAATTACATTGAAGAGCTCATTGATTTGGAGAGTTAAATGCTATGGACAGCTAATTGCACTGTAGAGTCAAATGCGTTTTAGAACTTGATGCGTTGGAGAGCTTATTGCGTTGTAAAGCTTGATGCATTGGAAGGCTAAATGCTTTGGAGAGATAATTGCATCGGAGAGCTAATTGCGTTGAGAGTTAAATGCGTTATAGAACTTATTGCTTTGGAGAGTTAAATGGTTTGGAGAGCTAATTGCATTGTAGAGCCAAATAAGTTGTAAAGCCTAATGCGTTTTAGAGCTTGATGCGTTGGAGAGCTTATTGCTTTGGAGAGTTAATTGCACTGTAGAGTCAAATGCGTTCTAGAGCTTAATGCGCTGGAGAGCTAAATACTTTGGAAAACTAATTGCATTGGAGAGTTAATTGCACTGTAGAGCTTAATGCTTTAGAGAGTCAATAACAATAGTTTAACGTTTGTTACTTTTTGGCAAATAGTTTTACGTTTGTTTTAACGAAGAAAGTTTTGAAAACACATTAAATTTTGGTATAGTTTTTTAATTTAATTTCTGTTCATCTTACAAAAAATAAGCAAAGTTTTTTACCTATATAACAAAACTGTTAATAAAAATGTATTAAGTTTTATTACAACAATAAAGTTGATTGAAAACACAACACAACGATGATAATGGAACCGCTGCATTATTGTTATATTTGAGCGTTTTAACTGATCAAACGTTTCTGCAGCAAAATTACTCAATGAATTTTCAAGTAGCACAAACGTAACACCTTCCATAACTTTTCTTCATGTCACACCACGCTCCTTACCCAATCCTTTTGCTACATCTCGTAATAAGCGTGAGTGCAATTTCACTTAACCAAGCCTCTTACGGGTGGTAACTAAATGCTATAACAATAGGTAATATCAAGTACTACTTGTAAGTACACGTATACAGATTAAAATACGCTGAGAGAATAAGTATGCATAAAGTGTTATTTTTGTAGAGACACTAGCGATAACGAGAATATAGTAAGTTCTTAAGCAAATTATGATTGGAACATTAGCATTCTAAATATAGTTGTTTATAGTTAGGTAATTTATTTATTGTTTAAAATATTTAATTAAAGAACAATATCTTACCCTTTCATTTGTAATGGCGATAAACTTGAGCTCAGACTCTTCTCCGTTCAGCATGATGCACACTGACTGCTCCTCTAGAAGGTCTGAAAAATAATCATCATAAGTCAAATAGCAAGATCAATTTTGGAGGACACATTTGTTTCAGTACAACTGTCTCATTCACGCAATCGAAATTAATAAAAGTAGAATTTATTCAGACCCAATATTTAATGTTATTTCTACTCTATAATAACGACCATATTAAGGTAATCTGGTAAAGGATCAACCCGTCAATAGGTTGGGTGGACCTCGGTTTTGCTGCGAAATACGGGGCCAGGATGGTTTTCTTTTCCATAGAGTCAGGATTTTTATTTTGAACGAACGCTTTTATGGTTAAGAGATAATAGAGTTTATGTTATGAAAATGTTATTTCCTCAAAAGGGGAAACCGGTGACTGAATCTATTGGCATCAGTGAGGTATTTTTATTTTTTTAAAATTTTATTTACAAATTGTAATATAAAAAAACCAAAAAAATAACAGTTTTTTTCAGAGTTAATAAAAAGAAAACTTACGCTTACTTGCGATATTGAGCTTGAGACGAACATTTGGAGTGGATTAGGGAGAGGAACATTTAGGTGGGGGAAAGCGTTATAGGTAATACAGAAGACTAATTTTAACAGGACCGTAAGGGGGAAAGGAACTCATTTGAGTAGCTGAGTGCTCGGATGTGTGGATTAGGTAAGCTTTCAACTCAATGATGTGAAAAGAACGTGCCAAAAATGTAAAGACGAAAAATGGGAATTATGACTTAAGTGGTAGTCATGATGCACGCGTGGAATGTATTTTAACTGGGGTAGTATTTAAAGTAATGGGGGAAAAGTGTCAATTTGCTGCCCCACATTTCTTTGTTGCTTTAAGGCGATTAGCTAGTATAAATAATCCTTAGAAGGATGGGAAAGGATTGCGAATATAGGTAGGGGCATAACAACCAGAGGATATAGAGGTACTCATATAGTGGTATCACTTGTCGAATACCGGAAATATCCTCCTGTTTGACGGGGTCATTAAGAAATGTTTCTCCGTTTCACCTTCTAAAAAAAAGGTAAAGAAGGACAAATTGAATTTGGTATGACCAAGGGAATGCACTAATGACTTCAGCGAAGAATTATAGCATCGCGTGGGCAGGTTGTTTACCTGAAGTAGACCTCCTTTCATTTAGAGTAAACAGAGATGTTTAACCGTGCCTTTATGTATAGCTTGTAGCAAAAAGGACAAGAAAAGGATAAAGTAGAATTAGGGTTGGAAATAACGCTCTCTTGTACTAAAGTGATAAAAAATAGTGGTTCGAGTGTATAAGGTAAAAATAGAGTAGATATCTCCTCCTTATCTACAAACCTAAGTAAAATGATAAGGGATATTTTGATCTTTCAATGTGCAGACTTAGAGGTTGTTCTTGGAAACAACAAGGTTAAACATGAATCTCTTCTATGCTAAAATAAAGGTATAGGCCTAATCATGATTCGAGCGTTTAGTGTCACTTTTAATAACATTACTATCAAATTTTCTACTCAATACATTTAGAGGAAAAGGTATGCAAAGAATTAGTTGAGTATAGAGTCTATCTGTATAGGAAATAATCAAAGCTTCCTTGTGTAGGATTGGTTTCCTATACTGTACCAACTGATTAGAAGTATACTGGTTATGTAATGATAGGTTCTCGGAGGGCATAAGCTGTTGTCTCTACACTCTGTTAACACCCCTACCACAGAATTCGCTTAGCAGAATTCAAGTATTCACCTACTGAAATCCTGATATCCTAGGTTGTTAAACGTTACCAGATTACCGTGGCCTGTGATGAGGCCTACCATGGTTTTGGGTTGTAGCCTATTTAGTCCTTTCTCACACCTAACTTCCGAGTATCCTCACTGAGCCCTATTCTTGTTACAGTTCAAGGAACATTCCCATCTTAGACACTTCGGTTAATCCAATTTCACCATGTTTAAATCTACTCTCCGTGACGTCTCTCTTTCAGGTCCATTAGAGAGAGGCAGTTTTATGCTGAGGTTCTATTCAGAACTTCTTCATCGGATCTTCAAGCAAGACATTATTTAAATCTCGGCACAATGTTGTTAAAATAGAGATTCCGTTTACACTGGTCACGCATCCATAAAGTATAAGTGAGTGAAAGTTATTCATTGACTTGAGCTAGTAATAATGTTGGAAATAAAGATCACGTGACCTGAAGTGAATAGTTTTTTTTCAGCACGTCAGACGTATGTTGAGCTATTTGACTGAAGTAGACATTGTTTTTGCAAGGGTCGTAAACACTTGTTGTTATTTATTTTATTTTAGAATTAAGTCAATACATAAAAACAGTTAAAAAAATTAATTAAGAAAATATTACCATGAAATACTAAATTCACTTTATACCAACATTTGAATGAATTTATGGTGCATACAAATGTTACTAATTTGAAACCAGTTTTGCATAAATCAAGCAAAATAAATGTTGAGTAGATATTCGTGGCATGTGTTAGGTCCGCTGGCTGTGATCCTTGCATTAATTATCCGACATATATTACGGCCTGACACTTCTGGAGCGTAGACACTAAAGACATCGATCTGTTGAGGGAGGGGAAAGGCATATATTATAACGGCCTGAGTGATTTATTTAGAGTTTGATAACAATATAAGCAAGTTTTGTACAACAGATTTATCTCTAGTGCGAAAATGTTTGAATTCATTTATTCTAATAGCCATTGTAAAACGTGTTTAAATTTTAACTGATGTGTATAAAAGAGCAGATTTTTAAAAAAATATCTATTTAGTGTCACTATAACGAGCTTAGGTGGTTTAAAAAACCATAAAAACCTCAAGTAACTGTTTATAAAACTAAGTATCTTACTTGCTGACGCATTTTGAAACCTTCGTTTCATTGACGAGGCCTAATTTGTTAATCCAGAGAGCGTGGATATTGTAAGTTAAAAGTTTTCGCTTGATTCTTTGATGAATTACTTAAGGTTTAATCAATGAAATGAAGATTTACACAACAATAACGATGAAAATACATCAAAAAATAATTTGTTGATCTAAAATTTTATTTGATTTCTTCAATTTCTACTAATCTTGGCGATTATATATTATCGAAGTGCTAAAATTTTATTTCTCTTCCTGGAAGTGAGTAGAACGTCTCTTAACTACGGTTGAGATCAGGAAGTCTTCAAAAAAGTACGACCCTGCCAACTTGATGCATAATTTTCCCTTATTCACAGTACTAAGGGATCATTATAGCAAGACTCCTTCAGGTGCGCAATCCTGTGACATGATAGCATAATATCTCTCCTATATGCCGGAGCAGATAGATACATCGTCTACCTTAGTCCTCTCTATATTCACAATCCTTTCCTATCTTTCGTAGGTGACAGTAGTTGTAGTAGCTGATCGCCTTAAAACATTAAAAAAGACTTTTCCCTTTATTTTCTAGTTTTTTATTTTGTAAGCAAATTATTTCTAGCAGTCCAAATATAATGAACACAATTGTAAAATTTCTGATTTATATTACGATGTAGGAATACAATACCAGATGTGGACATGTAAGATGCACAAATAGATTAATAAACAAAATATTATAAATCAATAAATTAATACGTGATATGAATAAAACTATGAAAAAAACTAGAAAAATCAACAAAAGCACTGGTAATGGGATGTTTAGGAAATGTTTAATATAGAAAAACAAACATATTTAACAAGACAAAATGAAACAAAATAGAAACACATTTGGAGCTTATGTTTGGAAAATAATGTTGAAATAGAAGAAGTCACTAACGTCTGAAAATAAGAAAAGGAAATGTGGTAATGAAAACGTATACAAATAGTTTGATAAACAAAATATCATAAATCAATAAACTACATTACATGCTATCAACAACACTACGAAAAGACTAGAAAGATCAACAAAAGCACCGGCACAGTGTTGGGATGTTTAGGAATTGTTTTTTAATAGAAAAAGAAAAACAAAAAGATAAATAAAACTGTATGAAGCAACTGTGGTGTAATGTTTATTTTTAAATAAATAAAACCTCTATACCACAAATAACTTTTATTTAAACCTTATGTAAATTTCAATTGCACAGCAATCATCTTCAGAGGTATTTAAAAAATACAACTCTTGTATTTTTAAAGTATTTTGAGTTGCATTTTTTAAAATACCTCTGAAGATGATTGCAGTGCAATTGAAATATACATAAAGTTTAAATAAAAGTTATTTGTGGTTTATAGGTTTTATTTATTTAAAAAAAAGATAAATATTTAACAAGACAAAATTAAGCAAAATAGAAACACATTTGGAGCTTTTGTTTTAAAAAGTATTGTTGAAATAAAAAATACCTAACATGTGAAAATAAAAAAAAATTATAAAATAGAATAAAGAGTAACGAAAATAATGAGTTTTCTTAAACATGATTTTAAAGATCTACAATATCAATAAAAAGGCGTTCTAGCAAAAAGGTTAATAATATTTTAGTTTCATAAAACTAAATTCAGTTTGTGATTGCGGATTTGTTTAGTTATGGTAAGAAGATAAAAAGGTCAAAGGCATTTCATAGATAATACCTGTCCACAGATTCAACGCGTTTCTGTGCTACAAGAGTTTTGATAACATCGTAATCTGCGGTGAAGTAAATAGCTCGCCTTTGCTCGGGGTGCAACCTTCTTGATGCCCATAAATCACGCCAACCCAGGGAATGAGTGACAACTTTTCCAAAAGGGTTCTACCCCTTTTCCGTTATCACTAAATATTAAGGTGTCACCAACCGAATAGAATATAAATTGACTAGCTTTCAAAGTCACTTAGTAAATAGAGTTGGTAACTTTCAAGTTCACTTACTAAATAAAAATTACTAAGCAGTCTCAAACTTTATAATAAACCTTGTAATTTGTAAATAGCCGATTAGATTGGAGACATGTTACAGTCACTCTTAATAGGGTTGGTAAATTAAAAGTTCACTTACTAAATAAGAATTACTAAGCAGTCTCAAATTTTATAATAAACCTTGTAATTTGTAAATAAACGATTAGATTGGAGTCAAGTTACAGCCATTCTTAATAGAGATGGTAACTTTTAAGTTCACCTACTAAGTAAGAATTACTAAGCCGCCTCAAAGTTTATAATAAACCTTGTAATTTGTAAATAAAAGATTAGATTGGAGTCAAGTTATAGTCACTCTTAATAGAGTTGGTAACTTTAAAGTTCTCTTACTAAATAAGAATTACTAAGCAGTCTCAAAGTTTATAATAAACCTTGTAATTTGTAAATAACCGATTAGATTGGAGACAAGTTACAGTCATTCCTAATAGAGATGGTAACTTTTAAGTTCACCTACTAAGTAAGAATTACTAAGCCGCCTCAAAGTTTATAATAAACTTTATAATTTGTAAATAACTGATTAGATTGGAGTCAAGTTATAGTCACTCTTAATAGAGTTGTTAACTTTTAAGTTCTCTTACTAAATAAGAATTACTAATCAGCCTCAAAGTTTATAATAAACCTTGTAATTTGTAAATAAACGATTAGATTGGGGTCAAGTTACAGTCACTCTTAATAGAGTTGGTAACTTTTAAATTCACTTACTAAATAAGAATTACTAAGCAGTCTCAAAGTTTATAATAAACCTTGTAATTTGTAAATAACCGATTAGATTCGAGACAAGTTACAGTCACTCTTAATAGAGTTGGTAACTTTTAAATTCACTTACTAAATAAGAATTACTAAACAGCCTCAAAGTTTATAATAAACTTTATAATTTGTAAATAACCGATTAGATTGGAGTCAAGTTATAGTCACTCTTAATAGAGTTGGTAACTTTAAAGTTCTCTTACTAAATAAGAATTACTAAGCAGTCTCAAAGTTTATAATAAACCTTGTAATTTGTAAATAACCGATTAGATTGGAGTCAAGTTACAGCCATTCTTAATAGAGATGGTAACTTTTAAGTTCACCTACTAAGTAAGAATTACTAAGCAGTCTCAAAGTTTATAATAAACCTTGTAATTTGTAAATAAACGTTTAGATTGGAGTTAAGTTACAGTCATTCTTAATAGAGATGGTAACTTTTAAGTTCTCTTACTAAATAAGAATTACTAAGCCGCCTCAAAGTTTATAATAAACCTTGTAGTTTGTAAATAAACGATTAGATTGGGGTCAAGTTACAGTCACTCTTAATAGACTTGGTAACTTTCAAGTTCACTTACTAAATAAGAATTACTAAGCAGCCTCAAAGTTTATAATAAACTTTATAATTTGTAAATAACCGATTAGATTGGAGTCAAGTTATAGTCACTCTTAATAGAGTTGGTAACTTTAAAGTTCTCTTACTAAATAAGAATTACTAAGCAGTCTCAAAGTTTATAATAAACCTTGTAATTTGTAAATAACCGATTAGATTGGAGTCAAGTTATAGTCACTCTTAATAGAGTTGGTAACTTTAAAGTTCTCTTACTAAATAAGAATTACTAAGCAGTCTCAAGTTTATAATAAACCTTATAATTTGTAAATAACCGATTAGATTGGAGTCAAGTTATAGTCACTCTTAATAGAGTTGGTAACTTTTAAGTTCACTTACTAATTAAGAATTACTAAGCAGTCTCAAAGTTTATAATAAACCTTGTAATTTGTAAATAACCGATTAGATTGGAGACAAGTTACAGTCACTCTTAATAGAGTTGGTAACTTTTAAATTCTCTTAATAAATAAGAATTACTAAGCAGTCTCAAAGTTTATAATAAACCTTGTAATTTGTAAATAACCGATTAGATTGGAGACAAGTTACAGTCATTCTTAATAGAGATGGTAACTTTTAAGTTCAACTACTAAGTAAGAATTACTAAGCCGTCTCAAAGTTTATAATAAACCTTGTAATTTGTAAATAAACGATTAGATTGGGGTCAAGTTACAGTCACTCTTAATAGACTTGGTAACTTTCAAGTTCACTTACTAAATAAGAATTACTAAGCAGCCTCAAAGTTTATAATAAACCTTATAATTTGTAAATAACCGATTAGATTGGAGTCAAGTTGCAGTCACTCTTAATAGAGTTGGTAACTTTCAAGTTCTCTTACTAAATAAGAATTACTAAGCCGTCTCAAAGTTTATAATAAACTTTATAATTTGTAAATAAACGTTTAGATTGGAGTCAAGTTACAGTCACTCCTAATAGAGTTTATTTTCTTCACAAGTAGAACTAGAAAAAACTTTTTAAAAATATCTGATACATAAAACGTACTGAATGAATTTCTTCTTTTTATTTTCGGGGAGTATTTTACGTGACAAACAGAGACTCACTAACGAGTGAGTGAATCTCTTACTTTTTATTCCCTTGAAAATTCTTTCAATTCCCTTGAATTTTATCCTAAACTGACTCCCTTACCTTCCTCTTTCGGTCCTCCTACCTTCCAGAGTTAGTTCATTCTTCTTCATTTGGTTTATTTGTCATTTATCTTATGAAAATTTCGCAATCGTCAATTAAGAACATATACAATTACAATTATTTTGCGTATTTAAATGCTGCATTTTTGACCTATCGTGGAAATTCAAACATTACAGGGTTCTAAAGGCAATAAAAACAGTGTATAAATTACATCATACTATATGCATTTAAACGAGAAAAAATATATGTTTACTAATATAAGAAACAAAGCCTTCAAATAATATAATAACATGGAAAGAGGTTGTTACATATTCAAATTAAAAAAAAATAAAAACATTCCAAACGTTAATCAAACTAATGTCCTAGTGATTTTACTACAACGAGAAGCAAACAGCCTATCGTAAACTATAACCTTAGCGAGACGATGTTTAATGGCGTGTGAACCCCGGTCGCTTTAAAACGTCCTTTTTTAGTGCTGTAAATTAATGTTCAGAGCCCATCGCTTGGCAAATTGACAAATTTTAGGTTAAAAACAAATCTGAACACTTCCAAGCAGAAATAAAACAATCATGTAAAATTTTCATTTTTCAGTTTAATAACTAAAATAGTGTTTTAATCAGTAGAAGTAAGCAAAGGGTTGACTTGTCCGAACAACTGCCAGCGAGTAGGGTCCACAGGTGTAACTTTCTTATATTACCGCCAAATCTCACTAACCCTAAAAGAGAGACGGTTAATAGTTTCAATGGTCGTCGCGGGATACCGGCGCTATTTAATAAGCTAATTGTGACATACGTGTATTTTCCGGTCCCTTTTTAAATTAAAAGAATCAAATTAGGAAAAATAGTAGTTTTATAGCGAGGGTCGAACAAAAGGGTCTTCGACGTTTACCTGGTGACTTCCGATAGGGGCATGCCTTCCCAAGGAAACCAGTGAACTCCAGAGGTAAACTAGTATATAAACTATCCGCAATAGATAAAATAATCTATTTTTATTTTATTTTATATAACTTGTAAATACGTACTCCATCCGCTGCCTGAGAAGAAATTCTTTAAAGGGGAGGGATATTCTAAATTCTATTTAAAAAAAAATAATAATCTCGCTATTTAATCCTACGACAGCGGTGTGTCACAGGTAAGCACCCAAAATTTTCCCCTATTTCAGTGCCAGTGGTTTTCTCCTTAAACTTTCCTAAATCCATTTGCTCTTCATTTTGTTCTTTAAGGGGTATGACCTCTGTATGTCCTTGATATAGGTTGGATCTACTTACTCTGCTCACATGATTATTGATCCATTACTTGCTCTAAAAGATAATTTCATGTGGCTATCTTAATCTGTAAGGCATTGGCTATGTGCTCAATGTATTCGTATATTTCGAAATAGATATAGGAGAGATAGGGGGCTCGTCTCTGTCTGAGAAAAGTAGCACTTACGTCAGAGTAGTTACTCGAATAAGCCTTGGACAAGTTGTCCATTTAGTAATGTTTATTGACTTGAATACAAATGTAAGTCCATATATCGGAACGCTTAGTATGAGATGTGCTCAAGGCGTATCTAAGTTCAGAGAAAAATATTATTGTAAAACTTGCAGTTTTTGTGTTGTACATCTTGATGTTTTTGTATAAATTACAATTATTTGTATTAACTTGACAAAAAACACTACTTACTGGTTTATTCAGAAGTCGCGTTTCGCGCTAGGGCAGCGCATTATTCAATTCTGTGAATTACTGACAAGACTGTTGCTTAGGTGTGTTGTGTTGGTGTGAGTCTCTGGTGTATTTCTGTTCTGTGGTGTGTTATTGTTACAGAACAGAAATACACAGACTCACATCAAACACAACACACCTGAGCAATTGTCAGTAATTCACAGCATTGAATAATGCGCTGACGAAACGCGTCTGCTGAATAAATCAGTAACTAGTGGTTTTTTTTGCCAAGTTAATACAAAAAAGTGTAAATTATCGTAAAATTCCGTTTATTAAATTTCTTTCACTTAATACTCCGTTTATTCCTTTTAATGAAAACGACAACATTAGAAATTCACTTGTGTTGCTCGCTTATTTAGAACGCACAAAGCTTCTGAAACACTTTGTAGAAGTACTTAAAGTTTTTAGATTTAGTTCACATATGATTTTTAATTTTATATATATCCTCACAAGTGTAATAGTCACCAATATTGCCTGAGAAGAAAAAGATTTGGAAATAAATTAAATATTCTTGGTTATGAAATTGTTTCATTATATATAGTATAAGATAGGTAGAGGATGTTTGTCTTGTTAAATATTTATTTATCAAAGAATTTACATTTTATTTATATTAATATTTATACCATTATCTGGAAGCCAAGTAAGACTCTTGTTTTAGCTGTTGACAGTGACCGAAGCTGTCAATAATGCCACCGTATTAAAATGATAGCTATATACACCCCGTTTTAATGAAAGTAATCGCAGATTATTAATCATAACTACAGAGTTTTCATTACCTTAAAATCACAGATGCTAACAGTGTCCAACCAGAGCCCCGCGAGACTCATTCTAACAGCGATCCGCATAATTAAAACAATTAACAGTCTAGTTTGTACCTAATAGTCCCAACTGTACATTGCGGTTGTGACTGTACAAAGCTCGACTGTAGAGAGAGAAAATTAGAGTCTTTTGTAATGAACCGTTTTTTGTTCGTGATAGTTCTTGCACAATAAATACGTACATGTTTTTGTGGTTTTGTTTTGGTTTCTTTTCTACTTTAGTTTAATATCAACATGGTTGTCAGAATGAGGGCAAAGAGAATACTTATTTAAATTAACAAAAAAAGAAATGGAAAATGTTTACACAGCATTAAAATGTTTACAATTTACCAATGGCGGAATAAACATGATCTTTATTAAACCATGAAATATGTCATTTAAAAGTTAACCTTTTTATAGTAGTAATTTATAATTAATTTAGACTATTATACGAAATACAATTTGAAAGGAAATATCAATAATATTGTTAATTAATTTTCAATCATATTGTTTTATAATTTTTTAAAATTTGTGATTTTTGTTCTCTCTATGTATCTCATCCACTTCAGACATAAGTTATTAGTCTGAATAATAATGTGATTTTGATCCGCTCACAATGATTATGTGATTCTGAATAAAAATATGTGCGTAGGTTTGATTTTATTCATAACCTTTAATTAAATAATTAAATCTAATTCTTTATGATGCGAAAGTTTTGAGTCTGAGATATCGGGATGGTTATATGGGCAAGGTCTCTTACCTGAACTATATCTACTATATATATATATATATATATATATAACGTCCTGTTATATATATATATATATATATATATATATATATATATATATATAACGTTCAGAAGAAAGGATAAGGAAGGTTAGGAGAATGAAGTGTATCTGAGGGCAGAAGACACTGATGAAGATCGCCACATAGCGACCAAAACGTTCTGTCTCATTAAGTTTTAACAAATTTACAAAATTTAAAGTTCGGATAGTCATAAACTATTGTTTAAGTGATTATTAAGATTCACCGAACGTAATGGACTACAAAATTCCAGAAATATATAATATTTATTTATAATTATACCAATAATAATATTTATTATTTATAATAATATATGTGACAACATACTATATTTAAAAGTGAGCACTAATTAATGAGAGTACTTATTTCGTAAGAAATCTTTCAAGGTTGTTAATAAGCAAATACTGCACCAATCGACTGACATAAAAAATGAGATAGCTGCAACAAGTAGACGAGTTAAGTTTTGATTAAGTGAGTTAGCCATAAAAATTAACGTTGAAGAGTGTCTAGGACCGTCTATTTCCGTCTAGTCTTCCTCCAGTAATGATGGTACCGGAATGTCCCTGTCTAGACATCTGCCCGTCATGAGCTACGCGACTTCCTGCACAAAGCACTAACTCTCCCAGTCTTGCCTGTGTCTTGTCACTTTATGTTCTTTTCTAAGTAAATCATTCACATTCACTTGAATTTAATTCCACTTTCTGTGAAGTTTTACGGACTTTTCAGGTTTCCTTGGCGATAAATTAAGCAAATGAAATTTATTTCTTGTGTGATTCTAAATATGAATTTTAGTTTCAAAGGATTTTAAAGTAATTGAAATATTTTAAAATAGATTTGAACAAAGGAGGTCAAAGGAAACGTTTTCAGTGCATATCTTAGTTTATCTCACTATTGCTAAGAAAAAAATAAAATTATGAACAAATATATTGATTGCATATATCTTTAGAATTAATTTGATTCCATTATACTTTAAAACCGTTCCTTATACATAACGTCATACCCAACCTATATTGTAATATGTTCATTAAAAATACATAATAAAGAGGAAGAAAGTGATTACAAATGTCATAACAAGAAATAGTGATTAAAATTTTTTTAAAAAAACACAAACACAACTTAAATTTACAATCACGCAAGAAATTGTATATAGATGATTTCTATTAAAATGTAACACTATTTTATAATGTATAATATTATATTGTTATAGTAGATTATTACTGTATAGTTAATTAGTAATTTATTAGTTACTATTATTCATTAATGTTGGGTTATTATTTTTATTTTTCAAGTTAGTGTCTATTAGGTTTCATTAGTTATTCATGTTTTCTATATAAGTAATTATTGCATAATTATTGTAATTGTAAAGTACTATTTATAAGTATAGCTATGTTAAATATTGCTATAAAGTAGCCTGTTGGGTCAGGTTTAGTTACAAACTTCAAATTAATAAACGGAAAATTAGTTTCCCAAAGTAAGCTACTTATGTAAGTCTTAATATACAAATGTTATGGCAAGACGGATGAAAGTGGAGCCCACTTCTTCACATCAGCAATCTGGTAATTTACGTAGCTTTTTTAAACCACTCTAACCAAACCCTAAAACTGTTTGTAATATATTATAATCTAATGTTACTTACACAATATCAAGAGCACAGTGGTACAATATATTACAATAAAAATATTGAAAAGAACCCCAATACCACAAAAATAATCAAAAATAACAAATAAGACAAGTTACTTAAGATTAAACCCTTATGTACATTTCGATGACCATGTCATCATCATCAGAGGGTCTTGTTACAAAACACAATCTAGCACACAAGAAGTTACAAACTAGAATGATGACATCAAACATCATTCTAGTTTGTAACTTCTTGTGTGCTAGATTGTGTTTTGTAACAAGACCCTCTGATGATGATGACATGGTCATCGAAATGTACATAAGGGTCTAATCTTAAGTAACTTGTCTTATTTGTTATTTTTGATTATTTTTGTGGTATTGGGGTTCTTTTCAATATTTTTATTGTAATGTTACTTAGTTAAACATTTTAACAAATTTCCAATAGAAAACTTTACTTTTTTGTGTTTGTAAAATGAATTAGATTTTTTTTAACATTACACATGTAGATTTGAAGCTCATATTTTGGTTTGCGACATTTACAGATATTTTTGTTTGAATATTTTTCAAGTACCATATTTCAAGGTGAAAAAATCTAAAGTGTTGAAAATATCTTATACAATTGTCAAACTGTTCAAAATGTTACTTATCGTTTCTCTTTAGATTTTTATGCTGTTAAAATAGAAAAAATATTTTTTAACAATATGAATAAATTTATAATCTTTCAAACACCAGCATATAATAACAAAATAAGCAAAAAATGAATCTCGAATAAAAAGCTATATAGTAGATGCAAATAAACTTGTTTCATTTTGCAGAAGTTTTCCAATCTAATTTAAGACTAGAAGGGTTATATAGACTGTTGTGGAACGGTTTAGTTTTTGTCATCAGATGTATAAGATGATTGGGCAAAAATGGCCCACGTTAATTAATCTACTTCTTTCTTTCATTTTAAAAGAAGAGAAGAACGAATCCCTGAGATTAAGCTTTGTTTAAGAGAAATCGACGTTTCTTAAATACTTTTGAAATTTATTTTTATTTAACAATTTGAAAATTCTTTTTTATGTTCTTACATTTTTTATAATTATTTTAATTATTAAATATTAAAAAATGTTTGCTCTTTTAATAACTAGAATAGCCAATAATCACCTGCATGGACGTGACAGAGCACGAGTATGCCATGTAAACAATCCCGCTGAAGCAAAGCCATCCTCACACAATCGGAGGAACTTTATGCCCTTTCTTTTTCTTCTTCTTTAGATGGCTCTTTCGTTCCGACGTTCGGCAATCAAGAAACCACTCGGATTTGAACCGGCTCCATTTTTTAAAACGTTTTTATAAAAATATTAGAAGTAAAAGGATTACGTGTGTTGTGAAGAGAACGGCGATGAAATATTATAGTTAATTCTGCTGTCCAATTACGTTCGGAAAGGTTTTATGATTAAAAATTTGTAATCTGACGAATTGGAAAAAACTTAATGAAACTTTCGAAAACTCACAGAGACAAATCTGTAAGTTTCTATGTCCAAGCAGTCATTATCAATGTACAGGTTGGCCACCAGGATGCTTTATTAAACTGAGCGAGATTGGTTTTTAATTATTGTTTTCAGTTATATGGTTATAACGATTAGAATTGGTTTGTTTATTTATTGGTTTGTTTATTTATTACTTTTGGTACTTGGTTGTGGTATGTTTTTCAACATTACACGGTTATAGTACGTTGGAGGTGTGTTTTGTGTTCCATTGGAGAATATTTGTATACGGGTCTAGTTCTACTGATGTATTTCTTTTTATGGTTACCAAGAGCTGAACCTTTTTTTCAATTCCTTCTATTAGCTCACACTCTCCTTATACGTATCTTGTTTAAATTTTCAATCGTTAATAAAATACTTTCTATTCATCCAATCAAGCTCAAATACATTATTTTAAACTTATAGGGGATGACAACTGATGTTAATAAGGTTTCTTCAATTATTTACTTAAATTATAAATATTTCGGGGTTCTAGGTGTGATTCGAACTGAGTATTTTCGTGTTTGAAGTATAGCACTTTGGCACAGAGTACCTTCCCCATAGCTAGAAATATACTTTTCAAAACTGTATATGAATTTCTGTTTGGCCACATCTAAATGTCGTCGAAACCACCATTGCACAATCTTAAATTGTGTTCATGGTTACCACACAATATCATAAATAAGTCTCTAGGATTAAAATTGAATGACAAGCATAACATAAACAAACAAACGGGATTAACTGTATCGATCGTTTGCTTCACAAACGGTCAATGCGAAAAGAAAACACAACACAATGTCAATGACGAAAAAAAGAAAACGTATAAATAGTAACCAATTAAAATAATAGTCCAACACTATACATAGAAGGGAAAACTGCTAGTAAATTCCCTTTTTATTTGCCACTTTGTATTGTTATTCTGACATATGCATACATATTTATATTAATTGTAATTATAAAATAAAAAGAAACTAAAATAAAATTTGTCTTTGTTGATTTAAGTAGGAATTGACACAGACAAAAAATTATATTACTTGTTTAAAATTAAATTGAAAAAATTAAACACTTCCAATTTTTAGTTTAATAGGTGTTCTTTCGGTGTAACTCCTATTTCATTAGTAAATTTAAATTTTTAAACATCCACTTTTTTAAAAAAATAATGCATTTTAGGTTTGTATAAAATTTGACTGTATGGGATGAATCCACTAGGGCTAGTGATTGAAGTTTTTTTTAATCACTAGAAATGGTTTATAGTGAAGTGGTTAAACCTTAAAAAAATAAGTTTGTAGTACTCGGGAGGGTGCTGACAGAAGAAAAAACCTTTATAGCCACATCTACAGAAATACTGAATTTAGATAAACGTTAATTTTGCATATTGAGATATAGCCTAAACATTTGGTTTCAGATGAGCCTTGAATGTTTCCATTTCCAAAATCGGATTAAAAACACAAAACCTAATATTATCTTTTTATTGAATTATGTGTATTGATATTATCGAAATGTTAATTAATCAATATTGTTATCTAATGATTATAACTATTTAATAATAATATTTTCTATCAAACTGACGGAAATTAGAATGACACAATATTGTATGTTTATGTCCATCCAATAAGTTTATGTAGGAGTCGATATAGAAGTTTTCACGTAAACAAATATTGAACCAATTTCTGTTGAGTTTTTAAGAAAATTGTATTAAAACATTTAATATTCTAAAGCAGTAGAGAAGCCATGTAGGGTTACTGAAGCAATGTAATTATTACTTAATACTGGACACGTTCAGAGGCATTGCGAGTAACGCCTTTCAACGTAGGCAAACTAAGTGATTACAATGGAATACTAATTGTAGAATTTACTCAAAGCTCGGTGTTAGGTACACAGTTTTCTGTGAACCTGATGAAGAATATTCTGTAATCAAACTCATTAAATATGCACAGCGCTGTGTCTCTTTACTATCTTTTAAAATGATCTATGGTTAGTTGATAGTCAGAGGCAGGATCTCTTTAAAACGATATTAATTAAACTAATCTAAAAATTTGTATTTTGTGACAACCGTTCAAATTATTTTTATTATTGATATATTTTGTAATAAATAAATAAATAGAGTTTCTGCCTTTCTCCCCCCTATGCTACAAAAATAAATAAGTAATAATGTATTACTTAAACTTTAAAATATTTAGTCAAGAATCTCGCTATGATCTTAGTTATAATTTTGATCTTTTAATTTTCTAGCGTAGATTTGTGTTTATAAGGTCATTTATAATGTGAAGGATAAGTATTTACAGAATGAAAATAAATATATTATAAGGATATATTAAGTATATATATGGGGATACGTTTTTACGTAATATAGTTAATGCAAATAAAAACATTTCAAAAACAAGAATAATTATATAAATTAAAACCATTCTTGTATTTGAAATACTTTTATTTATTATATATATATATATATATATATATATATATATATATATATACAGTAAACTCCCAATTATCCGTGGAATAGGGTGGCCCGGCAACGCCGGATAACGAATTCCCCGGATAATCCGCTATGAACAAAGAATACGCAAAACGATCGATAATAGATCAAGATAGGTTGGGTGCCAGGACATAGGGGAATACTTGGAAATGAAGCTGCAGATGCGCTGGCCAGAGAGGGGTCTTCGACTCCCCTGATTGGACCGGAGCCTGCGGTAGGTATTTCCAAATCCATGGTCAAGATGACAGTGCGAAGGTGGATGGCTGAAAGACACTGTGAGCACTGGATCAGGGCTGAAGGGATGAGACACAGTAAGCTAACCCTTAGGAAACCTTCCTTGGGGCTGCAGAAGAGTCTCATCTATCTGTCTAGGCAGGAACTGAGGATAGCCACAGGTCTACTCACGGGACACGGTGGACTAAGGAAACATCTGCATAAATTGGGTATCTACAAAGATGAACCAGTGTGCAGATTATGCGGGCAGGAACTGGAGACTGCCACACACATTATTTACAGATGTGAAGTACTTGCTGAGAGGTGCTTCAACCTCTTTGGTGATGGAATGGCTCTGGTGGATGCTGAAGGTAAAACACTAGTCAGGAAACTCCTAAACCTGGTAAGAGGGAAGGGGCTATTTGACTAGATCAGGGAGGTAAGTACAATATACCTTAAGGTATCAGTGCTTCGGGCAGTTTAAACCCGCTCCCAAGTTAGAAAAAAAAAAACGATCGATAATCGATTATTATACCATAAGTTACACAAATAATGACTCCGGTTAATGCAACTCACAAATAATCTTCAGAGGACAAAATAAATACAGAAAATAATTTAAAATGTCGATGTATTTGACGGATTATAACATGTACATTTATATGTCTAACTATTTACAATACGTACATAAGTATATGTCAAAAGTAAGTATGTATGTACATATGTAATTTCCTGTACACATAATACTTTCACTTTTTAACAAAAAAATCACTTTCGTCTGTTTTTTTCTGAGCATTGAGTTAGCTTTAATGTGCGATCTAAGTTCCTTAAGAACCATTTTGTCGCACAGTGAAGAGTCGTCTTGCTCTAACTATTGTGTCCGTTGTTTTCATCTCAAAAATTGTATTTCTACCATATACAGGTTTATTTGGGACATTAAAACAGTGTATTAGATATTAAAATGTTGTTTTATTTATCGGTTTACAACAAAAAAAGGAAATTTACATAAAATATCAACTAATACAAATGATAAAATACTGCAAGACAAAAAATAAAATTCAATTAAAAAGGCAGAGAAAAAAAAATAACGCATAAAAATTCAAACTACCTACTACTTATTTTAGTATAATAACCATTCAACGTTTAACTTGGAATGTCTGTTTCTACTTGTGTCACAAAGCCATAAAGATCGATAATGTATAAGACAGACATGGATAATGCGTACGTCACGTCCTAGACTATTTATAGCCGAGATTATCTGACATTTGTTTACAATCTTATGATACACATTAGGTTTTCGGGCGACCAAGCATTTTGTCATTGTCTCTTATATACAGTACTCTGTTCCCAATTGAGTTGGTTCATTCAGTCTAACAGGACAGTTATCTTTTATCCTTAAGTTATTTGAGATAGCTTAGTTAATTTTTATGATCGTTGTTTTTACCCGATATTGTGCTGCGTTGAGTGGTTAAAAAAAACATTAATGAATCTGATTGGAATAAAAATTGGATATTTGTGAAACAATGGCAGACCCCGGATAATCCGCAAACCGGTTAAACCGCCCACGTATAATCTAGAGTTTATTGTATATATATAAATATATATATATATATATATATATATATATATATATATATATATATATATATATACATATATATAAAATATCAAGAAAGGGATTTTTGTTGTTTTTTAATTCCAAATATTTTTTCCCACTCAGTTTGTGACACAAATACAAAAATGGTGTTTAGTTTAAATATTTCAATTTAAAAGTCTGCTAGACCCTTGAAAAAAAATTTTATGAGATAGTTAATAATCTATATTAATTTCATGTTAACGACAATTTGTATAACTTAGTTGGGTAGCTAAAGCTATGCGTTAAATATTAAAACTTGATTATAATATTTGTCAGTAATTCTCAGGTACGTTCAGTAAACAACATTTATTTGAATGCTTCGCAAACTGATACCACAATAGAAATAGTCCTCGCAAATACTACCATAGAAATAAAATCATAAAATATTGTGCAAATACTAGGAATTATGGAAAACATTATACCTTTTAGAGTTACACATAATTTTAAGAGAGATGAGAAATATCTACTCATATAATATTATTTTATTAACAATAGATATTTTATAATTTTATATATGGTAATAAATTGTGAGACTGAAAAACTATTATCCGAGAAACGTCAAGTGAGAAAAGGGAAATTGCAGAGATATTTTTTTCGTATGAAAGCCGATTGTGAATTTTGAGTATATTTTAAATAAAAATACAATGTTGAAATCATCTTCATAATCAATAAAACCAGGTAGGTCGATTGAAGGAAAAACATATTAGTCCAACACAAAGGAGATTTTAATATAATATAATAAGGATTAAATAGGAATGTGAAATACTATGAAAAAGCCGGAAGGTATTCAATGCTGACCCGCTGGAAATAAAGGACGACTTGCAATGTCTCCTTCCAACGATATTGGATTCTATAAGGATAAAGAAATAACTTCCACCTGTTACGAAGGGTTCTAAGGCATACACGCTTTGCCCTTTAATTGCTTGACGCTGTGGCCTTTTCATGGAGGGTTAACAGTGAACCTGCCTAGCGCGATAAGTTGCTTTGTAGGGTTTTTATAAAAATATGGATGATGGAAATGTTGGTGAATACATCCTTTGGAACAAGATTTTATAGAATGTTGTTCTGTTTTAAGCCTCAACAAGATAAATCCTTCCTTGTTTCTCACAATTTCAATAAATTAAGTATAATTTCCAGTATAATACCAGTTAGAGTAAATCTGACTTGGAGAGACTACAGCGTATTAAATTGTGTTACAAAAAGTATAGTAGCCGCCCCATAGAGTGATTTCGCTTGACGTTACATTTCTGTTATTATTATTGTTTCACTTAAAGACAGACACGTAACCTTTTAAATACATTGTAAACATCTCTTCGCTTATTGGTATCGCTTAATTTGTCATGCAATAAAACATGGGTTCACTATCACAGACCAAACAAAAATGTTTATAAGTATAGTCTATTTTAAGAAATCAGTTGGGCCATATGATGACTAACAGCCTTATCATCAATTCTGTTATCGACATTATCGATATGATTCATTATCCATATCTGGTTTGTCTTTACTCAAACACACCTTGTAGGTTTCTAAATATGTATACACTAGTTGTTTGTTCATCTAGTTTTTCATATGCTATTTGTTCAGACTACTACATTTTTATTTCTTTATTTTCATATACGTTTATGATTTCAGTGTAAATTTACGTAATTTACGTTTGGGAGACCTTTTTTCACTCATGATTTTCAGTCAAGTAGTCACTCATGATTTCCATATGCCTGAATTATATTGTAATTACAAAATGATTTATGGTAATGCTAGGCCTACATATCATTCAGTAAACACTTGTGACCGTAATACAGTGAGTTCAACGCGGGACTTTAGTACGATTACGAAATTATGTTTACGTGGTCGGATATTGTTGTAGTTCGGTTAATATTATCAATAATGCTTCTGACAAATATGATTACAATAAGCGCCGGCTACCGTATATATATATATATATATATATATATATATATATATATATATATATATATATATATATATATATATATATATATATAAAGAATATAAGTCAAAATACAAATAAAAGAATTATAATTGAATTTACAATTCAATGTGATGTTGGTACTGTTAGCCAACGAAAAACTTTGAATTGTAAATTCAATTATAATTTTTATATTTGTATTTTGACTTATGTTCTTTATTAATACACAAGAATACATATTGCGGTATATATATAATAGCATTTTGATTCATTCGTATATGTTTAGTAAAAAGGTATAGAGGCTTATTTTTATCGTTAATGTATTTAATACTTAAGGTACGTGTAGATGAATATATTCCTACAGCTGTGATGACTTTGTTAGACATAATACTCCCCACCCCCAAACAAAGAGTTGGTTTCGTCCTAATTAGAATTTTTCAACGATTCACCATCTTTTCTAAATATCTCAGATCCTATTTTGCCATTTCTTACTCCAGCTATACAACCTCGTACTTAAGATTGTACCCTTTGTTCTCACTTTACTTTTTGTCTAATCCAATAGACTTTCTAAACCATAAAATTACATCAAATAACAGTTTTAAACCTCAAACAATCGGTCAACTAAAATCTGATACGAAACATTTTAAATCATTATGCGTGAATATGAGGGTGAATAAACTTTAGAGAAATTAAGCGGGGCAACATGTTCTGTAAACGTGCATTAATTATGAGTAATTAATTGCTGTCACGTGATACTTTTAGGGCGCAAAGAGCAAGGCCATCGATCTGTTAAAGTAGACGGGAAAAGGAAAATTAATTTTATAGCAGGCGACAGATTCTATATTCACATTCAGAACAAACTGAAACGGGGTTTTAAAACGAACATTAAAAGTTTATTAAATCATAGAGCACATATGATTTCATTTTGTAGAAATATTTTATTAGATAATTATTTTCCTGAAGATGCTGGTACTATTTCATCGGCGAAAAGCTTTGAACAAATATATTTATTAAAAGTATTCTTGTTTTTGAAATATTTTAAATTTATTAACTATATTACAAGAAAACATATCACCATATTTAATATATATATATATATATATATATATATATATATATATATATATATATATATATATATATATATATATATACTGTATATATATATATATATATATATATATATATATATATATATGAATTATTTTACACTCATTAACGAACGAACAAGTATCTAAGGACTCGAAATATAATCAAATACTATACTATTCTATAATATATTGGCTTATTTTATTAAAATTAGAATTTTATTTATTTATGCATACCAATATAAGTAACAATATGCGAACCCTGCATATATACCGCCTTGAGAAATGAAGAATGGTGTTTTAACAGAAATATACCTTTATCAACTTGGGCCACTACAATTACACTCTAAACAAGTTGTAGAAAAAAGTAAATATTGTGAAATTGGTATTCTTAATTAGGTTGATTTACTTTTCATATTTTAAATTTGGCTATTGCTTTAATAATTTGGATTTTACTTTAACAACTAGGCTTTTGTTTTACTAATTTGGCTTTTGCCTTAGCAATTTGGATTTTGTTTTACTAATTTGGTTTTTGCTTTAACAATTTGGCTTTTGTTTACCTAATATTATCGTTTCTACTTTCCTTTCTCCCTGATTTAATTACTTCTCCTGTAAGGTTGCATGTCAATTATCTTTTTGTATTTTATTTCAATGTTTCCCCTCGCCTTGATAGAGGGTAGTAATCTTTTTTTCTTACCCTTGGTTGAAAGTAAATGATCTTTAGTTATCCGAACTTGCCCACGCTTCCTTTTCTCAGTACCATATAATTTCATCCTTTCATTTTTCATATCTTTATTCAACTAATCCTTCATTATATTTATTCCTTATTTCATGGTGTAATATGAGTTGTTTTCCTCCATATGATCTCGATAAATGGTTGGTCTATCGCTGGCATGAGTAATCGTCCATGACTTTATAGATCCTAAAACAGGGTATCCATGTCCTTACCTCAGTATTATTTATATTTATAATGTTGCGTTCTTCGTAACATATAATACCCATTTACTCTTTTCATTGACCATTAGCATTATAAATTCCTCTTCCTAGTCTGGCCGAATTTGTCCTACCCACCATAACCTTTTCCTCACAAGGGTCTGTAAGCTAGTTATGACCTAGTTAAAGGACAGGTCACGTACTCTGCTCTGAGCACGTGGGGCCACATTACTGCTACTATATCTTATACCGAGGGTTCCATGCCCCTACATTATCCCTACCTACAATAAAAATCCTCTGAAAACGAAATATTAGTCACGGAAAGTTTTTATATTCTAGTTACCTTTTCTTACGATTATAAAAATGATTGATTGCTATGACGCAATTACAAGTCACGTGACCACTTGCACGCGTAGAGTTTGGCAACGTGCGGCCAGGTGTTACAGAAGCTGTTATCCGCTTCCAGTGTATTGGCAACATTAGCCACTGTGGAGCCGATAAACCCAATATCTCCGAGCCAAGAGCGGATATTGCGTAAGGTTTACACCCGTCGACGACACGCGTTTCATTAATAGCGCCAGATCTATTCCCGGTGCAGAGGGTAACATCCTGAAGATACAGCCGCGAACATTACGCTGCGAGTGCTGCAGTTGCCCATCGGACTATTAATACACGCAATGCATGGGGCTAGTTGGAAGGTTCACTATTTATACTCTTCGAACCCGTTTCATTTTATACGCAATGCGTTTTTATTCGCACATATCAATTAAATTACATCTAAGCGTCTTTATTATTTTAAACCTCTCTTATAAATATTAAAAATGTCCAGCCTTTCACAAAACAAGTTGATGAAAGCAACTAAAAATTTTGTCTTTATAAGCCAAAGTGCGACTACTTTGTACACATCTTCTCAATGTTTTTCTTTAATATTACTATATATATGTAATTTTAAAATATAGTACAATCTGAATGTTGTTAGATCGACATGTTTGGTAATCAGATAACAATTGACGATGACTCAATTCCTAGTATTCCGCACGGTGTTTACACTGTTAAGGTGGAAATCATTAAACAAGTAATACATATATATTACCATGTAATACTATATATATATATATATATATATATATATATATATATATATATATATATGAATAAAATAATATTAGACCAATAATAATATAATAAAAAGCTCAACATTATCTTTGTATTGAAATGGTTTGTATTTTTTAAATGTGTGTGTGTGTGTGTCTTACAGAAATTTTTCAACAATGTTTACGGACTTCTTAGTGCATTGTTCAATGCTGTTAAGCTCAAACTTAGGCACTTACGTCTAGTTATGTGTTAAGGAGCACTTACCGTGCTACGTATATGGTTGTAGTATGTGTTAAATGAGATAATTTTGTATTTTGTGTTGGATATCATGGGTAATAATTGTGTTGGTTATTAATGGTGCTGGATATTGTAATGGTGAAATTTATTGATGTTGGGTTTTATTATTATTTAGTTTTTTACTTTTATGTTTTATTTTCCAAATAGGTTTATTTTATGTATATGACATACGCGAGCGCACCAATACACAAACACACACACACACACAAACAAATTTACTAAATACAAACCACTTCAATACAAAAACAATCTTGGAATATTAAGTTCAAATTAATAGTTGGACGAAGAAGAGCATACTAACCAGTAGTAGAAGTTCACATATTTTCCACGTGCAATGTTTACTCGTTTCGATGTTAGTGTTGCTAATATTTCCACGTTGAACAAATTAAAACAGCAAACATGTTCATTTGGTTCATCCTTTTAACATTTATGAAACCATCAAATCACATCAAAGGTTCTAAGCAATATATAATTTAGTTTGGCGTGACAGAATTTATGCATTGATATCGTTAAGTAAAATGGAAAACTACCTTATTACACCGAACCTTCGTGTATTGTTAAAACGCATGATAGCAATAATAGTTAAGGCAGAATGGGTGTGTATCAACATCTAGCAACAAAACTGTGTCTTTGAAATTTGCGAGAATTTAAAAGTACTACATAGGTATAAACGTTTCACAGGTGGGCATAATTAGTGACCGAAAATTAATGAATAAAAGCAATATCGTTGTTAATTGGTATCATTAATTACCGAAGCCAGTAAAATCGATTTTATATTATTAAATTAAAAATAATTACAAACTGATACTAATTGGGGAAATATTAAATGCTACTGAGAGTGATTTTGAAGTGGAGCGGCAAGAAAACCTAGAGTAGAAAAAATAACAAAGTGGTTGAAGAGTAGTGGAGGCCACATTACATCTCCTGAGTAAGGGAGTTATACACAATGACTTACCTAACCTAACTCAACTTAACTTAACCTAACATAACCTTTCCTGAAAAACGTGTAGCCAAGTAAGGCTACACAATGACTTACCTAACCTAACCTAACGTAACCTAACCTAACCTAACCTCTATTGAGTAGGGTATGGCCAAGTAATGCGGCCATATACAATGTCTTACCTAACCTCTACTAAGTAAATTGTGGCCAAGTAAAGGAGTTATACTCAATGGCTTACCTAACCTAACTCAACTTAACTTGACCTAACAAAACCTTTCCAGAAAAACGTGTGGCCAAGTAAGGCAGATATACACAATGGCTTACCTAACCTAACTTAATTTAACCTAGCCTAACCTAACCTTCCCTAAATAACGTGTGACAAAGTAAGCTAGCCATACATAATCGGTTAACTAACCTGAGTAAACTGAACCTAACTTAACTTTAGGCCACTCTTCTAGACCATATTCAAGGTAGGTCTATGAAAAATAAATCATTACTATTATTTTAAGAAAAACTAATGATCAGATACGAAAAATGTTTTAGTTTGGGTGTCACACACACATAAGAGAAGGAAATTCGGGATGGGTAATTAGTATGGTGTAATCTAGTACTTCGGAGACATGACTTGTAATGCTAAGGTGATCAGATAATATGACTATTAATGTCTACGAAGGATAAGAAAATGTAGGTTATGAATATAAGCAGGGAGTCAAAACCCCCAGGTAGATGCTACGGGAGAGCTGTATAAGAATGCAGGTTCAAGTACCTTGAGTAGAAGTAATCTCAGTCAAGTCCATAAAGAGATAATCTCTCATAGGAGATCCGAAGAGGAAATAGTAAAAGTCGGATCCTATCAGCTGACGTCGTATAAAATCAGTAAATGGAGAGTTGGTCGGGGGTTAGACAGGAAGAGGATTTTGGAAAATGGAGTCAGATGATCTATTCGTATAAAATATAAACTTATTATTACAGAAAGTGATAAAGTATACTGACACTTTTAAAACCAAAACAAATTTCTAACCTCTTTGTCTGTCGTAAGCGTTAATACATTCTGACGTCATGAACTGGCTAACCAATGCAGTCTTTCCAACTCCGGCAGCGCCCAACATGGCAACATTGTAAGATATAACATCTGGGGAAGGTACAGGAGACAACGGTGTTGGAGGGCAGTCACCAGCGCTTCCTTGGCTTTCTCCAGCGAGCCCTGGAGGGAGCAAACTATTGCTGCGAGATCTCCTTCGCCTGAAGGAATCACCTCGGTTAACAACACCTGCAAGAATAAACAGATCAGCTGTAATAAAATAATTAAGTTGGTTTAAAGAGATTGCTCGGAACTGTTGTAATATCAAGCCCTGTTCACACATCAACCTCATTAAACCCTGTAATTTATTGTTTGCAACGGCCTTAACTGAGCTGCGGGACCTTCTTTTATTTAGACAATGCTGTCACTTAGCAGTTCCTCCAACAACTGTTACACCTTTCTAGACACGCCCTCCATGAACCAACTCACGCCTGCCTTATGTGACCAACTCACGCATTCTTCCTATCATCATGACAAGCATAAAAGAAGACTTTTATGCTACCTTGCGCGTAGCGGTAGCTGTGTAGCTATTAAAAGATCCAATAGGAAAAAGAAGATTTCGCGTCCATTTCTATAATACGAAGATGGAAGTAGCCAGAGATTTTATATTTGTTTACCCTGATATATATATATATATATATATATATATATATATATATATATATATATATATAATTACACTCACTAGATTTTTTAAAAAGTGCTGAGGAAAGTCTATCAATTACTTTGAGTAATAACAAAACAATAAATCTTAGGTCCATACAACTTAAAACACTTTATAAAATTTTCCATTCATACTGGTTATGCTCGGGTAAAAACAGAAAAGAACATTTCTATGCTCTTAAGACTTGTTGATTGTATAATTACATTATAAATAATCTTTTTATCTCACTTATTTTTTTCAGTTTTTTTAGACATTCGTAGATATCTGTGATTATATTGTTTTCTCTTCCACCTGGTGCAAAACGTTTTTTGCCCTCCTATGAGCTGACGAAATTGTTCTTATTATCCTATACTTTTTCTTTATTTTGAAAATAAAAACCTTTACGATCTACTTTCCCTAGAAAAGTGGAAGTGGATTTTAAATTTAAAGATATTAAATAAAAGGAAGAATGTAATATTTTATTTTACTATGATAATAGAATTTTGCCACTCGTATAGAATTGTTTAGAATAAAAAATTGTTTTAACGAGTCAAGAGCAATTGTTTAGTAAGACGACGTTTCTAGAACTAATTTGTTATAGTTTTCAATTCATTACTAAACCTATCGTCTAATGAAAGGACAACAATATCCTTGTAAATGCTGCAGTTATTGAAAGATCATTGGTTTGATATTAATTTTAAAAGGATAGTAAATTACTCGTTGAAACGTCGTCCTATCAAATATTCATTTTTGATTCTTTAAAAGTTTAGAAATATTACATCGAAAATAATTCAAAATGTTTGTATTGGCAATAGGAAATCATATGTTAAGTAAGGTTATTCAAATATAATCACTTATTAAAAAAAAATGAAAGTAACAATAATTTAGTTAGGAATATAAAATATTGTTGTTTATGTATTAAATGTTTTTAAAATTGAGTTGTAATTAAAAAAAAAACTACAGGTATATAAATGTTTTGAATATTACAGTAAAAGCAAAGGTCTTTTAGATTCTTAGATTCTCTTAGATGGTTAAAATATCAGGTAACAGGATCGTTGGTAAGTGTAAACAGCCCTGTATAGTTCTGTGCCTTCTACTCGAACCGTTATCATATGATTTAACAAATCTATCTTCAAACTCGTGACTCTCGCCCGAAAGACTAGCGTCAGTCCCGAGGTGGAGAGGGACTTGTCACGACCCGTGCTACCAGTAAGCAAGAGGGTATACTAGCCTTACTTTAATACCTGGGCAGGTGACTGAGACGAGACGAACTCCAACCAGACACCACTTTTTTCGACCGCTTTTTTCTGAACTACTCGAGATCAGTATAACCTTAAAAATCTTCAGGTTTCCGTACCTCAATATCTCGTCAGAATAGGTCGGTCTACGTAATGCAATAGGATCTCTACCCACACTCGGTTGGCTTTACCTAAGGGCCGACCCGGGCCTCGGTCCTAGATGGGTAAAAAACCCACCCAGTGAGACCTAGGGAGCTGTACGTGGAAAAGACAGGTAGCTAACAATGTAGCATTTGCTACTTTTTTGTGTTGAAATTGCCGACGGCCTACGGCGCGGCACAACCCAATAACTATGAAAGTGGCCTATCTATGGAACAATTAATTCCATCCTTACAAGTTAGTTTATATCAAGCGTAAAGATTTCATAGCTACTTAAAAATATCTTTAATTAGAACCATATAAAATATTCAGTATAATGAAAATTCCCAAAATGTATTTTCAAAATGAATTGTTACAAATAAAAACAGTTTATTCACATAAATTGTAAAATTTAAATATTGTTTGTAAAATATGAAAAGAAAATTTATTGGGTCTGAACGCTCTGCTCACCTTTTGAAGTAAAACTGAAGGAGCGTAGCCTGTAGGAATCCTCATCCTCTGTCTGGTTGCTGCTCTGGCTGTCGGGAACGTCGAGGAACGCCTGCGACTTCCGTTGGTACACGGAGTTCACTCTACGTGCGGACCCTTTTCTGCGGAAACCTCCTGGACTAGGCGAATCGTTCACAGAAACTGCAACATGTTTGTAAAGATACTTTAGTTTGTTAAAATCAAATTGCATACCTTTAATCCATAATAATAATAATATTAATTGAGTTATTTTTAAATCAATACAATATACTACAGATTGCATATGTTAGGCTAATTTTATTGAAAGTGTTATTGAATGTTAAATGTTCCCAAAATATTGTACCTCAAAAATAGTAGGTTCATCGTGCTTAATATAGAATAGAACGAAATAGCTAGGAAATGAACAAAACGAAAATTTAAAACACTTAAGATGTTATTAGAAAATAAAATTTATATATATATATATATATATATATATATATATATATATTGTGTAAATTATTATGCCCATTAAAATACGAGTATAAAATGCTAAATGTCTTTTCAAAGTACTTTTAAAATGCAACCTCCTAATATTAGAATACAACATCTGTCTAGAATACGCAAATCTTATTCGCTCATGAATATGATTCTGAAGTTTTTTGTTTTTATTAAAAACAAACAATAATTAATACATTTATAGGAAAATAATTGTAAGGGAACTATTTTAAGGAGAGAAAACATTTAAATTTATAGTTCACCTCCGTATTATACCACCCAAAGGACCAAAGTTTATAGAAGAAGATATATTCAATAATTTCAATTTATGAAGATGTCAAAGTATCAAAATTGATTGTACGTGGAAAAATGAAAGATCAAGTCTTATTATACATATTGTGGTACCGTCATTGCCTCAGAAATTATCTACCCCAGGAAGTAAAAGTAAGGAATGAAAAAAAACAGAACGAAAACAATGCTATGTGCGAGACAGTGAAGTAAAGAACTCGAACTAAAGGGAAATTCAACTTACCTATTATTCTTCTATATGACACACAAGATTTTATAATAAGTGCTACGACCGAAAACGAAATTAACTCATTTGAAATATAAATAAGTAGGAAGATGCTGAAGATGTCATGGATGGACACAGTGTGACAAACGGGGAAATTCGAAGAAAAATATTTAAAGAATGGAGTTTTTAAAAACAATAAAATATTATGTACTTTTGTAGGTTTAAGTTTATAAGCCAGAGCCACTATTTATCACTTTTTAATGATAGCAAAGGAATCTAAGAGTTTATTAAGACAGGAACATAACCTATTACAAGATATATTGTAGTGTTATGACATTACTTGGGCTAGACTTAGAACCTGAGGTGTGGGTTCCTGTCTATTGAGGTCATAATGTGGTCCATCGGCTGGACACCCTTGTGAGGAAAATGATGGAGGATCATATACTAAAGAAAGTACATAACGATCTGTAGTAGAGGAAAAGTATGCCTGCTCTCGATCGGTATAGCTAAGGTATAGTCACACTATGGATAGAGCTACTAACTAATAGGTCTTAGTCTTATATGCAGCGGCAAATCCAGGGCAGGTGTAACTCAAGGAAGGAAGAGTTTGGTGGAGATATAACCTCCGAGGTAGGTGAAAAAGTACATGAAATGGATTTTTCAAAATAGACCTTTCTAATATCAAGTTAGTCATGATGATTATCAAACTTCGATCGAGACGATCACGAATCCAGGCCTTACAGTGAAGCCGGAATACTCTTGAGACAGTTACCAAGGGTTTGACACCAGCCTTCTTTCTCGGGTCTGACGCCAGCATGGAAGTCATGGGTAGGATACGTGGGACGAATGACTTCAACGTGCTGGACTGGAGATTCTCCTAATTATCATTTTTCTTCACTTTTTAACAAAACACATTCCGCAATGTCAAAATTCGACGGCAAGGTAGCACTTAAAAAAGGATATTTTGAAGAATGACTTTTACGTAGTAAAATTAACGAAAGAGTTCTCCTAATTTTTACACAATATAAACCTCACTTGTGACACTTTATTACCGACTTAATATCTCCGAAAAATAAGAGTTTTTATTTTTAATGTGTGTCTTGAACAGTTGTAAAAGGAATTTCCTTCTTTCTTTACTGTTTACCTGCCACAGTATCTTACCCGATTATAATTTTTTCTATGGGATTACCTGTTCTTTACTATCTCTTTACATATTTTGAAAGTATCTTCAACTTCTACCGTCTGCGAAGTCGATTGGTATATCTACACTTATCACAATCATTTACATTTACCATGACGTGTTAACACAGTTTTATCAATTAATCAAATATTTACTAATCATGTATGTATTAGTTTTAAACATTTTCTATAAGCTCTATAATTTTCTAAATTTTTCTAACTTTAAAAGTTTAATTTTAAACAATGAATATAAAAATGAAATTTTTTTAGTAAATTCCTATTGATGTTAGGAAAGAAAACTTTTATCATTGTTTGCTTATTTCCAGTTTGTTTTTTTGTTTTATTCTTTACATTCAATTTTAACCTTACAACATTTTAAGGTAGTACAATTCATATACTGTACATCTTTGAGAAACAGATGATTGGGTATTGGAATTTTGGCGCAGTGCTAAAGCGCGCTAACTCCGAACCCGAAGTTTCGCAATTTGAATCCCGGAGGCACCCCCAATATTTATAATTTAACTATAGAATAAATATTTAAAATAAAATTATTAACATCAATTGGTATACACTATAGGTTGCAAGCAAAAATTATTTGAACTTGATTGGATGAATAAAAACGTATTTTATTAACGATTAAAAATTTGTACAAGATATTTATCAAGAGAGATTGAGCTAATAGAAAAAAATTAAAAATATACAAAGGAAAATTTAAAAAAATACTCTTAACCTGTCACCAGATTAGTTTCAGTGACAATGTCATCTTTAGTGAGGGGTTTCAAACTTCAATTATCTAGCCTACCATTGATGATTTCGGCATGGTGGCCGAAACTAGTCTGTTTGCTAAATTAGTGATTAATTCAATGCCTTAACTACAAATTATGACGACCTGGGGTGACATTCAATTATAGTTAACCTTTTTATTTTTATAAAGTGGTCGGCTCATCGGTTTATCTGAGCGCCATATAATGTTTGTTCAGCCCAATGATTTACTTGGCTTCACCTCCAGATTGGTGCCCGAGAGGCTCCTCCACGGTAGTTACTGAAGTGTTTGAGCTTTTATTTTTAGTATTTTCCTTGGAAAACTGTTCTGAGTAGCTAGGCTCTAAATATTAAAAACATTGTTTCCCAAGGAAAATACTAAACACTAACTAAATGGTAAAAAATAAATAGGTACCATTTTATAAAGGTCGGACTAACAATAGCAACTGCTTGTTTTGAAAATGAAACTACTTTGCAGAAAGCTATAAAAACAAACGACAATAGAGCGAACTTTTAACGACTTCTATTCTGGGTTTTTCTTGTGTCCTTTGCCAAATCTCCAAGCCCTAGATCAAACGCCAAAGAAAGAAACTGGATATTAGTTCCGCCAATAAAGTTACGCTGCAATTACGTCCGGCGCAATGCTCCACGGTAGCAACGATTTCTCAGAAAATCGAATTATAAACGTAATAAACTTGTAAATGGTTGGATTGGGCCGGATATAAATAACGCTTTAAATAGCGTCGCTCACTACGAATGTGAATCAGCAAATCTATAAAATTTTGATTTTTTAAAAAGAATTCTTCAATAATATTGTTTTTTAGAAATTTAATTTTATTCCCTACTCATGCACAACCCAACCTACACGAGAATAATCACGGAAAATTTTTCTTCTATTTATTTTTACTTAGTCAGTTGATGAGTAATTGGTTTTGAAAGAATCTATTTCTTTGCCAAGATCGATTAGGACGTGAAGGGCAGAATAGCATTAGTATCGAGCTACTGGCTCTTTTCAAAATCCAAGACGTGAGAACTGAGCTACGTTGCTGACAGTAAGCATTAGTATTGATTAATTTTCGTTTCATCGTAAGATAAATAACAGACTTTTGAATTGTTAAAAAGTGAATAACTATTTAATATTCCAGTCGACGTTTCGATTATTTATAGTCTAGACTTGACGTTTCTTAGTTTATGGGCATTAATATATATATATATATATATATATATATATATATATATATATATATATATAATGTTTTCTTGTAGGGCCTATAATAGTTAAAAACAACTAAGTTTATTCAAATACAAGAATATTTATTATTTATATTCTAAGCTTTTCGTTGATAAACGTCATACCAACATCACCAGGAATGAATCATACTATAATGCAAGATATAAAACATGGTTTTATAAATGGTTTTATATCTTGCATTATTATATGGTTCATTCCTGATGATGTTGGTACTGTTTATCACGAAAAGCTATGAATATAAATTAATAGATATTCTTGTATTTGAATAAACTTAGTTGTTTTTAATATATATATATATATATATATATATGCTGATACGTATTCCTTCACGGATGGAAAAATATGATGATTAGTTATTATCTGCAGTACATCAGTTCATTCTGCAGAGCATAAAATTACAGTTCCGACGTTTCGCTAGAATCTCATCTAGCATTGACGAGCTGAACCCAACAACAGTTGAATAATAACTATTCATCATATATGTATATATATATATATATATATATATATATATATATATATATATATATATATATATATATACATATATATATGTATATATATATATATATATATATATATATATATAAATATATATATATATATATATATATATATATATATATATATATATATATATATATATACATACTCATATATATATGTGTGTGTTTGTGTGTGTGTTCATTATAACCAATAATATATTTACCATAATGTATGAAAATATATATATCATTTAATTATTAAATTATTGCCTTTTGTTATTCGTCAAAGTTCGTAATTTTTATTAATATTTACAAGATGCCACATTCATATTAATGTTGCAATTTATTCTGTTTCTACTATTCTCTTTTATGGTTCAATGAAACCAAATAATATGACGTATATCGGAGGATAGCAAAGAAGTAGAAGTAAAGGAGACCAAGAAACTCTCGCATAGAGGGTGCAGGGAGGGGATGCTTGTAAAGGCTTTCGTACTATAGACCCTACATTCTATCAGAGTCATATCCGTTACACCCCTTGAGGAACGAAGGAAGGGCAGTTGGGCCGAGGAAAGGTTATAATAACCCTTTGTGGTTGGCAAAGAGAAAGTTATGGAATCCCAAAGAAAGTGCAGTCTGAAGTATACATGTTCTCATCTGGGGTGTATAGAGATGTCTTCTCGCGACCTGATAGTTCAATGAAAGTAAGTCAATAAAATACTAACCTCTTTTGAAAAGAGGAAACATTCCCGAATTCTTCCCTTCTACCCTTAAAGATTTTTATAAAATTTTCGAAACTATGAAAAGATTTCTACCCACCAAAATGGTAAAATTAAATATAACAGCTTTGACTGTATTGCATAGCTTGCTTGCTCTATAAGTGTCTAAAAAGACAATTTTCTGACTCTAAAGAACTCTACTGCACCAAATATAGATACTGTAAGAACGTTACTTAGGAGGATGTTTGACACTATGATGTTGAATGAAGTTAGTAAAATATTTGTAAACAATTTGAGATTACTTTAACGTTTGAAGTCGGTTACTATAAAGGAGAGCAAAAGACAGTTTTACATAACGTAGCTGACACTCAGGCCAGTCCCGTTTTTCTTCCCAAGTTTGATCAATATTTTCATCACCCACCGCCCTACCTTTTTTTAAATTCTTTTGTCTAGACAACTTTCTACAACCCCAACAGAGTAGGTTACACGTGACTCTACCCACGTGATACGTCAATCCTTATCGTTTTGGATTGAAGTCTCACTATATTTCCTCAATCTACGCTAGCCAGGACCATATCCGTTTCCTTATATTTCATGTGATACATGTCCCATTACTATCTCTTTCAGAGGCGATAGCACGGGGATAAAGGTATTCAGAACGTGGAAATGTACTTAGAGTAAGGTAGTGATGAAAGTTCATTGTAATATTTCACATTAAGGATATTTTAATCAACGTTTCTCAAAACTCAAAGTTTTCATTCATTCAAACATCCTTGACGAGTACGTTAAAAAGGTATATTTTTTTAAATACGAGATTAATCATAATCGTTATAAAAACGTTAGATTGTTTAACGTTTAGTTTAGAAAGCGATGATCAGGTCATGGAAATAAGAAAAATTTAAATCCAGGTCTTGTGCTCCATTACAATTCTATGTTGTAAGAGATTCAATGAAAGTAGATTAGTGTAAAAGAGGAAAGGGATTTAAAGGGTCGGACAGAAAAAAGAAGCTTTATAAGTCTTCTCTGAAAACAAGAAGCAAGAATAAGGCATCTGCAGTAACTCCTTACGAGTTTGTTGATTACAATGTTTGTGCAAAACGTGCTTCCAAAGAATAAATAAAGAAATCTAATCACTTCAGAATCTGCCACGTTGGCTCCAAATGGATTTCGAGGGAGAGTGGTGGGTGAGGCTTTGAGACCTCAAACAAAGAAAATTGTTATTACCAATAGAGCTTCGTGTGTGAATACGCAATGTGTTACTAAACTTTGTTATTAGGTAACTTTTTTGTGCGTATCTACGTAAAGGGGAGGTACAAAAGAGACCTTGAAAATCAGTTAAATAATGAATTAAATATAACCATAGTTTAAAACAAAACTTATATCGTGTACACTGTTAGGTTAGGTAGGATGGTAATGTGTCTAGAACGAGGGGATTCAATCTGTTACCCTAATTGAGAACACGTCTATTCTAAGTAAGTAATCCTGCCTTTGCAATGATAGTTTTCCTTATTTAAGATGTACAATATGTTCTTAACTTAGTGCTAACTATAATTTCTTTTCTCCTGGTTCTTATAAAGGGGTGTAACAGATAGTGACCTCGTTAAAGACTAGGTCTACTTCATGTAAGCAAACTTTCCTTTGCAGTTATATTTCACTCTGTTTCCGAGGTGCGTTATTAGTCATACGTTATTTCATTTGTCTTTTCCTCACAAAGGGGTGTAAACGAGTAGACCTCTTTGCGACCCAGTTTAGAGAGTAGGTTTAAGATAGGTACACAGCCCCACTCATGACATGACATAATATGTCCCCTATATACAGCCCCACTCGTCATATATGCCTCCCCTGTTTATGTCTCTATCTTATTATTGTCTATACTTGCAAGTTTCCTGTCCTTCGAGACGATTTTAAGCATAAAGGCGGGTCATCTTAGAAATTTCTTCTATTTCTAATAACTCTATTGCTTTGAGCTATTACCATATCTATAACGTATATGCAGAGTGTTTGAAGTAGTGAAAGATGGTGTGACTTTAATTTTTATTCTAATAATGAAAGAAACAATCAATATGATCAGTTTACGTGTTACAAAAAAATATATATTTTTGATTCAGTGAAGCGAAATTAAACACATCGTAATTCCACTCTGCAATACCGTTATTAGTTTTATACTTGTTAAACCTTTTATCTACGCTGCGCAGTAATTCTGTTTGTACAATTCAATCATAAAATATCTCCTATATAAAATTTGTTCGAAATAACCTTAGTAATCCCCGTGAATGTATTCTATATGGATTAAAACTTTCTATATTGGTGTTATTCTGCTCTGTTTCGCTCATGGCTTTGTGAGCACGGTGACTGGACGTAAAGGTTATTATATACAAATAGAGCGAACTCTTCAGCACAACATTACATTCGTTTTTAAAGTCTGTGATTTTGTTGTTTCCTAAATACAGAGTTTTGGCTTTACTAAGTCAACTTTAAAAGTATTTTCATACTACGTATAAAAAGTAGAATAAAATCGAGAAGTAGAAGCAAGTCTAAAACAAGATGTGAAGAGCAAATGTTTTTAACTTTTATATATATAATTAATTTATATTTGATTTTTAAAATACTACTATTTTAATCCATAGAAATCAATAAGATCGTAACATAAGATAATAAATCACATACTCTCTCTCTCTCACACACACACACACACACGCGCGCAAACACACACACACACACACACACACAAAACACACACACACACACACAAACAAACACAAACACACACACACACACACACACACACACACACACACACACACACACACACACACACACACACACACAAACACACACACATTATATATATATAATTGTATTATGAATATTTGTGTATGTATCTATATATACATACAGACATACATTTATACATATATGTATATATATATATATATATATATAAATATAAAATACGTTTTCTTGTTTAATAATTTAAAACAACACAGGTTATTCAAATACAAGAATATTTATTTTTTATATCCAAAGCTTTTCGTTGGCAAACAGTACCAACATCATCAGGAATGAAAATTACAATAATGTAAGCTATAGGCCTAAAACATATGTTTATTTAGAAATAGAATTGTTGTTAAATTTATACAAATTGCTAAATTTATTTTGTTGCTGTAACATTATAGACATTGAATATAGTATCAAATTTAGAATGTATTTGTAACTTAACTTAATTATAATATTTTTAATAAACAAAATAATAATTTAATTTGCAATAATAATAATAATAATACAATATGGACTTCATTTTTATTTATAGGCCATGAAATAAAAAATATCACCAAATTATTTAAAAATACAAATATCAAAATTGCATACAAAACTAATAACAAAATAATAAACATAATAAATAACAATAGTAAAACAATTAATATGCATGAAAAAGGAGGTGTTTATAAATTAGAATGCAAAGATTGTAATAAAGCTTATATAGGTCAAACAAAGAAAAAATTAAAAGAAAGATATAAAGAACATTTAAATGCCTACATTAATCCAGAAATATATAAATCAAATTTCGCAAATCATTGTATTAATAATAAGCACCAATTTCCAAATATAGAAAATATGAGACTTATAAAAGAAATTAATAAGGGATTAAGAATGAATATATATGAAGCATTCGAAATATATAAACACAATAATAATAACAAATTAATAAAAGAACAAATACAAATACATTCTAAATTTGATACTATATTCAATGTCTATAATGTTACAGCAACAAAATAAATTTAGCAATTTGTATAAATTTAACAACAATTCTATTTCTAAATAAACATATGTTTTAGGCCTATAGCTTACATTATTGTAATTTTCATTCCTGATGATGTTGGTACTGTTTGCCAACGAAAAGCTTTGGATATAAAAAATAAATATTCTTGTATTTGAATAACCTGTGTTGTTTTAAAATATATATATATATATATATATATATATATATATATATATATATATATATAAATTTTCAGAATTAACACACAAAAATAGTCTTTGTTAAACTATTAACGATAATTATTGAATATTTTGTATATTTTAATGGGCTGTAGGAAAGTAGTAATATTTTAAAATTTAATATGGACAACTTTAACAAATGGACAAATAATAATATGCACTTGGACACATGCCTATAATACTTACTTAAGGCATACTAGGCAACGCCCACCTTTGGCAGCCATTTGGCGACGAGCTGACCAATATAGATGGGCCTTCTTGAAGATGGGTTTGTTGTAATCCTGAGCCCAGTTCAGAGCTGTGCAATCGTTAAAGTGTTCGGTATTTATAAGTTCACCACCCCTCAGCAGACACTCCGGGATCGGTAGCACATTGAAGGAGTGGGGGTGCGCAGCAAGGTAATCATGCCCGGTCTTCAATCTGAAAGGTGCAACGCTAACAGCTCGGGGCAAGTTATGGTCAATTGGTCTCCCCATCGCAAGACGTTTCCACCGTTTTCCTGTTGAGAGTTCCCTCAATCGACCTTGATTTTTTTTTTTGGTGGACATCTTTATTAGGGACTTGGAGGACTGTAGCGACCTCAGATGCTCAGGCTGAGGGAGTCTTGTTCCCTGCTAGTCTTTGACCAGCCTTTTCATTTCCAGTGATGTTTACATGGCTCGGAATCCACTGAATATTAAGTATTCACCCGGCATTAATAAGAACATTTAGTTTTCTTCTACAGTCTATGGTTCTACTATAGCCTATGGTTTCCCTGCAGTCAGTCTGTGAGTTTCCAGAGAAATTCAAGTGCCTGGTCTTAGAGTCAACAAGGAAAACGACCTAAGCCGGAGCAGTCAGGTTATCAAGTTAAATTACTGCAATATATATGGCACCTACCTCACCGTCGTAGTTGCTAAGGTGGGCCCAACCGCAGAAAATCCTTCATAATATATGCAGTAGTATGCAGCACCCGTTTCGCCTGATCCATCAGTGTAAATTTGGAGCCATTCTGGTGCAGGGTATTTTTCATTGATAATTCGGAGGGTTTCTAAGCTCCTGATCCGAAGATGCATGCTTCGGCAAGTGGTGATCTGTCTGGAAGAGTCTCAGAGAGATCCTGGAAGCAGTCTTGAAAAGCAGTAAGTGGAGCTGGTTCTCCGGGAGTGACTCCATACGTTTTATAAAAATCCTGGTAATAGACAAGAGGTGTTCGCTGGGGGTTTTAGACTATCTGTGGGTTTACGGTACTCGTCCCAAGATTTGTTTGTTCGTTTAAATTGCTTTCAAAAACATAAGGCAAACGTCTCCCTGCGTATTTTGTAGTGGTTCAATCTCAGTTTGAGCCTCCATTGCAGAAATAGGGGTGGACTTGGTAGCACCAGTTATCACTCTTAAGGCAGTGCACATGCCTATAGTAGTACTGATGTTTTGTTAAATGGGGATGGCAGTTTCTGTACACAAAAGAGTAGGTGTTACTATAAGCAAGAGTTAATTATGATTATATGTCCATGTGAATAGGTATAAAGTAATATTTTAAATGAAGTACAAACAAAAATTTTAAAATTGACCTTATTTATAAATTTATAAGTTTTACTCTTAAATTTTATTAAATAGACTCTAATAAATTAACTTATAACCTTAAACGTTAAAAATTGAGTATATTAGAAAAGTATATTTATTCTTAACGTTAGAAATACAAATTTTCCTTGCTGTAAATATTTCACTTTGCTGCTAATGTACGTCACAGACAGTACATAAGCAACGAATAATAAAAAAGTAGCTGACGCATGGAATCATACATTATCACATAATTTTAAGTAAACGTAAGGGATATAAGGGAATATGTAGGGAATTACTTTTGTAAAAGATTTAAACGTAACATTTAAACAACCTCTTAATGATATTGCTTTAAATGGAGAAAAATATGTTTAATTACGTAGGCCAACTTGCTGTTTTTGTGAAAGATATTGTCAGTTGATAAGCAAGTTATGTAATTCTTTTTATTACAAAGACGAAGTTCCGGCAACTTATTTGTTGTTCTTTTCTTGTTTGAAACTGTTTTACTATTAAAAAAACTAAGCCTTTACATGTAACGCTTAAATGGCTGATACGAGAAAACAAAATGTCTCCTGCATTGAACCAGAAACTCGAATTGGGCTATTGTATTGACTTGAGACAATTTGATTTGAATTAGAGGTTTGGGATGATTTGTTAGAAATCCCAAGTAATGAAATCACGATGCATGTGCTTATTCTGTCACGAGAAGTTTCATTTTCGCTACGAAGCATCGTTTGTCCTAATAACTCATGTAAAGCGTTTTATGCCACTGGGGTTTAGTTTAAATTAATTTCATTTACCTGTAGTTAAATCAACAAGAATAAAAATCTCAAAATCAATCAGAATATTAAACATTTTTCCTTGCATTAGAATTTTAGGACCGAGTTTTAAGTCCTTTGAAAACATTTCCGTATACTTTTGTGGTCATAGATTGTTTATCTTTTTCTTTTCTGCTGCATCGGCACAAGGAATTAATTTGGATAATCTTTCATTACACTATATCTAAATTGAAACATCGTTTTTATAAAAAAATACATTTTAAAATATCTTATTCTCTTTTTTAATACATGCTGTATTTCAAAACGATTAGACAATAATGGAGGCATCAAGAAGACAAAAGGTATTTGGAAATAAGTGAAATTTCGTACTTCTCCTGGACAGTTTAACTGTAATTTGGAGTTTATTTTAGTTTCAGACAGTTAAAAAACAGGAAAAAGTCGTGGCAAAGAAAGGCAACTGAATGTTACCAACTTTTTGAATCATAAAAACTTGCTTATAGCGATTAATCTCCGCTTATCATAAGCTTTAAACTTTAACCACTATTTCCCCCAAATAGTAAGAAAGTGTTTTACCTCCCTTGTCTTCTAAATGCCTCAATTTACGGTTGGTTATTTTTGAGGTATTTTTCAATTTGCTGTTTGTCATTAGTTATTTAGGCCGCAGCTATGAAACATATGGTTAGTAATTTTCATATGATTTACTAAGCATTTTACTAAAAATATGTTATTTTGTTTTCTTTTTTTCTGATAATTTATAACGTCTGCTGCTGCTGTCCGATTTCGAAACTATTGTGTCGTGTTTCAAAAATAAGTTCCTTTCACTTAAGGATTTATTGGTGGTTTCTCCTCACGTTAGTCTGGGTCATCCCTTTCTTCTTTTCTTTGGTAGCGTGTTTACGCTTCCAAACCATATCCGCTGTCTCCTTCAAATCTCCCCTAAGACTGTCTCCTTGTTCTCTATCATGTCTCTAATGCTTTCATTTGTTCTTCATCTTGGGATTTGACGTAATTTTCTAAGAGCGTCCATTCTACTGCGTTAATTTTGCTCTTGTCAACATGAGATATTACCCAAGTTTCTGATACGTTTTACTATGATGTTACAGATATTTTCTGATATTCACAAAACATTAATACGAATACATATTTAAATCCAGAGTGTTTAGGATTTTAGTTCTACATCGAGAAATATCACCAGTTTTACATTACTGTTTGAGAAAATGTTTTAAATAAGTGTTTGTGAGAAAATAAAACTAAACATTACTGTTTGAAATGTGTTATTTGTTCTAGAAATTTTGTAAATTATTATAATCAAATAAAAAATTAAAACCGACATTTTAGTTTCCAATAGAAGATGCAAAATGTCGCTAGAAATATCAATTGACGTTTAACGATTCATGGAGGAAGCTCTATGCTGTTTATAGGGGCAATAGCTGAAGCACTGATTGAAACAGATGTCTGCAATTAGAAGTGGAAAGGTAAATCCCTGGACCTGAAGCTTTGTGCTTTGGCATAGTGCCATCTCAGCCTTCTTACATTAATTGCTTCAGTTTAGTTTAAGTTCTTATTTAAGTCGTGTTTTTCCTGAATAGTTAATGGAAATGTTTCTACTAGACTTCATTAATTCGGCTCGTTAAATGGAGTGCTTCAATGACAAGTTAAATCTTAGAGGAAATTTTATTCAAATTGTAAAAGCAGGCTATATTTAAATTAAAAATAAAAGCAAGCAGCACCGGGGGCTCTTGTTCAGCTCAGAAAAGAAAGTTGTGTAAAAACAATGAATTTTCATGTAATAAAATTTACTGAAAATGGTAGATTATTTAAGAGAATAAATGATTAAAAATTTTGTATTCATAAATACAACAAATTTTAATCTTTATTTGATATTTGTAATATATAATTCAGGAACAATAATTTAAAGAAAAAATATTTTAACTCAATTTAATTTGAAATGTAAAATTACATTAAGTTGTATGGAAAACATTTCGATTTTGCTATCACTAAAAATCAATCACTTGTGTTAATTTTTTTAAATATTGAAACACCTCAAAACATTCTATCCTCTTAAAAACCAAAGCATCAGATGACCACGCTCTAATGGGTATCAATAAATAAAGTATTGTCCTGAACATATGCTTTATGAAACTTATTGTTGTCAGCTGAAAACAATATTTCTCCCGACGCCGACGTTTATTTTATACACAACAAAAACAACCAACGTTTTTATAAAATTGACAGTTTATTGTTTGATTTATCCGGTTTTTAATTGATAATTCACAAGTATAAAATACTCCTAAAAAATTAAGGCAAATATTTGTATTTCAATAGGAATAATCTGACTTCTTGTATGTGTATAAATTCAGGTCCCTAATGAACCACGCAAGATTATAATAACTATTGTTTATTTAATTTAATTCTTTCATTGTCAATGTTTCGGAGAAACTTTACCTATAACTAATATAGTAATAAATCTATCAATAAAACATAATACCATATTATTATTTAAATCTGTCTGTCTGTCTGTCTGTCTGTCTCTCTCTTTCTCTCTCTCTCTCTCTCTCTCTCTCTCTCTCTCTATATATATATATATATATATATATATATATATATATATATATATATATTGCTTATAAACATTCTATAAATAATATGATGATATAATATTGTACATAGATGAACATTATTTACAGCGTTTTGTTTTATTGACAGAATAATAATTATATTGTTTATCCACTATCTATCTTGAAAACAGTCTTATTCAAATCAGAATATCCAAAACGTCGACTATAAAAGGAGTAAAATAAATAAACAATAGCTAACATAGTCTTGTGTACCTCAATACAACCTTGGTCATACAAATAGTTATATATTTTTTAATTCTTGATTTAAAATTGCGAGTTAAGTAATTAATACGTGTCTGACATCTCACTATGCGACCATCACAAAGAGCAGGTGTCTAGTCTCACCATTTGTAAGAAAATCGCTTGAATTAAGGATGCTCCTCTTCCGTTATTAATGGACCTTTATGTCTCTAACCTAATGTTGCTTATATTAATGCTATCCTTCTTGGTCCCTATGCAATCTCTGAGTATATGGATCTCCCCCTCCAATTGGTAAATCGGAGGGTCGTCCTTACCTTATCCCATTTATTGTTCAAAGTCCTTTAGAATTGATTAAGTGGACATAATTTGCACACGTGCTTTAAATTAACTAGAGATATAAAGTTGATATTATTTTTTTATGCTAAATTATCTTCAGATTAAATAGTCACAAAGTTTATTTTGGAAAATTGGTTTTACATATATTTAGGGCTTTGAACATTGCACAATTAAAGCAAGATGTAAGTATTACTATCCTCGTTTTATTAGAGGGTATATTTACTTACATTTACAATCAGACATTCTGACTTACCTTTGAACAAAAATATCATAATTTGTGGTTGTAAAACAATATTATATTCAACTTTTTATTTCTTACTACCTTTTAAATTACTTGGATATTCTATTGAATGAGTACTTGCTATCTTAATATCATTTATAAACTTATCCCAAACTGTCCCCAGGTCATACCAACCTGTGAGGAACATTGATACACTTTGTCGCACCATATAGAAATGTCAATTACGTAAAAGGTATGAATTAAGTTAAAGAATTAATATCTTAGGTTATTGGGAAACATATGGAAGAATCTTTACATAAAATTTCATATAAAAAAACTCTAAACTAAAATTGTAAAAATTAAAATATGAAATTTGTCTCAACTTGCCACATTCTCCCCTATTTATAGTATAGTGCAGTCCACGTAACCGTGCACTTGGTTTTGCGAGCATTCTTGTACTACCACTTCTTAAAACATGTCTGGAGTAAGAGGCAATATTATAGCTAACGTGGATAGGGCCGCACGCCTTAAGTGTACACTCCAGCGAGGTTATATTAGACTTGTTTTTCGGTGCATATATTTATAAGTGACAAAATAGAAACTGAAATTAATTATTAAAATTAATCAATACTTGTAAAAACTGTACTAACATTACGTGTCATCCCCTACTACTTAAATGAAATGTATTTGAACTTCAGTGGATGGATAAAAAGTATTTTAATAACGATTGAAAATTTAAACAGGATATATTTTTTAAAACCAGTTTTCCACTGTGAAAAAAATGGTAATTCTACACATTTTCCTGCCTAACATTATCAAACACACTTACATTAACACATTTCGTCCTGAATGTGCTCCACCTGTCTGTTGTCCACTTTGCACGAATACACACAAACGTCTTGAACAATTTCAGTCCAAATCTGAAACGCATTTCTCAACCCCTCCATTCCTTTCTAAACGTACAATCCGTCAATCCTTCAACGCATCCACTTTGGCGGAGTTACACTCTCTGACGGCAGCGCCAAATCTCCCTCCTCTCAGCTGTTCCTCAGATGTTTTAGGTTAATAAACTAGTCCTTAATAATTTTACTTCCTACCTAATTTGAGTTGTATTAGTTTTTTATGAATTGCAACTCATTTTTATGCTATATTAGCGTTTACTTCACATAGTGTTTTTCTTTCAATACCTACTGTTAGTTCACACTATATATATTCATTTATGTATCTTCTTCAAATTTTCAATCGTTTACAAAATACTTTTTAATTTATCCAATCAAGTTAAAATGCATTTTTTAAACATACTTTTTAATATTACTTCAAATATTACTTTGTTAAATAAATTTAGTTAGTTACTTAATTAATTTTTATTCTGTCACTTAGTTTTGTGATTCTGTCATGTATTTTATTTGTATACGTATGTATATTATTTGTAATTATTTATTAAAAAGCAACTAAAATAAAATTTCTTTGTTGATCTGAGTGGAAATTGATTTTAACAATTTTTCAATAGGCCTATTACTTGTTTATTTCTTCGGAACAAGAAGAACTAAAACAAAAAACGAATATAAGAAAAGAAAAAAGTCAGTTGGCTTGTACCCCTTGAGCTTAAATAAAAACAGCCCCTTAGAATTACAATATCTTCTGTCTGTAGAAGATATAAACCTGTCATTAGAAGGAAAAACTCCCTCTCTTTGCAGTTTTTATGTTGTACATCCTAATAGGCTTTCTCTGTTATTTTCTGGGGCTTGTTTCAATACATGCTTATTGATATCACTTGGCAAAAAAATTATGCTTACTGACATATTTTAGCAAATGTGTTTCGCTCTATGGAAGTGTACTCGTTAATTCTGAGGGTCAAAAACAAAACTGCGACCCACTGTTCAGATGTGATGTATTATTGTGAGTCTGTGTTGTTGTTGTATTCTGTGATGTGTCCTTGTTCTATGATGACTCACAACAATGAACAATGCTCTGGTCTAAAACTAAACGCATCTGGTGACATCATCAGTAAGTAATGGTTTTGCCAAGTGTTATCAAAAAGTATATATTTCTCCCTTTGACCAGCTACCAACAGCCGTGATCCAGCATCCTACCTTCAGCCATTTTTAAGGAAGGTAAAGCTTCAAAATAGTGGTAAACAAAAGACGATGATCTCCAAGAAACATTCTTCTCTGAACGACTGAATTAATATTTTCCAATAAAATTAAATTTATTTACTTTCACGTTTTACGTTGTTTTTATAATACTACATCTATTGAATATATTTGTTTCGTTACGATTAACTAAAAGCAAAGTAAAATTTGAAATTCATGTAACTAGTTTTGAATAATTCCTTTACTTGGGTCACCTCATGGATTGGATTTGTAAGCTATTGAGTGTAGTACATTTTAATATAATAATTTCAACATTACTTTTTGCATTACATAGTGTAATAATTGTGATATAGTTTTTTTGGTGTAAGTTAATGTCAGTAATTTTATATAGTATTGTCTTGTTTAAAATTCATGGAGTTGATTGGTTTGTTATTCAATATATTAGGTAAATTTCGGCTCCTGAAAAACATTCGAATCGAAATTTCCAGCAATATTTTAATACTGTTATATCGTCTTTCAAGTTTTTGTTTTACCTATAAGTGGTTGTATTCAACCAAATGTATATTCACTGTTTATATTTCATAATTGCAAATTCCTCTCATTAATTTGTAAATTTTCGGTTTTAAAAGATCAGACTAATTTAGGTTTAAGTTCAACAAGAATTCATAAATAAATCACATAAACTTGAAGAACAATATAAAAGTTGGTTCACGTATCTTTTGATAAAAAGGTAGATTTTTGTGACAAGAAACAAACATAGAAAAAAACAGTTGTATCTTTTAAAATTATCAGCATTATATTTATGGGTTTTTTATTTTAAATTTCTTGATCACAAAAACATTTTATTTAAATCCTTACATACATTTGTATTACATTGTAGTAAAGCAATCTTTACTAAGCAAGAAATGATTGATTTGCAATCTAAATGTACATAGGATTTAAATAAAATGTTTTTGTGTTTAGGAGGTTTTTTGTAATTAAAAAAAAAATTACATCCCAGTTTCTCTAAGTTGTTATGATACTTGTAATGTTTTTTCCTCCCCTATATTTATTTCAAATTAATTTTCAAATATTTTAATATTTCCATGGACATTTTAATTATTTTATCGAACAGTTATTGAAAATAAATCTTTTTATTACAAAACTATAATAGTCACATTTTAATCACTAAGTATCTGATTGAATCTTAATTGTTGTAAAGTGTAATTAAACGACAAAATAGAGCAAATGTCTTGATGCAATCACAAAATTTATTTTATGAATATTTTTAAATTAAATTTTATTTTAAAAATAACTCATTGACATTAACTCACTGTAAAGCTTACATTTGTCGTTTGTGGAATATTAATTATGCTTCTAGAAATGCCATTGTATCTCGGACATCAGCTGGTAACACCATTATTTCCATGAATTCTAGGCTACTTTAAGTGTTTAATTACAGACTATCTTGTAACTTACAAGTTGTTGATTACCATCGTATTATGTAGATGACGAAATGAGAATTTGCACTTTTTAGTTTTCTCTACTGAGTAATACAATTGACAAAATGTAAAACAATGTATACAACACAAAGCAAGAGTTTACAAAAGGTCAGAAGATTTGTCAATTTTACAGCACACGACAGGTTGGTAAAAGGTTTTCTATGTAACACGAAAAAACAATTTAGCTTAATTTCTATAGGTGTCATTATGTGTTAATTGTCTGTGCGTAATGTGAACCTTGTCCGAGGACAGGTTTCCCAAACCGTAGTGAATTGTAATTTTATTTTATTGTTTTAACAGCTTAATAATACTATGTCGTTTATTTTACTACACACTTTTTAGTATTTTCCGCAATTAATTCCTGTTTTCTCAATACCTATTTTCAAGCAGCGTAATTTCCAGGCACGCTTACCTATTTTTAAGTCGTGACTCTACACTTGTTTTCACTCAGCTGTTAAACTCAGCTGTTTTATGGTTATATATGTTGTTCTTTCGTTAAAAGCGGCCTCTGACAATTATTGTAGTTAGATATCAGAAAGGATACTAATTCTGAAAGGTACTAACTAATACTGTGTGTAGAAATAAACAATTGTTCAAGTAATTCGATTGTAGTTGATTAATTATTACACTGCATAATGCTCTAATTATTCTTTGACGTCATCGAGATTACTATACTTATCCCGTAATAAATGAAATGTAAATGCTTAGAACTAATCCCATAACGTTTGTGATTCATTACGTTACGTAATTATAACATAATAAAGGCAGAAGATTGTTATGTGAATTACGTTATAACAAAAATAGCCTTTAGCTATACAAGAAATCAATAGAGTATATAACTTAAATGTACATTTTGCCAATAAAACGTACATCATCAGGTTACTCCTGAATTGAGAGAAATTATCAGTAGATACTAACATAACCTTTCCTTCTTTACTCATTAACATGCTCTGAGTAATCAGCTACAACCCGTTATTAGAGATTAGAACAGTTGTAACGTAATGACGACCTGTGATAGCGAAATGTGCATAAAAGCTCAGTAACTATTATTTTCAAATTCGTTGTAGCTAAGATTTTTATTTGATTATGCTTTATTAGGTTAATTGTACGATATTTTTAACAGTTTATCATGTTATATGATATAAACACAATTATTAAAGAACAAATTTAAAGTTACTTATATAAGCAGGAACCTTGTTAACTCTCGAAGTATTACAGGTATTATCATGTAGACAAGTCAAGTTTGTTAAAGTTAAAAACAAGTAATATATATATATATATATATATATATATATATATATATATATATATATATATATATATAAAGAACTAAGTCAAAATACAAATACATATTTTGAAATACTTTTACAATATATAGATGATAAAATAAATAAAATTATACAGACATTTGATAAAAACGGTTATTGGTTTAGATATGTAGATGATGGTTTGTATGTATCTAATAATAATTGTATAAACTTAATAGCTATTTTAGATAAAATAAATGTGATAAATAAAAATATTAATTTTACTTATGAAATGGAGAAAAATAATAAGATCAACTTTCTAGATATAACAATTATAAGACATATTAATGAATTTGAATTTAACATATATCGTAAACCGACACACATTAACTAAATTATACCTAATAATTCTAACCATCCGTATAATCAAAAAATGGCTGCATGATACAATTTATTATATAGATTACATAAAATACCTATGAATAATGAAAACAAAATAAGAGAGAAAAACATTATCTATCAAATTGCAATTGAGACTGGCTATAAAAAGAAAACTGTTGATAAACTTAATTATAATATTTTAAAGAAAGATAATAATAATCTAATTTACAAAAATAATGATGCAAATGTCATATGGACTTCATTTACATTTTTTTGTAATGAAGTAAAAAATATCACAAAATTGTTTAAAGGTAGCAACATAAAACTCGCATATAATACTAATAATAAATTAATAAATATAATGAATAATAATAATATTATTAATATGCATGAAAAAAACGGTGTAAATAAATTAGAATGCGATTATTGTAATAAAGTTTATATAGGACAAACTAAGAAAAAACTTAAAGATAGATATAAAGAGCATTTTAATGCATATAAAAAGCCAGAAATTTATAAATCAAATTTTGCTAGTCATTGTATTAATAATAATCACATATTTCCTAATATAGATAATATGATACTTGTAAAAGAAATTAACAAAGGCCTGAGAATGAACATTTATGAAGCTTTAGAAATACATAAATATAATACTAATAATGAGTTGATAAATGAATAAATACAAGTAAAATCTAAATTTGATAATATATTCAGTGTTTGTAATCTTAGGGCAGCACAATACAAATTTTTTTAACAACATTGTAATTAATTTGGCATAGCTATTTATTTGATCTAATTTGCACATATGTTAATTTTAATTGTTTAATATTCCTGATGATGTTGGTACTGTTAGCCAACGAAAAGGTTTGAATTGTAAATTCAATTATAATTCTTGTATTTGTATTTTGACTTAGTTCCTTATTAATACACAAGAATACATATTGCGATATATATATATATATATATATATATATATATATATATATATATATACTAGTAGCGAAGCACTGAGGAAGGCGACATGGTTTACGAAACTAGTCTGTGTTATGAACTAGTGTATTTGTTTGGTTAAAAACTCATTTTTTGTCAGACTTTAAATTCACTATTTTGTTTTTTGCCGTTGTAAATAGTTCTCACTAGCTAAGCTCTAATTAACTATATATCTATATATAATTTAAATCTATTACTACATAAATTATCAATTTAAATAATTTTAATTAAATTTTAAATTTTTATTAATTTTTTTGTAAATAACTACAATTAATATAAATAAAATAACATTACTTATGCGTTAAAACAGCTCTTCTACTTCATAACCTATAATATAAAATCAGCGGTTTTTTGAAACCATATGTTATCACCTATTTTAAGCCAAATGGGATAAAATAACTATATTACATACCTTACCCCTTTTGTGAAACGTTTTTTTCTGCCGTAAAACACTAAAATTAATTCTATTAATTCAATTAATGAATTATTGTTTGAAAAAACTGTATCAAAACCAAGTTTCATTCACTAATAGTTTAAAAAAATGTAACTGAACTTTCGTGAATGAATAAAAAGGATTTTATTACGGTTGAAAATTTGAACAAGATATATCTCTCATGTAAGAGGAATGTGAACTAATAAAAGGAACTGAATTAGAAATTGTTTCCTGTTGTTGGAGGATATTGTATGACCGTAATTTACATTAACTAACAGTAAAGCAACTAGATCTTTGCACTTTAAAGTAGTCTTGTAGAGTAGCAATGAATTACTGCAAGTAGTAGTCACTTGCGTTAAACTTAACGTGTGTACGATTACCTTTAGAGGCTACGTTTACTCCATGACTAAATTAACTTTCGTTCTCTGAACAAATTATTCAACTGTGGTTATTTTTTAATCGTAGGAAATTTCATATTAAAAAATATAATTTTTTATTTATTTATTATAATTGAATATTACACATTTATTCGCTTTATCTGTTCTACAAATTATTTATAATCATAATGAATAAGAAAAAGAATAATTAATATTCTTCGTTAGAGTAATGGAGCGATAGCTTTTATATCATGTAGACAAGAACACATCTGAATCTCAATAATTATAAATGTTTCGCGTTGTCAAACATTGCGACACACCTGCAGATGAAAGCATCAGCGGGAATAACAGCTGAGTTCCGTTTATTTATGTACTGCGCATTTTAAGCGGGAAAACACGCAGTGTTATAACACGTAGCGGGAAATCACGCAAGTATAGCCTTAATGGTGTTATTTGGTTTTTGTTTATGCGATGAGCGACACAGCGTTCGCAGCTGTTAGTTTTATCCTTAGACAAATAATAATTAAAATATAATATTATAGGCCTATATTATAACAATAATTAATATTATATAAATAAATAAATAAATATAAATTGTATATATATATATATATATATATATATATATATATGTATGTATATATATATATAGGCTATATACTCTCTCTCCCTACCTCCCTCCCTCTCTCTCTCTCTCTCTCTCTCTCTCTCTCTCTATATATATATATATATATATATATATATATATATATATATATATATACTGTATATATATGTATAAATAAATATATATAATATATATAAACAAAATAATAATTAAATTTATTTATAGCAAAGTAAATGTAGGAACGTCTTTTAAAAGTGGATTAGTATTGTAACCTTTGTGCATATGCGTGTTTGTGCTTGCTTGTGTATGTGCATGTGTCTAGTGAGATTTATAGCTTTCAAATTTAATTTCTTTCCGAATATGTTAAAAGAGGTTCTTCAAAGCTCGCACGAGAATTATAGGAGTAAAATTTGTGTAACTAATAAATTAATCATAACGTAATTTGAATAAGAAAAAAAACAGTAGTTTAATAACAAATTTACAAAAGGTTGTGTTTGCGTCTGCAAATTTATACCACTGATTCCATACTTTATAAAGTAACATTACACTGTCGTAGAAGTATATGCTATCTAGACAGGATGTAGTAAAGTGGAGCAGAATAATGGTACACATTTTCAAAGCTTATTCCGACAATAGACTGAAAGTTGTAGCAAGATGGCGTGGAGAAAACGGGAGGCTTTGGATAATGCCGCGGGGCAATAAGTTGTCACACGAGAGACAAACTTGCTACTTTCTCAGAGACAGAATCTTTCTGCAGGAGACGAAATCATTTTATCCATTACACTGTCGCACAGTATTAATTATTCGGTAGCTTATTCGTTATGATTAAAGTTAAATTAATTACGCCTGGTAATGATTATAGGCTAATAGTAATAATAATATCTATTATTAATAATTATTATTATAAACAAAAAACAAATAAATAAATAGGCTACGACCCCTAATTATAAAAACCTTAATAAAAGAAGCGTTTCAATGACATTATGTCACACAAAAATTGAACATAACCTATAATATTTTAACAAAAGTATGAACCGGATATTTATGTTAAAATATTATAGGTTATTTTTTAATGTTATATGTCAATAATAAATGTTATTGTTTAAATTTTTTAAATTAAACTTCGATGTAGCATCACTGAAGATGACGACATAATGTCATTGAAACAAGTCTGATTTAAAAGTTTTTATAATTGTGAATCGTATCCTATTCATTCTTTTGTTTATAACCTTCACTCACAAGCCAGGTCGAATATTGTGTATAATTATCATATTTATACTATCTGTTATTATTAATATGACAATAATATTAATATTTATTACTAATTAATATTATTATAATAATATTATCTATTATTAACTAGTACTAAAATAATATTATTATCTATAAGTAATCTATCTTATAATATTTATTATTGGCTAATTATAATTAAAGTGAGTAACTATAATTTTAAACTATAAATAATTATAATACCCTAAAACTTTAAATTATTACTTTAAACATTCTTCTCCATTTCTGCTTCAACAAACAAATCCAATAATCATAGATAATATATTTGCTAGACGAAAGTGTAAACAACTAAAAAGAACGAAGGTTAATTTAGCCATAAATGTATCTCCTAAAGGTTAATTAAGTTAATATAGGCTAAGTTTAACGCCGGACGAGTCGCAGTCAAGTTTTGTTTCATATGTTGAAGTTACACTTAAAAAAGAAGCAAATACAATTGTGGACAAATTGGTTTCAAACAGCAATTCTCGCAAAGTTCAACTCAAGAATAATATTTACGTTAATTACAGTGATTGTGATTATTTAGCTGTAAATTCAAAACGGCGGTTGAAATGTCAACTAAAACTAACTCAGCAGTTTCAAACGAGTTCGTAGTTCCCAGAGTGCCTGAGTTTGTCACATTAGACAACAATGTATTTGTGTTTTGCTTCTATGCTTAACTTGACACAGTTCTTGTCACACAAACATTAAGAAATTTGACACAATTAATTTGTTTCTGTAATAAGTATTGGTAATTATACATCATCAAATTTCAGATGTGCATTATAAATTATCTTTTGCATACAAAATTTTGATTATTTTTAAATGGTTTTTTGATAAATAAGTAGTTGTGAATGTGTAAATAAAATGACCTCAATTCGAAATCCTCCAGCGTGAAGTTTAAAGAGAATCTCTACTTTAAACACTTGTTGGATGTCAGCCATTTTATGTTATTCAATAACTAGTTAACTAATTGCGTCTAGTATAAAACGTACTGCGTGGATGTGCTGCAGAAATGGCCAAACTCTCTATAGAATATGGAACGCCACGTTTTTAGTTTGGTGCCATCCATATTTGAACGACGAACATACAATGATAAAGTGAGCAAATTGAAGACAAAATTGTTCTTATAAAATAAAACTTTTATTATTTCTCAAAATTTCTTCCACAAATAAAAAAACACGTGTCCCAAGTATGAACTAGTTTTGGATACTTGATGTAAAGAAGTCCTTCTATTTGGGCCGCTTTCCCTTTGACCTCCTTGTTGTTGCTGAGCTTTGTACGGAGGGTTGCTCGATCCATTTTTAAACGGTTTCTTGGGTCAGCTGGACGGTATGAAAGTGAGAATTGTCGTGTAGCAACATCAAGTCTTTTCTTTGAGATCGGCGATATTTTTCTGTTATTGCTGGCTTTATTTTATTCATCTGTATTGGTGAGTAGTACATACTGCTTAAAGAAAGGTAAAATTATATTTTCTGTGCCTATTTTACCGAAACAGAAATATTTTCTGCGAGCTTTACTTAAAAACAAAAATAATAAATAGAGAAATCCAACCCGACAGAGTTTTATAACATGAGAAATAGTTCAAGTAATTAGCAAATAACAGAATTCTTTTTTAAAAAAATATAACTAAACGTGCAGTAATACTAATCAATGTATTGATTAAATATTTGTCAGAAATATTTATAAAAAAATTAACCACCATCAACATTGAAAATCACATTATGAAATAACAGAAACAATTTTTTTTGCCAAGATACGTTTCGATTGTAGAGTTAAATGCAGTTATATTGCACAAATGTTCTACATTTTCAGAGTGCTAATACTAATATAATTTCACAATTTTAAGAGATGCTACAGGAAAAGAAGATTCATAAAAATATCGTACAATAAAAGGAGCTATCAAAATAGAAGGTATAGGAAAAGACGCTACCGGAAAATAAGTTACAGAAACAATATGTACAGGAAGAGAGGCTAAAAGAGCAGAAGCTATAGGAACAGACGCTACCGGAAAATAAGTTACAGAAACAATATGTACAGGAAGAGAGGCTAAAAGAGCAGAAGCTATAGAAACAGAGTATACAATAAAAGAAACTACCGTAAAGAAAGATATAGGAATAATATTTTTATTTAATGTCCGTTAATAACTAGCCTATTAATTTTTTATATAGGCTAAGGCCAGATCACTGACAGTTTTGCTTTTTAAACTCTCAACGTTTCGAATTGTTTAGTTAAAACTGAGCTCTTAAAAAGGAATTTCGGAAAGAAATAATTCTATAAAAAAAGTATAGGAAAAAGCTACTGAAAGAGAAAGTGTAGAAAAGAAGCTACCGGAGAAGAAGATGTGGAAAAAAGCTACCGGAAAATAAGATACAGAACCAGAATATATAGAAAGAAAAACTATAAGAACAGAAAGTACAATAAAACAAGCTAACGAAATTGAGGTTATAGGAAAAGACGATACGGAAAATAAGTTATCGAAACAGTATGTATAGGATAAGGGCTACAAGAGCAGAGGGCAAAAGGAAAGAAGTTATAGAATCAGAACGTACAATAAAAGAAGCTACCGAAAAAGAAGCTGTAGAAAAGAAGCTACCAGAAAAGAAGATATACGAAAAAAGCTTCTGAAAAATAAGTTGGAGAAACAGAATGTATAGAAAGCGAAACTATAAGAATACGCACAATTAAAGAAGCTAACGAAGTTAGCGTCGCTTAGTGAAGCTATAAAAAAAGAAGTTACATGAAAATAAATTACAGAATTACGGAAATAGAATGAGAAATTATAGCAATGAGAATAACTTTCCGAAAAATATACTAACAGAAATATACAGGTTGTTTAGGTTAATGACATCACAGACCAATTCATGTTTTTACAAATACTGTACGTTTCGATTTTCTATCCGAAAATTCTTTTCAAGAGCTAAAATTTAGTAATGAAATAATTATTCATCTAATATAAAATATTTAGCTCCTGAAAAGAATTTTGGGGTAGAAAATCAAAACTTAAAGTATTTGTAAAAACATGAATTGCTCTGTCATTAACTTAAATAACATTGAGTAGTTATTAACAGACATTAAATAAAGTTAAATAAACGATTTTACTAAATAAACCTAGCTATTTGAAAAAGACGCTTTTAAATGATGACTTCAAGTTTCAGGCCGGGAAAGGCAAAGAATTGTAACCAGTTTAAGAAGATATATTATTGACATATCTTACATTAAAACTCCACCTCTTTATGTCTTGTTTAGGGAGCAGGTCTACTTTAAAAGTAAAGCGACCTTGCCTAAGCCATTCCCTTTTACTCAAAACAAGAGATCGTTAGGTTCCTACTCTTTTTCTCCACGCTCTTCTATCTCACTTATAAGTAAACACCTCTCACTGAGATCAGTAGAGAATAGGCGTACTTCAGCTAACGATTCCACTAACTTGATTTCTAGATCTCATAAAAAGTATTCCCCAATACCATAATCCTAAACATAATATTAATACATAATTATTAGAGCTATTAATTATTACACTACAACAAATAAAATATATTTTTCAGAAGCAAGTTCAATCGAGTAATAGTGGAGGCGTTGGCTTGATGATATATCTTGTCGTCACGCGTTGGACACAACGCCTCAAAGCGCTTGTGTATTGTGTACACTACATAAGTGTTTTGATTACGGAGTGTGGCAAAACATGTCAACACTATCTGTGGCTATTCTAGGTGGAGAGGATTCGATTCATATTGGTGGGCTATCGGCAATGGAGATAGTTGATATGCTATATCTTTGTTTAAATGCTCCATTCTAAAACAAAAGTAGTTTGATGCCGCTTATTTAATTTACAAGATACGTTTGTACTTTTGGTTTCGATAAATGTGTCAAATAATATATTTTCTTATTTAAAAAGAGCGATAATTTTATATATATGTATTTATCAACGCGCGCGCGCGCGCGCACACACACACACACACACACACACACACACACACACACACAACACAACACACACACACACACACACACACACACACACACACACACACACACACACACACACACTGCAACGGCCAGAATGACCGATGCAAATAAATCTGGTATCAATACAGATAAATGTAACGAAGCCTAGAATAGTTAAATAGACCAAACAACTAATATTCCAATTATTTCATAGTATTATAATAAAAATGTTAAATATAGGGAAAATCAAAAGTAATTAGGACTAAATAGACAAACTGGGAATGTTAAAATAAATTATAAACCAACACACCATTAATTAGGCTAACGGCTAATAGACCGATTTAAATGAAACAGTAAAAGTGAGGCCTATGGGACCCAGCCAAAATGTATAATATTAAATTAATTTTGACCAAATATAATCAGGGATAGTGAATATAAGTATAAAAATGTGCGGAAAGTAAATTAGGCATAGCTAGGGAGAGTTGTATTTCTGTAAAGATGCAAATTTTAATTTAAAACATAATGGCCTAAAAATTGAGGTTATCCAAGAATAAAGCTATATTACTTTCGGTAAAAAACCGCGTAGGGAGATTGTTTATACGATCTTGCCACACTGAAGCGACAGCGCTACAGTCGAAGTTTGAGTTAGCAAGAAGGAACAGCAACTTAAGTAAATTAGAAGAAATAAAGACAAACAAATTATTAAATAGAAATTAAAAAATTGAAATAACACATTGGAGTAAAGAAATGTATTTCACAAAAATAGAAACTAATTAAAATTCAAAATTACTAAATAAACAAAATCAGTTACAATAGCAACGGCTTTATCATTAGTTAAAAATGTAAGATGAACATAGTAAAGGCGAAAGTTTGTAGAAATCGGTGAAGACGAAGCCAAAAAAGTGACGCTGAGGGAGAACAGTTTGAACGGCCATCGAGTGTGGTTGTATTGATACACGCAGAACCATTAACAACCCAATATGTGGTATGAAGTCCGTATAGAGTGCTACGATGTAATACGGGGAGTGTACAAATATATGAGCTGAGGATCATATATGTTTCTACCAACATCTCGACCAAGAAAATAAAAAAAGAAGCCGAACTTAACGAAATTCACCGACGTCATGCAGTGAAGCCTACATCCAAATCCAATGGAAGCTGTGAAGAGGCCCAAAGACAACCCAGCCATATAAGATACCTAACGATTTGCAGTATAAGGTCATATAAACCATTTAATTTTCTTTTAGATACAATTTTATTTCAAAATATATTAACTTAAAATCAAAATAAACAAAAAATTGAATAACCTAAGAGGCTGAAAACTCTCTTAGGTTACCTAAATTTATTAACAAATGTTCTAAATTGATTTCCATTCAACCGTTTGCCTGAATTGGAAATAAACGTATTGTGTTTAAATAATTTTATCTGATATGGCTTTATTCTTGAAAAATGTATGACATCCTTTGACTTAGTATATAAGTATCAGAAGGAAGTTTTATTAAATGCCTAGCATGTTATAACTAATTAGGTTAACCTATAAATAGGTAAATGTTAACCAGAGGCTATTAGTCAATTAAAAGGAATGTTTGTTGAAAGGCATAGCCTAAAGTAACTAGAAATTAACCTTAAAATGTTTGAAAGTAAACAAGACTCTAAAATACGTAAAATTTAACTTGAATACTCAAAATTATGTGAAAATTAATTATAATAATTGAATTTAAATAGATGATAGTAGACATATTAAGCAATTTTGGATTTTGATAATAATATTAGAAAAGGATATAGTATGTGTGTATATATATATATATATATATATATATATATATATATATATATATATGTGTGTGTGTGTGTGTGTGTGTGTCTGTTAATGTAAATAATAATAAAAATGTAAACATAATAAAGGGGACTTATTCTGTACTAATATCATGAAACCAGATAGTCATGGTAATTCAAAAGTAAGGTTAGGTAAAATAAAAAAGCTAAATCCTGTTAATTAAAATAAATCAAATAATAATAAGTAATTCTAAATCCAAACAGATAATAAAAAATTATAGTCTCCAATTAGCTGTGTTTTCATTTAAAATAAAATAAGTTCACTAGGTATCCATGTATAGTCTTTAAGTCACAAATGTCTCTCAAAGATTACACTACCCCGAAAGGAGCTTATAGAGGCTCATGGGAGGCTAATTGGCTTTCATAAAATATTCAGGAGTTGGTTCTCCTGAGAGGTTTATTCTTTGAGATACAGGTCTCGAATCAAGGTTCGTTGTCAAGGGATAAACCATTACTCTCTTACGGACAAGGTATGGTCAGAGGAAGACAGGTTAAGAGTAAGAGAAAAGGCTAGTCGGAGGGAAAAGCAGTGGAGGAAGATGAAGACCGTGAGAAGACACACACACACACACACACACACACACACACACACACACACACACACACACACACACACATACACACACACACACACACACACACACACACACACACACACACACACACACACACACACACACACACACACACACACACATACACACACACACGCACGCACACACAAAACACATACACAGACACAACCAAAGTAGTAACGTGTAGTGAGAACCAGGTTCATAGTAATAAATAAAAGGTTTTGTGGCTGGCCGTGTATCCAAAGCGGAACACAATAAATTCATTTGTTAAAACAATCTCGATAAAAGAGTTGTTATGTAAAAGGGAAGTTTAAATTTAAGTGGTTAATTTATAAAGAAAAAGGTGTCTACTTAATAGTGTTAAAAAGAATCTTATGCTAGAGTGGCTGATACTAGCTGCAGTGTACAGTGCCAGGGAAAACAAAGATGCAGGGAAGTAAGAAGTAAGGATACTGAATACACACAGCAAGGAATATACGTAACTGCAATTAAGTACAAAAAGTCTAAATTTTCTAGTCAATAAGAATATATTTCAATAACTAATTCAATAATTAAATCATTTGAATATGAGGAAAAATTAAATTGAAAACCATAAAAAAGGGGGTAAGAACTTATTAACGAGCTGAGAAATTTAGATATGAGAAACTTAAATAACATTTTATTAAATATAAACCATGTATTGTTTACCTAACTAAGAGTTCTCTGTTCAAATTCATTATAAGCTTAATTATAAAGGATATATTTAATATGATGAACTCAGCTGCTTTGTTTTTATATTTAAAACCAATGTAATATTAATAGTTCTGTATTAAAAGAATTGTAACCAAGTTTTGTTGCTTTATTACTGTATTAATAATTATTGTTCAATTGTTATAAAGAAGGAGTGAAGACGAATGTGTTTAAGGTAGATCATAGTATAATATAAGATATTTAAATTTAAGGTAAATAAATCGAACATTAGGTAAAATGGCTCCCAAATATTATAAATAATATAAAGATTTAATCATCGAAATTAAAAAGTAACAAGTTACTTTCGTTTTATGTTATAAATTGGCTCCGACAGATGTTTATTTTATAAACTGGTTCCGAAAGAAGTGCTTATATTATAATATATGTATATGTATATGCATATATTATAAAGTAAGCTATAAGTAGCCTAATAAAAAAATGTGACCAATAAATTCAGCATTGCATTAATATTAGCATTATCAAGAATTACCACAAACGAGCAGTGAACCATTATGCAAGACAACTAGGTCACAGTGATGGAATATACATAAGGCGTTGGCAAAATATCAATCTCTTTATGAACCTATCGTACATACTTCTAATTTGTTCTTCAGTAACAAACCCTTATATTTATATATTATATTAATATTTAAAAATATAACATGCTTAGATATTTATAATATACGACCGTATTTTTAAGACTAATATATTTACATATTTAATTTTTAAACGACTATTAATTTATTACCTTATTTTTTTAAACTATTGTACTATCAATTACCTTAATTTTTATTTAAACTTTCTAGTAGATGATATTAAAATAAGTTTGAAAAACAGACTTCATCACAAAAAAGTAAAGAAAGAGTTCAATTACGTAATCATCTTTGTTAATGACGTCACAATTAGAGGAAATGGGTGAAATACCTGATTTAGCGTCGTGACTGGACTTCACGTTACTCGAGTTTATTAATGTAAATACATAAATCATCTGGGAAATTTCAATAGGTTTTCATACGTGACTTGGCACCTAATCAATTTTAAAAACATTTCTACCGCGGTAGAAACTAAACTAGTGACGTGCATTCATATTATAGATAAAAATAGTTCCTCGTTAAAAATAGTTTTCGGGCAAAAATAGTTCTTTAAAAAGCTCAGGCACTGAGGAAACACCAGAAGCGGGGATAATTTCCCATTTTAGCTGATCATTTTTTAAAATTATGTTTTACTGTAGTTGCTGATGAGGCAAGAATTAGCCTAAAGCTCTATTTGCAATTTAACACATGCATTAATCGATTATATACTTTGTTTCAATACTTGCATTACATTTATGCGCTATTAAAAAGTTCCAACCTTCAATGGTATTGTGTATCTTTATCGGTGCAGACGATAATGATAATAAAAAGACATTTTTTTTTAATGAGTGACATTGGGTTTAAATTATTCCCCAACAATGTATTTTGCACATATATTTTGTGTACTCACTGTTTTACTTAGTAATAATTATGGAGAGGACTATTAAAAAAGGGTTTAAAGTTTATTACAGTTCGGTAGGAAGGCTTTGGTTAATGGTTCAGAAGTAATTAACGTCGATGGTAGATGGTACTCAATGGTCCGCAAGTAGTGACCGGTGCCTGACTGAGATATCGACAAGGATATTTTAGGGAGGGTCGATCCAATGATTTTAACGGATCGGTGATTTTAGTGACAGCACCAGGCTTGAATCATTGACTTTTACCGGTTATATTCGTACCGGTGACCAGCACAGAGCACTTAATACATGTGCTCTGTGGTGACGAGGGATACTGAGACAGATCTGTATGTGTCAATAACAGGCAGGCATACCACACTGGTAACGAAAGACAGTGCCGGTGACATTATTGTTATTAAGTTACTGCAACACACACACACTGGGGTAATAGATTATATATATCTCATATAAAACTACAAAATAACAGTTTATTTACAACATAGGGTTTAATTACAAAATACAGTTTACCCACAGTATTGGGTGTTTGTATTAACAAAAAGGATTTTCCAGACCTTATCAAGACATGAACTAGATCTTCTGTTATTTAAAATATAACCTCCCTCAGCGAATAGTCACTCGCAAGTTACGGATGTGCCTAGTCCACAAAAATATTATTTCTCTGGTTTGCATAAATTAGAATAACTATAGGAGTTAACACATCGCTTTTATTTCAAAAGCCTCATTTTATTTAAAAATAAACTCATACGGAACTAAGAACAAACTATAGTGTCTACGCCGCATAACACTGTCACTGTCCTGAAATCTGACACAAATAGCCCACTAATACACGACGTAAATAATTAGAACCAGTGATAGCAACAAATCAACCAATGATAGCCTCGGTAAAATATCAGTAGCTATAAATTCAGTGACGGTGACATTTTGCCCATTCACAACTCCCCCTTCAGTCAACGACACTGCACGATGATCGGCGCCGTGAGCCGAGTGGTTAGAGTACATACAGTGACAGCGACAAATTAACCAATGACAGCCACGGTAAAATATCTGTAACTCAACAGCCAATGTCGACGACGTTTTGCCTGCGATCGATCCAATGTAACTGAGACTGGCATTTTCCATATTTTGTTACTGGTACGACCAGCGAGAAACGAGTTTTAGTGACAAAGTCACCGGAACAGAAATATCGACCATCCCTAGGATATTTCATTTGAATATAGTTTTACACCAGAATGGCTACGCTTATAGCTCCAGACCCATTTATGAAATAAGGTATGACCATTTGCCAAGGCTTTTGTAATTTATGTTCCATACTTCCCACGGCATTGTTTTAAAATAAGCCTTGTCGATCTGGCTCTTGTAGGCTGATCTATCTAAAACAGACCAAGATGGGTCTAATTAGCATCGGTAGTTATGACATATACCTAAATAATGATTCTATGAGAATGTAAAACGCCTTTAAAAACTGACAATAAAAATATTCTTCTAATGTTAAAGAGATGTTTTAAGGCTCAATGGCGTAAAGATAAGATAAGGCTAAATTGCGCAGAGATGTTCAAGGAACAATGTCGTAGAGGTTTGACGAGGTTAAATGCAACAGAGATATGTTAGGTCTAAATAATGCAGAGATGTCAAGGCTAAATGGCGCAAAGATATTTAATGCTAAATTGCGCATGGATGTCCATGAACAGTGTCGCAGAGGTTTGACGAGGTTACATGGAACAAAGATGTGTTAGGGCTAAATAATGCAGATAAGTTAAGGCTAATTGGGGCAAAGATATTTAATGCTAAATTGCGCAGGGATAATCAAGGAACAATGTCGCAGAGGTTTGACGAGGTTACATGGAACAAAGATTTGTTAGGGCTAAATAATGCAGATAAGTTAAGGCTAAATGGCGCAAAGATATTCGAGACTAAATTGCGCAGGGATAATCAAGGAACAATGTCGCAGAGGTTTGACGAGGTTACATGGAACAAAGATTTGTTAGGGCTAAATAATGCAGATAAGTTAAGGCTAAATGACACAAAGATATTCGAGACTAAATTGCGCAGGGATGTTCAAGGAACAATGTCGCAGAGGTTTGACGAGGTTACATGGAACAAAGATTTGTTAGGGCTAAATAATGCAGATAAGTTAAGGCTAAATGGCGCAAAGATATTCGAGACTAAATTGCGTAGGGGTAATCAAGGAACAATGTCGCAGAGGTTTTACGAGGTTACATGGAACAAAGATTTGTTAGGGCTAAATAATGCAGATAAGTTAAGGCTAAATGGCGTAAAGATATTCGAGACTAAATTGCGCAGGGATGTTCAAGGAACAATGTCGCAGAGGTTTGACGAGGTTACATGGAACAAAGATTTGTTAGGGCTAAATAATGCAGATAAGTTAAGGCTAAATGGCGCAAAGATATTCGAAACTAAATTGCGCAGGGATAATCAAGGAACAATGTCGCAGAGGTTTTACGAGGTTACATGGAACAAAGATTTGTTAGGGCTAAATAATGCAGATAAGTTAAGGCTAAATGGCGCAAAGATATTCGAGACTAAATTGCGCAGGGATGTTCAAAGGAACAATGTCGCAGAGGTTTGACGAGGTTTCATGGAACAAAGATGTGTTAGGGCTAAATAATGCAGATAAGTTAAGGCTAAATGGCGCCAAGATATTCGAGACTAAATTGCGCAGGGGTAATCAAGGAACAATGTCGCAGAGGTTTGACGAGGTTACATGGAACAAAGATTTGTTAGGGCTAAATAATGCAGATAAGTTAAGGTTAAATGGCGCAAAGATATTCGAGACTAAATTGCGCAGGGATAATCAAGGAACGATGTCGCAGAGGTTTGACGAGGCTACATGGAACAAAGATGTGTTAGGGCTAAATAATGCAGATAAGTTAAGGCTAAATGGCGCAAAGATATTCGGGACTAAGTTGCGCAGGGATCTCCAGGGAACAATGTCACAGAGGTTTGACGAGGTTAAATGCAACAGAGATGTGTTAGAGGTAAATAATGTAGATAAGTCAAGGCTAAATTGTGAACAGATGTGTCAAAGTGAAATGAAAGTGTTTTGTTAAGGCTAAGTGATCCACGGAGCAACTTGTGCAGATGCGATTAGAAAAATCAAGATTGGGTAACTTACTGAATAATAAAATTGGAAAAATTATTGAAGGTAACTACTCAATAGTCGACCAATTAGGAAAAACACAATTACATAACTCAGTATCACAACTCAAATGAATGAACGAAGAAAAAAATACAAAATATTAAGACGGTATGAAAACGGCAGCAGACAATGGACTAAAACAGGATGGATATGGAGGGAGACCAGAATTAAAGCCAGTGGATGGACAGAGAAAGGTAGAAGTAGAGGATAGACACATTTAAAAAAACATCACGCGTACGTTATCTATCTACTCGACCCTGCCTTTGCGATATAATAACTTCCCCATATTCTTCAGCACAAGGGGAACATTACGTTCCATCCTGATCCCTCTTTCCCCGACTTCGTTTAATGAATAGACGCCCCACTAGACGTAAATAGAGAACAGGTCTAATCGAAGTACGTGACTATTCAGATTTGAAGCCAGGACCTTTTCCTTTATCCCACATAAAGTTTTCTCACCTAATTCCCTCTATTTTGTACAATTATTTCCTCGTCCCTAATAAGTGGTAATTATCACATTCACAGACCATCTTAAAATTACAAAAAAGTAATTTCTCAAACATTTTTCAAATATCTAAAAACAGAATCAAAATAGAAATTTGTCACTTACGAATATAGGTATGAAATTTTCGAAAATCAAATATGATTGAGACTTAAGTAATACAACTTCACACATAATACACATTTCGTTTTATGTTAGGATTTGCGTCAGTCACATAAATTAAAATTGCATACGTAAATTTACAATATTTTTCAATTAATAATAACAAGGAAGAAACCTGAATAACCGTAATTATAACGTAATGTAATTCATTCTGAATTACCGTGGAATAGTTTAATATAAAGTCTCGGAAAGGGTTTATTAGATTTGTAAAGAATGAATAGCGGCTAAATAAATAAACCTCATTTCTTGAATAATTCGATAAATTTAAAAGTACACACACACACACACACACACACACACACACACACACACACACAACTATTGGGGTCAGACACAAAATATTACTTTTTCTAGTACAAAAGTTTAGCAACTAAAATGGTATGGAAAATTATAACCTTCATTTGATAAAATAGGTTATATGAATGGGAAAGATTTATTTACTCACGTAAATTAAATGAACCTTTTAAAAGTTAGCTACATCATCCTGATGTTGGTACTGTTTGCCAACAAAAAGCTTTGGATATAAATTAATAAATATTCTTGTATTTGAATAACCTATGTCGTTTTAAATTATTAAACAAGAAAACGTATTATATATATATATATATATATATATATATATATATATATATATATATATATATATATATCGGCTGATACTTATTTTTTCACTGATGGAAAAACACGATGAATAGTTAATATCCGGAGTACATCCGTACATTCTGCAGCATAAAAACGCATTCCCGACGATTCGCTGGAATTTCATCTAGCATTGACAAAGTGAACCCAACAACAATTGAAGAGCAATTCAACTGTTGTTGGGCTCACGTGGTCAACCCTAAAAACGATTCTAGCGAAACGTCGGAGCTGCGATTATATGCACTGCAAAATAAACGTATTTACTCAGTATATTAACTATTCATCAGATATGTATATAATGAGTAATATAAAACATTTAAATAGTGACACAAACAATGAACATTAATACTATATACTTCAGTAAAATATACAATAAATCACAAATATATATATATATATATATATATATATATATATATATATATATATATATATATGTATATATATATATATATATATATATGTATATATATATATATATATATATATATACATATATAATTAAACGACACTTTCATAAAAAAAATTTTTATTTTATTTTTCCTAATACAGCGCGTTTAATTAACTTCATATTATGTATCGCTGGAAGTCATGTTAATTATTTATACAATGTGTTGCTAAATTTGATTTATATATATATTACGTTTTTCATATGCATTTAAATGTTCTTTATACCTTTCTTTTATTTTATTTTTATTTTGTCCTACATAATATTTTTAACACATTATACATTTTATACTAAAACTACCGCTTATTTTAACAGTCCAGATGTAGTCATAGAACTATAACGTACTTTGAAAATTTTGATAAAGCAGATACCGGTAATCAAAGAAAAGCTTCAATGAATTATGAAAATAAAATTAAAATTCTTGTTTATGAAAGTGTCGTTTAATTGTCTATACATAAAAGAAGAAAACGAAATTCATCCAAGGATTACAATATATATATATATATATATATATATATATATATATATATATATATACATATATATATATATATATATATATATATATATATATATATATATAATGAGTAATATACTGAGTAACATAAAACAGTTAAATAATGATACAAACAATGGAGATTAATGCTATATACGTCAATAATATATACAATAAATCAAAAAAAAAAAATATATATATATATATATATGTAACGAAACTTTCGGTATGTATATATATCATTTTGTATATGTATCATTTTTTTAAATGTAAGTCATTATCTATAGCAATAATTGCAGGCACTGAAGGTCCTGGAGGATGAACTATCTCCAAGCTAACGATGCTAACATGCACAGGTAGTTTGGGTAGATATGAGGCGATACACTTAGCAATGGGTAGAACAAAATCCGTCTTACCTTCATGATGACAAAAATGCAAATTCAATAAGGCTATAAAAATAACCCATTATGTGTGTGTTTGCATGTATATAGAATGTATATATGTATGTATAAATGAATGTTTGTGTGAGCGTGCTTGGTTACGTTTGCACATTTACTTTTCATACTGATCGCTATATTGTTCTCGTATAGTCGAGAAAAATATTTTTACTTTACATTACGTTGGCAACTTTTCCACTCAATAGTTCCAGTACATTTCCTGTCAGAGAGCTCGTGTACATTAAATACCGAGGAAATGTAATAAAGAGTACTTCCTTACATTGCTTTATATAAAACTATTTTAAAGATAGTATTATAAAGTTTTTCTGAAAAGACTTTTCCCTGATGTACATTAGCAGTCAGCCCTGGGCAATCCGACTATTCAGAGCAATCCCACAGCAACGACATAACAGTATATTAGCCCAACCCTCGCTCGCCTAATGCCTCTTTTTGAAGACGATGTAATAAATAATGTCTGTTGTCTGCTAAATGTACAACCTATCGTAATTGTGCATAAGCCTATGGTACATGTTCGAGTAGTTTTTAAATGAAATGTAGTTGGAAACTACGGATCAGTGTATGTCAGAGAGTAAACATCCGGATGGGAAGAAATAAAATAAATTACATTCAGAATACTTGTTATACATTGTTGAAAAATTGATCTGCCAGATCTGTGTACAGAATGGGCAGGAGTTACAGGTTCTGTGTTAGGACAAGATTCTCTGGCTATAGAACATATTTCTAGGAGGGGGTAGCTTGAATATTACCGTGTAACTGGGTGTTAATTTACACTTCTAAGTAAAGATTCTAAAAATTAAAAACCCATATAATGTTTGCCTTAAAATTAAACACAGATTTTTAAAATGATTCTTTAAGTTTTCATTTAATAGACTAAAATTCTATTAATAAATATTCAACTTTCTTCGTTAATAACTGTATCCTGTTTTACTCCAACTTTCTCGTGCATCTGTGGCACAGATAGATCTTTTAAGTGTTTATTTCTTTACTATGTGGCCATTGCCAAAGGCTCACGCTGATTTCTTTGCTGACATTTTACACGCATATTTATTAACACCTCTCAGCTTGCTGTCAAACGTTTCGGAGGAAAGCTAATTTGAGATTTTATTATTGGAATTTCCTTATAGTAATTATTATAAGAAATGTATATAAAATTGTACAAAACTGCCCAAATTAGAGTAATTTTTCATCCATAAGTGTTTTAAAAGAACCTTTTTTCTATTTATTACGAGGTTATTCTCCCAACCCCATTCCTTGCTGCGCTCTTGAAACACCACTGTATATTTCTAAGGTCCCTGACAAATGTATGTTTGACGTTAGACAATTGGTTTCGCCTCCTTTAATTTTGCTAGTAATTATTCAACCATGGTTTTTAATAAAATTATTATTTATTCTTCCGCAAGCGCTCCTCAACCTTCTTAAAGGTTTGTATACCTGCGACTGTATTAGAGTTTGTTGCTTTCTATCAATTTTGATTCTAACTTCATTAGTCTAAGCTATGCAAAGTTTAACAGACTGTGTTTGGTGTAATGAATGTTATACATGCTGAAGTTATCATACTATTTGTTGGAGTTCTTTGTGTCAGGATAATTTTTAGTTTAATGGGTTAAAAATTGTTTTACCACGTGGGGCCCAGTAATTACTTACAACTAATTGGGCTGAGGATAGCAGCACTACTGACTTTATGAAAAACCGTATCAAAGTATTCTGTGGAATGACGTTTAAAACTGGTTCTACACATCTAAGTGTTCTTGACCACTGTTCTACATGTTTCTGGATCTATTCATAGAAAACTCTAGGCTCTTTACATTGCTGTCTGTAGTCGCTTTGATTACGTCGTTTGTATACAACGGACAAGAAATCGGGGAATTTATGAACGGACCCTTATACTTTACATTTTATATTCCAAATTTATTCTCATAACAGCAGAAAGAAGTTGCCTCGTGGTGCAGCTTATCGAAGGTGTCTGAAAGGCGTACAAAATATTTACAGGAAAGAGGAATAAAGAAGAAAGAGGTTTTATGCGTTGAAGCTAATTAAATCCAGGTACGTGGAAAAAAATCCTCAATATTTAGCCTCAGGTCTGAGATGATATAGCAGGTAGATATCACTCTTTAATCCGGTTGTATGTAGGCCTACTACAGAAAAGCAAACACTTCAACGATATGCCTTCTAACCCGTAAACTAATTCTCTATGAACACTTTCTTAATCCTATCTAATTCCATCATCCTCCATTTCCTTTTCTTTACAAGAAGATGCAACGTGTGATTACGATAGAGACCAGGTCTATCCAGATACGCGACCTGCAACATATGATCTCCTCTACATTCACTAAATTCTTTTATCCTTTGAGGTGATCCTGGCTAAAATTCAAAAACAACTTCAAATGGATCTCATTGGTGAGTAATTGTCGCCATTATTTAAGTGGTGTTTGCTGGACCTTGTTTTGAGGCATTTAAACCTCAATATTGACAGGTACAGGTTAGGTTTGCTGTACTTTGTTGTGACGCATTTATTATCTTAAGATCGACAGCTGAAAGTTATGTTTGTTGTACCTTGTTGTGACGTACTTAGTACCATAAGATCTACTGATAGAGGTTAGGTTTACTGAGACTTGTGGTGGCGTATTTAGGACCACAATATCGAAAGGTAAAAGTTAGATTTACTGGACCTTGTTGTGACGTAACTATTAACACAAGATCGATAGATACGGTTAGGTTTACTGGACCTTCTTGTGACGCATTTATTACCTCAAGATCGACAGGTACAGATTATGTTTGCTGGACCTTGTTGTGATGCATATAGTACCTCGAGATTGACAGGTACATGTTATGTTTGCTGTACCTAGTTTTGACGCATTTAGTACCTCAAGATTGACAGGTACAGGTTATGTTTGCTATGCCTTGTTGTGACATACTTAGTACCATAAGATCTATTGGAGAGGTTATGTTTGCTGGACCTTGTTGTGACGCATATAGTACATCGAGAATGACAGGTACCGGTTATGTTTGCTGTACCTTGTTGTGACGCATTTAGTACCTCAAGATTAACAGGTACAGCTTATGTTGGCTGTACCTTGTTGTGACGCATTTATTACCTTAAGATCGACAGGTACAGTCTAAGCTTGCTGTACCTTGTTGTGACGTATTTATTCCCTCAAGATCGACAGGTACAGGTTATTTTTGCTGTACCTTGTTGTGACGTATTTATTTCCTCAAGATCGACAGGTACAGGTTATTTTTCGTGTATCTTGTTGTGACGCATTTATTCCATCAAGATCGACAGGTACAGGTTATTTTTGTTGTACCTTGTTGTAACGTATTTATTCTCTCAAGATCGACAGGTACAGGTTATTTTTGCTGTACCTTGTTGTGACGTATTTATTCCCTCAAGATCGACAGGCACAGGTTATTTTTGCTGTACATTGTTGTGACGTATTTATTCCCTCAAGATCGACAGGTACAGGTTATTTTTGGTGTATCTTGTTGTGACGCATTTATTATCTAAGATTGACAGCTATTTATTGCCACAAGATCGACAGATACACGTTATGTTGCTGTATCATGTTGTGTCGTACTTAGAACCATAAGATCTACGGATACAGGTTAAGTTTACTGAGCCATGTTGTGAAGAATTTAGGACCACAAGATCAAAAGGTACATGATAGCTTTACATGACCTTGTTGTGACGTAATTACTAACATAAGATCGACAGATACAGGTTAAGTTGCTGTACCTTGTTGTGTCGTACTTAGCACCATAAGATGTACGGCTACAGGTTAGGTTTACTGAACCATGTTGTGACGTATTTAGGACCACAAGATCGAAAGGTACAGGATAGCTTTACATGACCTTGTTGTGACGTAATTACTAACATAAGATCGACAGATACAGGTTAAGTTGCTGTACCTTGTTGTGTCGTACTTAGCACCATAAGATGTACGGCTACAGGTTAGGTTTACTGAACCATGTTGTGACGTATTTAGGACCACAAGATCGAAAGGTACAGGATAGCTTTACATGACCTTGTTGTGACGTAATTACTAACATAAGATCGACAGATACAGGTTAAGTTGCTGTACCTTGTTGTGTCGTACTTAGCACCATAAGATGTACGGGTACAGGTTAGGTTTACTGAACCATGTTGTGACGTATTTAGGACCACAAGATCGAAAGGTACAGGATAGCTTTACATGACCTTGTTGTGACGTAATTACTAACATAAGATCGACAGATACAGGTTAAGTTGCTGTACCTTGTTGTGTCGTACTTAGCACCATAAGATGTACGGGTACAGGTTAGGTTTACTGAACCATGTTGTGACGTATTTAGGACCACAAGATCGAAAGGTACAGGATAGCTTTACATGACCTTGTTGTGACGTAATTATTAACATAAGATCGACAGATACAGGTTAGTTTTACTGACCTTGTTGTGACGCATTTATTACCTTAAGATCGACAGGTACAGGCTAAGCTTGCTGTACCTTGTGACGTATTTATTCCCTCAAGATCTAAAGGTACATTATAGCTTTACATGACCTTGTTATTGACGTAGTTATTAACCCAAGATCGACAGATACAGGTTAGGTTTATTAGACCTTGTTCTCACGTTTTATTGCCACAAGATCGACAGGTACAGGTTATGTTGCTGCACCTTGTTGTGTCGTACTTAAAACCATAAGATGTACGGGTACAGGTTAGGTTTACTCAGCCATGTTGTGACGTATTTAGGACCACAAGATCTAAAGGTACAGGATAGCTTTACATGACTTTGTTATTGACATAGTTATTAACACAAGATCGACAAATACAGGTTAGGTTTATTGGACCTTGTTCTGACGTTTTTATTGCCACAAGATCGACAGGTACAAGTTACGTTTACTGGACCTTGTTGTGACGCATTTATTCCCACAAGTCGATAGGTACAGATTACGTTTACTGGACCATGTTGTGATGTATTTATTGCCACAAGTCGATAGGTACAGGTTATCTTTAATGGATTTTGTTGTTAAGTATTTAGCACCACCACATTGATAGATACAGGTTAGCTTCAATGGATTTGTTGTGGCGTATTTGTTTCCTTAATATCGATAGGTACAGGTTAACTTTAATGGATTTTGTTGTTACGTATTTAGCACCACCACATTGAAAGATACAGGTTAGCTTCAATGGATTTGTTGTTGCGTATTTGTTTCCTCAATATCGATAGGTACAGGTTAAAAACCTATTTTCTTATCAGTAGGTTACTTTTATTATTAAGATCTAAATTAACCAAAAAAACTAAGGGCATCACAGTATTTATTTTAATATAAATATAATTCCATATTGTATAATTATTTTCAAATTACGATATTAACGTGAGAGCTTATAAAGATATAACTTGTATTTTTTACGTACTTTTGTGACAGCTTTTTACGAACGATAATTGAACGGTTGATAGGTAATCTTGTTTCGTACAAATATGTCATTTCCAACCAGTTTGTTGTCCTTATCAAACTCGTTATACTTGTAACAAACGTGTACAACGAAGTATTTAAATTTAACACTAAGATACTATATATGAAAGACAAAACACCGTTTCTTCTCACTTAGCTAAATAATAACATTGAGCCCTTGTACTTTTAGCCTTCATTCAATACTACATCATACAATACTACATCATACAATACTACATCATACAATACTACATCATACAATACTACATCATACAATACTACATCATACAATACTACTTCATACAATACTACATCATACAATACTACATCATACAATACTACATCATACAATACTACATCATACAATACTACATCATTCAATACTACATCATACAATACTCTACATTATATTATATATTATAATTCATGTTTATTGGCATGACAAGGGAAGGCTACTATATCAATAGTTGAATATGTTTATTTGTATTATAGTGTAGAATGAATGATATTAGTCACCTTATGTTAAATATAAGGTCTACGTTGTTTTTTAGTAAAAATGACTCAATTAAAACGTTTTTGTAATTGAATCGTTTTTTAAGTGCTCTTGTCCGCATTTTAAATTTTTTCAGATTTGATAAATACAATTATCGTGGTTCTTCAAAATTACACTTATAAATGACATCAAAACGCCATTTCTACACGCATTTCCAGCATATGCGTTTGATAAGTGCTTAGATAAAAAAATCATTTGGTTGCAGGACATGTGCCCTTATAAAAATATATAGGGGTTATGTTGGAAAAAAAATACTTTAAATGTCCTGGACATGAGCTCCTTCACAAATAAATGAGATATGAAAGCCTCCTACCAGACTATTGAGTAAAGACAGCAATGCGCCCTTTCTACATTAAATAGGCCAACTTTAGAACTTCACATTCCAAGAAAAATAATATTTGGAAGAAATGGACATTAGTCCTTTTAATATTAAACGATTGAATGAACAAGTTTACTTGACTTACAACCGTTTAATTATCTTTTATAATATATTTAAGATATTGTATACAAGAGGAACTTACAGACCTTTTCAAAGAATTGTTTCCACTATAGAAGTAGCATGTGCGTCACTAGTTTACGCCTTACCATCGTAAAAGTAGCTTTAAACATTACTTGTGTGCCAAGTCACGTATGCTAACAAATGCTTTATAAACGGTTTCCGTTTTAACGTTTACATACTGCATACGTTCCAGCATTTTCTTTGCTCTGGTAGTCAAAATGAGTGTTAATAAAATTAACATCGAATTCAATGTTAATCTGTGTGATCTAAAAAAAAATTTGTTTCACAACTTGTACCTTTACAATTGTTAGCTAGTGTATCTTATTGTCTTTAGGTAATTGTAATTTATTTTATACGTAATTGTTGATGAATGTTTACTATTACCACTATTTAACTATGTATACCTTGTTTAACTTTACTCTTTATTGTGAATACACTTTGAGTATTAATTGTTCAGTGAATTAGTTTCAACATTTGTTTGCTTTATTCCTTTTTACAAAGTCTATTTCGTTGGCTTGTGAAAATCACCTGTTGAATCACTGCCTGCAAGAAACAAAAACACTCTCCATTCCCGGTTTTAATGTTCATCATAATGTTTTAATTCAGCCTACTTCTAACTTTGGATATAAATTAATAAATATTCTTGTATTTGAATAACCTATGTTGTTTTAATATATATATATATATATATATATATATATATATATATATATATATATTTTTTTTTGTATTTTCCCTCTGCTCTATAACTGAGACTCTATACCACACACGTATT
>JBAIZL010000001.1:22747500-22945000 GCA_036971475.1 Prosapia bicincta | reverse complement strand
TGCTTGATAATTGTGTCGTCGATCGAAGAGGATTATTTTGATTAAAGTGGTTTGAAACTTTACACAAATAAAACATACATAATGTGAAATGTTATCTTAAATTCTTAATCCTACTTTATACCTCTTTAAGTAGTTTACTGTATTTTGAAGATGCTGTTAGATCGCTTATGTAATGAATATTTGAATTGTTAAACTGAAAGTGATGCCATATTGGGTTAGTAAAATATTTTATAACATTAAACAATTTTTCAAATTAAAAAAATAACGATCGATTTGGGGGGATAATTTATCGATTGTGAGTTGACGTTCATTAATATTTAATTAATAGTTTTGCTCACAGATGAAGCTCAAACGTTTTGTTAAAAATATGTAAAAAAATGTATAATCTTTAAACACCTTGAATAATTGCCGTTTATCCTTATTCTATATTTTTTTGATAAATTCGTAAATGTGAATATGCTTATCCATTGTTAATAATATTATTTCATTTCCTTAGTCATCAATAGTTAATAAAAGTGACAATTTTTCATATACATTTTTTTAATATACTATACTAAATGTTTTCCACTAAAGTTTTTAATTTTTACTAAATTATTTAATATTCTTCGAATATGTTCTTAATTTAAAACTAGTCATGCGAACTCGGCTAATAAAGGTTAATTTTAATAAAGGTTACACGATCACCTTTAATTTATTTTATATTTATAACTTGAATGTTCACATTTTTTTAATAAAAATGATTTCAGTAGGTAGTTAAACATGAATGATGTAAGGCGACAAAGAAAAATGCAGTTTATTAACAAAACCCTTTTAAATTAAGTACTTGGCACAGAACAGTTGTTAATAGAGAAACATCTTTCTCACACTTTGTATGAAAATTAATTACGCTAGAACGGGCTGTATTAGATCTTTCCTGTTGCCATGTGTTTCCCCTCTGTACTTATTTTCGTAGCGGATGGAAAGATTTAATAAGCTAATTGACGTAGTGTGGAAACAAACCATGTGTTTGACAGAAATAACCTCTTCTTGTAGGAAAGAAATTATTATTAAAAAAAACTGTATATATATATATATATATATATATATATATATATATATATATATATATATATATTTACATTTTATGGTACATATATACACGATTCTTATAAGCGCTATTTATTCTATACACTCCTTATTTTTAAGCTGTCTTTTACACTTTTGTTTTGGAGTTCTAGTTTTACATATAAATTAACTTTTTCCGGGTGGCTTGTTTTGATGGCGCTATAAAACATACATCAAGTGACATATAAAGTGCAATGAAATATAATAAAAATCCTGTTTTAGATTTTACTACTTATTGACCACACATTTCTACGGCACAAAAACAAAAGTCAACAAATTAAAGAAAATATAAAATATTTACGAAATATTTCAATTGAAAAGCTGATCAACTGTCATAGCTCAATTCTTCCGTATTGGAATAAATTATATAGTTTCTAAGAAATATCATTGCAAGAAAAAACGGTTTTAAGGGAAATGAAAATCAATGAAATGTTAAAAATAAAATACACTTGTAAAATAAAGTTAATGAATTAGTGACATGACTCAATCACAACGTAGTATCACAAGAAATCTATATGTATACAAACCCAATGTATGTATGTGTGTATCCTATGGACGCCCAAACAGCTGAACACAAGTTAATGAAATTTGGAGGGATTGTTTAACATATGTCCGGAATGGTTCGTGTGAAGTTTGCTGCAGATCCATCAAAGGGCTCGACTCCAGAGGCATACGATGGTTCAGTGTACAGCCTTACATACGTCTAATGGTAAAATGTATATTCATACTAGCGTTAATTAATTAATTAAAAAAATTATAAACATAATGAAAAATAAAAATACATTATTAATTAATTTAAATGGTTCAAAATTGCTAAATTCTATGTATAATTATTGCCACCACACTTATTGACATTTAAAGTAGAATCGCTGATAATACTCTTGCGAAATTTGAATCCACCAAAGCTGTGCAACGGAAAAAGACTGACAACAGAAAACTAACACCCAACTTGATCCAGGTAGAAATCATAAGTGGCACGTTCAAAGAAGAAATGGTCTTCATTCCATGAATACCGATGATTTCATCCGATTCTTCCTTCGATTTCAAACGACTACAATTTCTTTTGCGTTTTGCATTCGCAATATCCATAAACAAGATATAAGGACAATATATGACCATTGCTGGATTAATTTGAAACATGCGTACCTTTCTTACAGACAATTGTATGTTGCGTGCTCACGCGTTGAAACACTTAAAGATTGGTGTGTTAGTCGCCTAATGAAATGAAGAAAAACATTTTCTATTTTCTAGAATTGCAGTAAATGAAATATAAATATTTTGATGTTTGATTTGCTGTTCTTATTGGAAAACTAATTAATAATTTTTTATTATAAAATTATTATTTCGGGCGCAGCAACCCGAATTCTATGAAAATTCAAATTATTAATGCCACTGAAGCACTGGAATGAAATCGTAAAATATCTCTCGTTTACTGCTTTTACTTGGAAGTCACGGTGCTGATATAAATAAAGGTAGGCTATGTTTTACAAGTGTATGTGTATAAAAACACAATGGTATTTGTATGCTATTCAGTGTCAAACTTTCAAAATTTCAAAACGTAGGAAAAAGACATTTCTGAGACTTAAAATATAAAAAAATCGGAGAATAATAATTTTATTTATATAGATAATTTTTTTTGCTTTTCCTATCGAAAAACGAAAATGTGAACAGGGGTTTCTATAAAATTGGAACAAAAAATGTTTTTATTTCTTTAATTTTATAAATTTAAAATTAAATTTCATCAGTTATTACATTTATAAATTTTTAGATTGTAATAAATGTGCTACTAATAAATAAACGTGATCGTTAAATATAGTTGAAGGCATTACCAATTGAGTATAATAGAAAACTATACCTCTAACGAATTGGGAAATAACATATTTTTCATAATATTCACATTTCAGCTTACGGCTAGAAAGTAGCATAACCTATGACTTATAATAGCAGTCGTTAAATGACGTCTTATATTACCACATAATTAGGCATAAGTAATATTTACGTTACTCCTAGATATATGTTATATTCCATTTGAAAATTATTTAAACGGAACGTTAAAAATACCTGTAAGGGAACAGCTGTTAGAATAGTCGTATTTGATGTTCAGAAATTTTCGGGGTAGTTCATTCAGCTTACGCATATAAGATGTGTGCTTGTGCACGCACGCGCGCGCCTGCTTGTATATGTATGTATACTGTCACACACACGCACACACACACACACACACACACACACACACACACACACACACACACACACACACACACACACACACACACACACACACACACACACACACAAATTTATCAACTTTGATTCTAACGTCGGCTTTATGATGGCGTTTGTAACTTTATCCAACTTAAGTAACTCAAGTGTTTTGGTTTGCTAACTTATATATTTACTTTAGAAACAAACATTTTGTTTGATAATTGTGGCGTCGAGGGAAGAGGATTATTTCGATTAAAGTGGTTAGAAACTTTACACAAATAAAACATACATAATGTGAAATGTTATCTTATATTCTTAATCCTACTTCTACTTTATACCTCTTTAAGTAGTTTACTGTAATTTGAAGATGTTGTTAGATCGCTTATGTAATGAATATTTGAATTGTTAAATTAAAAGTGTTTGCTGTTGTGGGTTAGTAAAATATTTTAAAATATTAAAATATCTTTTTAATTAACAAATAACGAACAACGGTGGGGATTAAATGATTGATTGTGAGTTGATGATATTCATTATATAGACCTAAGTATTACACGTATAGATATTTACATAAATATTATGATATACAGAAATATTTATTTTATAGTGATATTTAGAGATAAGAAAGTACAAAATGTTTTATGATGGATATTTCGTCAATCTTCCCAATACAATAGAAATAAATCTGTCTCTGCCTTTTTCTGCCGACAAAACAGATCCCTTGGTTTCCCGTGATTAATACACATTGTGCGGCAACGTGTAAAGAAATAGTGGTTATAAACAACCAGTCTTACACAGTGGGGATTTGCTTGCCTCAAGGAAATACATCCAAACAAATGTCTTTTGCGTACATTTAATAGTTGCACTCTCAGACAGATTCATCACTTTCATGAGATTTTTAAAAAAAACGTTCAGATTTATTCTTCTTACTCGTGATTTATGAGTTTCGTTTTGACAGAATGTGTATTTGAAATCAGAAATCTATTGTCAACAGGAACTGTTCGTCATTGGGTTTCCGCCCTGTAAAATGATATTTTTACAGTTTGTAGATGTAATATAATCTGATAGCAATCTATATCTTTCAATCAACCCTTGTGATTATAATATTTTCTAAAATAAAATAATTTGTTCTTGGTGTAAATTGAAAACCGAATATTTCTTTTACTTTCTTGAAGAGATCAGGCAGTCGTGATTTTGTGAAGCATATTTTGTTACAAGAATATTTATTAATTTATATCCAAAGCTTTTCGTTGGCAAACAGTACCAACATCATCAGGAATGAAAATTACAATAATGTCGTATATATATATATATATATATATATATATATATATATATATATGTATATACGAGTATATTTATTTTATATATATATTTATATGTATGTCATAAAATATACATTTTTTATATTAATTGTAATTATAAAATAAAAACTAACTAAAATAAAATTTTTCTTTGTCGACCTTAGTAGAAATTGTTTTCCTGTATTACTTGTTATACCATTAACGTCTAAGTTAATTATAATAGAGAACGGTCTTACGTGATCCATTGAGTTGATGCTAATGTGGATATTACAAAGTTTTAACATGATTGTTATTAATTTGTATACATACATGTTTCGGTAACACTCCAAGATGCCTTTCTCAGTGTAAATCATTCACTGTCAATCAAAATCAGATTACATTTAACACACAAAACCAAGAACTATATTTGATATTGATTGCTTAATTGAATATAACTCTGATTTAATTGACAACAAATGCTTTCCAAGTCAAGGTGTTGCCGAAACATCTATGTATAAAAATATCTTTTTGGGATTTTTGTATTATTTTATCAGATTGGTTGTAAATTGTTTTTCGCTAACCTAGGTTTGACCTTATTTTCCCAGGTAAAGTAGTTTTGAGTGGTAAAAAAAAGATATAAATTCATTGGTACTACCGGGAATTGAAGCCAAGATTTCTAGATTAGTAGTCAACTGGTCTTGCCATTACAACACCCCACAGTCACTTATAAAATAAAATTATATTATTTCAATATAAGTTGAAAATTAAAAACATTAAAAACGTATAAACAATGCAAAACCTGCCAAAGAGGTTATTACTTATTTACTTGACAATTTATAATCTACGTCAATAAATTTATCAGTTAAAGTTAGATTAGTAAATTAGACTACTTCGAAATGTACATGAAGTAATTGTACTAAAATAAAAGATTTGTATATTGTAGTTAGGGGTTTATTTATTTATTTAAAATTACTCTACAGTGCTCAAGAAAATTATTAACCATTAATGTAGTTAAGTGTGAAATATCAAAGGGTTCAGATCTAGTTCCAGGATAGAAAGTTTCACAAAAAAATTATAAATACTTATGAGTAAAAAAAAAACATCGGGGAAAAATACATGTATGAGAAAATTTGTTTTAATATGTTGAAATAGTTTTAAGATAAATCAGGTGAAGTTAGTTAAAACAAATAAGCATAGAATAATTGTAAACCTTTATGAAACTAGTTTAAAGCCAAAGATTTGCATAAAATGAAATCGACTTTCTTACTTTTAAGTACAATTTTTCTCTAAATTTAACATTTACAAACTCTTAGGTGGAACATTTATAAACATTATTCTGCAATGTGATATCTAAGATCAGGAAAAAACTTTGAGTCAGATCAAATTCTGGCTACGCACATACTGAAGCACCGGATTCTCAGAAGCGGCCCGCTGAGAATAGTATGAGCAATAAATACCCACAGCTCAGCCTTAGTCCTTAAGTGAGTCTAGCGCAACAAGAAGATATATGACACGGTAGTAAATAATAATCATTTTATTTACCATTGTTCTTAGCAGAATATATCCACTCTATACTTTTACCAAAGTTTAATATCAATACTTTTAAAATAAAATATTTCATGATGAACGTAAATTGATCAAAGCCATATGTTTTCGATAACTGAAATGTAATTTCAGCAAAAATGGTACTTGCTGACACACGTCTAACAGGATGCAATCTCAAAACATTTCTAACCTCAAAAAAACATTAAATATTCCAAAATAATTTTTGGTGTGCAAAAATATTGATAAAATTTTGAAATTATTAATTTACTATTGTGAAATATACAGCAGATTTTAAAGAAGAATTTAATCTTAAAAATTTAAAGAATCTATTTGACTGTTAGACAATTTTTTCATGTTTATACATTATAAGCAGAGGTTTTAATTAATTTCCATATTATTGTTATAAAATAGCAGAGTTTTGTGTTAAAAAAATCTTGAAAACAAAATTTTAGCTGCCTTATAACAACTCCTACTAGAAATAACAAACTGAATGTGAAAATACCACTTAAAAAAATATTTTAAGTTTCAATAAATATTTTAGACTAATACTTAAAACTATGATCAGTACAAAAAGAAGCTACTACATCAAATAATTTTTTTTCAAAACCGTAACAAAACTGTAAATATATTTTAAAAAAGAAACATTAAAAATTCTTTTTAATGTTCTTATAATCACATCTTTACGTAAATTGTGTAACATAATACTCAAGTTAGCTGGTTTACAATGACGTTAACTCTGCACGATTAATTTTATCAGGAATAACACATCTCATGAGTTTAATAAAAAGCTGATTGTATTAACTATAATTAAGTATTTTGTTACTAACTAGCAAAAGCACTTCCACATTTCTCGTATTAGTTCCCTAAGTCTAAGGGACTGGTGGAATATCTTAGCTAAATTTACTGACGACGCTGAAATTCAAAATGGCTACATAGAACTGCAATGAATAATTCAGACAAATTCAGAAGTTTTCTCTGTATTAAGCGAGAAGCTAATGACCTTATAAATGGTTAATTGAATTTTGAAAACCAACTTTTGTTAAATTGAGTTTCGATTTTTAATAACAAATACTAGTAGGGATAGAAACATTAAAAAAATAACATTATTGACAATATAAACTAAGGTAAAAAGAAAATGTGTACGATACTCTTACTCTGAATTACCTTGTTTCCAATTTATTTATTTCACTAATAATTAATTTTTTTTTATTGGCCAAAAGTGTACTAGTTAACTAAGAATGCACGATTCTAGATTGTTCATTAATGTTTGTCTTATTCGAGAGGCAGGTCACGCAAGCGTTATATTTATTTTTTATTATTGTGCATGTTTATTTATTTTACGTGTTAAGAATGTCGGTTCTTCGTTTTGAAGATTATGTTTACTTCTCGTTTAAGAAGAAAATATAACACTAAATAAAGGCAAGATTTAAGCAAACATTCTGTTGTTTATTGACACATATACAAAGTCATTATTCATAATACCACTCAAGTTTTGTTATTTTTCTTTGCTACAAAGGCAAACAATTGTTTAACATACAATTCCTTGCCTGTCAAAAAAAAAACTTAAAATATTGTTTTCTATACATCAGGTTATAGAAGCGGCCTCACGATCTGGCATTTCCCTGTTTCAAGGGATAATTCTTTACTGAACCCTACTGTACTTCAACTATCTATCCTTATAATCCTTTGTACACATAGTTGTAACAAGTAGATACCTGCTAGAGTCTGCTTTAGAGAGTAGCTTTAGATCGTACAAGAAATATGTAAGCGCACACAGGGTTATAGTAGTATTGTGTATCCCCATCTGAAGTCTTTACACATTATCCTTTTCTAATTCATAGTCATAAACGACACACACAAACACAGTCACAGACACACACACACACTTACACACATACACACACACACACACACACACACACACACACACACACACACACACACACACTCACACACACACACACACACACACACACACACACACACACACACACACAAATACACACACACACACACACACACACACACACACACACACACACAAATACACACACACTCCCACACCCACACCCACACACACACACACACACACACACACACACACACACACACACACACACACACACACACACACACACACACACACACACACACACACACACACACACACACACACACACACACACACACACACACACACACACACACAAACACACACATAGAAACACACACGCATAAACACACACATACATACACACACACACACACACACACACACACACACACACACACACACACACACACACACACACATAGTCTACACTTCTTTAGCAAGACAATTTCGCACGTTTATAATAAATTTATTGTTACTGTTTTAATTATGTTTGATTTTATAATTCAGAATATTATAGGCGTAAAAATAATTTATAACAAAAAAGTATCGAAGTTATAAAAGGAAGTTAACTAAAATTTGTTTTTCAAAAATCACAGATCATCCTATAGTGCTTACTTCTTTTAAAAAAAGGCCATCTGCTAGCACGACAGTACTCAAAAGTTTACCATCAATTAGTATTACAGAGAATTTTTCAAAACGGTTAAAATTATTTGAATCCAAAAAAATATATAAGACCTAAAATAAAAGATGAATCAAAGAAGAATATAAGACCTAAAAGGTTATACGATGATTTATGTAGTATGTGCTGATGACATTGGCGAAGTTAGCGTTTTCCACATTAAGTTATAATTTGAATTTTTTTTTACTGATTTTTATCAATTTCTTTTACGGTTTCAATTTCAAGTGTAAACATTCAGAAATTTAAAGTGCTGATGAAAATTAAAATAGTAATTTCAGTATATATACTTTTTCGTGACTAAATATCATGTCTTGTGATGATGTATTTCGTGACGTCATTAAGCTGCCCACTTGTAAAAAGTAAAAGTGTCAATGCCATTAAAACGCGAGCTTTGATCCGGTGCTAAGTGGGCAGGCTAATGTTGTCGTAATGTGTTGTCACTTTATGGTTCGTGGCCAGAGAAGAAGTGGATGTGAAGAAATTGTGCTATGTTTAGACGAAAAAAACGTAAGGAGTACGGCTGTCACCAAGTGATAACGCGCACAGACTCACCAGGCGATATTTACGCGCCGTATTTCATTTGAACTACTATTTCGTCTTGTAATCTAATGTTGGCACTCTGAAACTTATTAGGTTTAACTAAAGCTCTATTAGAAAATGATTTTAAAATAAGATTTGAGAAAAATATAACGTTGAGGAAATTTGGTGTTACATGGTATATATTATGCACTATATATAAATATCTAATCTCCAATTATACACACACACAAGCAAACACACACACACTTACATATCTCTCTCTCTCTCTCTCTCTTTCTCTCTCTCTCTCTCTCTCTCTCTCTCTCTCTCTCTATATATATATATATATATATAAATATATGTGTATATATATATATATATATATATATAAATATATGTGTATATATATATATATATATATATAAATATATGTATATAAATATATATATATATATATATATATATATGTATATATATATATATATATATATATATATATAAATATATGTATATATATATATATATATATATATATATATATATATATAAATATATGTATATATATATATGTATATTTATTTATTTATTTATATACTTAATACAGTAATACGTTTTCTTGTAATATAGTTAATGAATTAAAATATTTCAAATAGAACAAATATTTTAATATTTATATTTTTTGACGAAAAAACTCTTGCATTTGAAGTATTTTTAATACATTTACACACACACACACACACACACACACACACACACACACACACACACACATACACAAACACACACGCGTATATATATATATATATATATATATATATATATATTATAACTTAATTTTTTGTTATAATTATAATTTATTTTTAATGTTATTCATTTACCTTACCTATCTAATGTCACACCTTCAGGTTTATAAAGAATTACAATATTATAAATTTTAAACATTACTTGCATTTATTTCTTTACACATTATACCAAATTTATATTAATATTTTGCAGTGACCGGATTGATATTTTAACTAACATTAGAATTATAAAAGGTGGACTTTTGAGGCTTTAGATTTATAATAAAATAACATAACAAAGTTAATAAATTCAGTATTAAAATTTTGTAGTTGCTCTCTGGTCGCTATTACGGGAACTTTGCTTCTTAAATTAGAAATGGTGAAACTAGATTAATTTTTATAAATTGTAATGAAATTAAAATTATTCTGAACTTTACTAAAATATAGATGTCTGTTGACTACACTTATATCCAAATAATACTTATAGTTTTGTGGAGCTTCTGGAATCTTGGCCTTTGTTACCTTTTGCGCTTACACTTGACACACAAAAAACCTTACTTTCTTAATACTTTAAAAAAACTTTTACGTCGCACTTTTTTTTAAAATTTACTTATAACACAAAACAATTTACTTAATTTAAAAATTTACTCCTTTTACAATACTGCCATATTTGTCCCCACCGATCCGTCTGCCTTCTTCTAAAGCTCCCTTAAAAACTTATAAAACTTCTCCTGATCATTTAGTTTTTATTGAAGTCCCTAATCCTCCCTCTACCAATATGTTCTTTGAAGTTTCCCACAGTTTCCACAATTAGCCCATCTAACGGAACCGAGTTAATTTCCCAGGCTATCGGTCACTGGATTTTCCCGTCTTAATAAGTTTGGACCTTTTCTATTGTCAATGGTTACCCGCACGCATTTTATAGCTTCCCTGGAAAAGAATAATGGAATGGTACCTGCTTTGTCGGCACCTTACCGAACTATTTATGTCTTTCTTTGCTTAGTCCTACAGATAGATATTTAGCTCTAACTAAATTTATTCTAAAGCCTCACACTTTATAATATATGTTATATATATATTGAGCATGTTAAAACAGACAAAATGAGACCCTAATGTGGGCAATTTCAGATGTTATTGTTAACTTTGGAAACGTGAAAGGATAAACAAAGGGAGATACAATAAAATACATTAAACATATGCTAGGAATTTCATCGTTTGTTGTAATTAATCGATTGTAATTAACAAAATTATTGATTGCTATTCATTCAATACGCTTAAGAGATTGAAAAAGTGAATATTTGTTTTAATATTTTTTAAAATTTTTTTTTAATAGTCTTTGTAACTTTAAGTCGATTGATTTAACCATCATTGTGAATGACTATGAGATACAGAAGTAGTCAAGTTTATTTCTTTCCATTTATAGACTCAGCGATGTAGATTTAGCAAACAACAAAATAAACACTCACCAATTGCGCTGTAGGTCTGTAAGCTCTCAGTATTAGTGTATCCCCGGCGCCAGGAATATCATTGTTCGGAGCTGTAACGGCTACTGGTCGTAAAATCCAGCGATACCAGTTATTTCCTTTAATTTAACGTGCGAAAACACGTAACCTTGGTTTCAAACAAAACTAAATAACGGCCACCTTTCAGGTTAAGTACCTTGATAAAGATATATCTAGTTACCTGTTAAATATAAACGATTTACGATATATGATATAAATAAGTGTTATAAAATGTAGGTTATAATAGGCAGATTTTGAGCTTCAAGTGTTGAATGAGAGAGAATAATTTCTATGAAAACCAAATTAAATAAATTTTTTAATTTAATATGAATATTCTATCAAAAATTATTAATCGAAATTGTAAAATTTTATAAAAATATTATTTTAAATTCCAGATATTGTATGATGTTAGAGAAACCTTTCAAGAAAATTAAATAACACTATTATTTTAGAAATAAAAAAATATAATTGTTTTATTTATTAAATTAAATTTTTGAAATTTTTTAAACCTAGTTTCATTCATTATCCCTACATTTTAGAAAACATCTTAAATGGAATTTCAGTTTACTAACTTCCTTCCTTAACTGACAATTTTTGTGTTTTCAGAAGTCAAAACTCATGTTAAATCCTGCGTTACCGACGCCAATCTAATCTTATCGAACGGGCATAGGTCGAGACCAAGGAATACAGAGGGATTTTTATCACATAAACAGAGTTAAAAATCTAAAAATCATGGTGGTCGATCAGTTCCAACACTATGACAGACAACAAGATGGAGTTTGCTGACAAGTTTGCTCGTGCAGCTTAAAAGCTTGAAGTCAGATCGATTAGCCATTGCTCATCTTTAGTTACAACAAGTTTTGAATTAGCTTTAAAGATCCACTAAAACACATTTACATTTATTTTTGGTTATTTTTCTGAAAAGATAACAGTATTCTCCCTTAATATCAAGAGGAATCATTTCTTCCCTAGTTATCGACTGAGTTTAGCATTATAGCTTTCTGATATTTTATGTTGAATAGTTTGATATTATTTTGATATAATTATATATATATATATATATATATATATATATTTATTTATATATATGTTAATATATATATATATATATATATATATATTTATTTATATATATGTTAATAAAATTATAGGCTACGCTCCAAAACTCATTACGGCTATAACAATTGTGTGAGTTACTTAAAAATAATTTGACAAAGGCAATTTCATTTTAATATGAGGACAGAAACAAAGGTCTAGTTTTTCCTAAATTTTAAAACTAATACTATCAAAAAATATTCCACTTCTATTTTGTGGAAGTGAATTAAAAAAGGGCAAAAATATTGTTACGTATTTAAAATTAATATAGACTCCTAATTAATTTCTTTTATTTTAAACCCGCCGCCAAAGTCAGACAAAGCTCACCCGTGATAAGGTTTGTTCTGCAGTATGAACCAGCAGAGCAAGTTAGACTTTTCCAGAGTGTAGACCCATACCCCTACGTTCTAGTATACTATTATACTTTTCAATCTCCGTACCTTAGGTACTAGAATACGTGAATGTAACTATTTTATTAATGTTTAAACCGAATGTGACCAGTGCGGGGAATACAAACAAGTTTTCTGGCCAGAAATCGCTTATTTAATACGCGAGTGTAATAAGTGTGTATTCCATGGTGCACGTAAGTACAAACTATTAGTTTATATAATTATAATAATTATTGGTCCTCCGAAACTATTGTTACCAAACAAATTTGGTCCAGCCGGGCCGGATCTTAAGCCTTAAGACCTATATACAAAAATAAAATAAAATACAATTCATTATATGTGTTCATTCTACAATTTCTACAAGTTTTTTCAAACTTTGTCTGTGCATGCAAACACTGGAAAACTATTTTCATGTCGCAGTATATGAAACAGCTGAACCTCTCTCATCTTTGTTTGACTTTGGCGTGCATTAATATGTTGGTTTAAATTAATTGTAAAAGTTTATGAAAAGTGATTTCAGTTGTTTATAGAAGGTTATCTCATTGAGCCTACGTCGATTTGTTGTTTACTTAGGCTTATTTATCTCTCCGTTAAATATATACGCTCATAGGCCTAATCTCTTTAAAACATTTTGTAATTTAAAAATTAAAGCAGTTATCTCATCTTCTATTATAAAACTATCATTTAATCATGGCAAAATCTTTGGCAGTTCTTAAATCAAAGAAAGACAATATATTTAGTCAAATTCAAGAGATGTTTGATGTAACAAAAAAAAACATCTGATAAGTCAATTATGCAAAAATTGTTGGTGCGCGCTAAATCTATAAATAGGCTTCGTGAAGAATTTTCTGATATTTTAGACATTTATCATGAACTAGAAATACAGGCTAACCCGAATTTTCAACCCAACTACGCTCCTCTTAATAGCATCAACGAGTTAGTCGATTATATTAATTTTATTCTACCGTATATTCGATAGAAAGTAAGATGTCATCAACAAGGCCTAAATGTGAAATAGTTACTCCTCAGTTACATATACGACTGCCTAAGCTTGAACTCAAGCATTTCTATGGTGAATTTCTCGAATGGATGTCATTCATTAATATATTTAACGCTAGCATTCATGAAAATGCATCGTTACCAGCAGTTTCTAAACTTCAATATTTATTGAGCGTTATCTCAGGAGAACCGCTAAATTTAATTAAATCTCTCCCTATTTCTGACGCTAATTATAAAGTGGCCTATGACTTATTAAAAGAAAGATATCACTCACCGAGGCGGTTAGTTACTTTACACCTCAATCAAATTTTAGATTTGCCCTCTGTAAACAACACGCCTAAACAAATGAGAAATTTTTGTAAATTTATACTCAGAAAATATACAAGCTCTTAAAGGTCTTGACATCGATATTACTAGTAAAAATCCTTTGTTATCTGCTATGCTTTTACGAAAAATGGATAGTGAACTTAGGAACCGTTTTGAAAACTTCCCTTCATCAAGTGTTACTCAAGAGAGAGTTGACTCCACTACAATACCTGAAATTAAAGTGTAACTTCCGCTACAAGCGGAAATTATTAAGTTTTTAAATAAAGAATGTAATGAAGTTGAAGATGCCAATCTTCATTCTCCTTTCACCTCGAAACCCTCCTCGTCTGGATCACGCACCCCCTCTGGTTCCCAAAATAAATACTTTAAACAAAAAGTATCACTGATGTCCTACAATTATGGAGAAGGCTCCTCCATTAAAGTTAAACCTCATCCATGCTTTATATGCAATAAAATTGACCATAAGGTATATTCGTGTCCGGACTTCAAGAGTCAGGACGCCAAATCCCGTCTCAAAATTGTAAAGGAAAAGGGGCGTTGTACCTCATGCTTAGGTACTCACCATCTTAACGACTGTAGGTCAAAGTTTAGTTGCTACAAATGCCACAAAAATCATCATACATTATTACATTTTGAAAATTACTCTACACTGCGACGGACCGCACCTCAAACTTCGCGTCAAGACTCTCCGACACTTCAACAGGAAATAACCCATTCTCCAATCACTATGACCTGTCAAGAAAAGTAAAATACGTCTCAAATCTCTAATACTGTTCTCTTAGGCACTCTACTTGTTAAGCTTACCTCGTCTAACGGTATTACTCATGTATTTCGTGCTCTTGTTGACTCTGGCAGTCAATCTTGTTTTCTCACCGAGCGTGCTGCTCAATTATTGTGTGCTCCTCGTACTAAGACCACTCATAGTGTCGTAGGATTGTCTCAGGTACCCTTACGCTCAAAAGGTCTCACCTCAGTTGCTGTTGAAACTCTTGGGGGCAAGGTTGTTTCAATTAATGAAAGATTTTTAATATTGGAAAAAAATATGTGTTAACCTACCAAGCACACAAGTAGACTCTGAAGTTCTTTCCAAGGTTCGTCCTTATGTTTTGGCAGACCCTACGTTTCACTTGTCAGGAGGCATAGACGTTCTTCTTGGTGGTGCTTTATTTCCACTCATACTTACTCAAGAAGCTTATAACCTCGGACCTGGTTTACCCAGGCTAAAAGGCACACACTTTGGCTTTTTAGTAATGGGTAACGCACCATGTCTATCTGGCAGTGAACTTCATAGTAACTCCAGCTCTCAATTATCAACTACACTTCTAGTTGTCAACGACATTGACCTTCACGACTCACTACAAAGGTTTTGGCAACAGGAAGAACCCCCTGCTGTGTCTAAGCTTTCTCAAGAAGATACATTATGTGAAGATCACTTTCTCGCCACTCATACTCGGGACCAATCTGGCCGATATTGCGTCCGACTACCATTCAAGACTGAACATCCTCCTCTGGGTCAATCTCGTTTAAATGTAGAAAAAAGACTGCACTCTCTAGAGAAGAAATTTAGTGCTCAACCTCAATTTAAATCCCTATATACTAATTTTATGGCTGACTACTTAGCCTCTGGTCACATGATATACGCTCATAATACTGATCTAACTGTACCTCATTACTTCCTTCCTCACCATGGTGTTTTAAAGGAGTCTAGCAGCACAACTCGTTTACGTACTGTATTTGATGCTAGTTCTGAAACCTCTAATGGTATTTCTCTTAATAATATTTTATTAACAGGCAAAAAGATGGAAACGAATATTTGTGATTTGTTACTAAATTTTCGGATTGATTACGTTGTTTTTTCTTGTGACATTCGTCAAATATATAGACAGGTAAAAATGCACCCTGATGACCAGTGCTATCAGATGATCTTATGGCGTGAAAGTCCAGATCAGACCTCTTTAATCTACAAGCTCACGACAGTGACTTACGGAGTGAATTGTTCACCGTATCTTGCCATTGGAACCTTACATCAGCTCGCTGCAGACGAAGGTGACTCCTATCCTGAAGCTGCAAATATTCTACGCACGCAGACGTTCGTAGATGACATCATCTCTGGTGCTGACTCTGAAGAAAAGGCTTTGAGCCTCCGTAAGCAACTCATTTCGCTCCTGGCTCGCGGTGGCTTTGAACTACGCAAATGGACATCTAACTCAAGTCAACTGCTGCAAGATCTTCCTGATGCTCATTTAGAGACCCCTGTATTCCTTCAAGGCAGTAAACAATCACATTTCACTATATTAGGTCTTCACTGGTCACCCTCTACCGATACGTTTACCTATAATTTGAATTTTCCTCACAATTCCAGGACTAAACGTCAAATTCTCGGTATCATTGCCCAGATTTACGACCCTTGTGGCTTTCTCTCACCCATTGTTATGTGGGCCAAGCGTTTTATGCAACTACTCTGAATCAAAGATTGAACTGGGATGAACCACTTCCATCTGAACAATTGAAATTATGGCAAACCTTTAAAGACTCGGCTAACACTCTACGAGAAATTGTAATTCCTCGTGCATTACGAATAACACACTCGAGAAACTTTGAGATACACGGTTTCTCAGATGCTTCTGAGAACGGTTATGCCGCCGTCGTTTACTTGAGATGCCAACTTAGCGACGACTCTGTGTTAATTCGGCAAGTAATATCGAAGTCTCGGGTAGCCCCTCTGAAAAGGCTCACGGTACCTCGATTAGAGCTAACTGCAGCTCATTTACTCGCCCAACTAGTGGGATATGTTATCTCTCTTTTTGAAAAAAGGGTGGAATTTTCTTCTGTATTTCTATGGTGTGATTCGACAGTAACACTGACATGGTTACAAACACCTCTTCATCGATTGAAGACGTTTGTCGCCAACCGGGTAGCCCAGATACAAGAATTAGTGCCTTTTCATTACTGGAGACACGTAGCGAATGAAGATAATCCTGCTGATTGCGCGTCGCGTGGGTTACTTCCTAAAGATTTACCACAGCACTCATTATGGTGGTACGGGCCCTTTTGGCTACAAAAATCTAATGATAACTGGCCTGTATCTCATTTTATGCCTGCAAAACTTACTGACACAGGAGAAGAGAAACCCATTTCACCTATATCTCTCATATCGACTGCTCCTCATGAATGGGAGCTCCTCACTCAATTTTCTCACTTTAGCCGACTCCAGCGTGTGATGGCTGATATTTCGCGGTTTACTCATAACGCTCGTCATTCAAGAAAGCTCGATGGTCCTCTCAACACTCTGGAAATGAGAGCGTCAAGACTGGCAATTTTCAAGATGGTTCAAGAATCAGCGTTCAGAGACTACATCGTTGCCATGAAGAAGGATCCAACTACACCTGCCTCGTCCCAACTCCGCCGACTCTCTCCTTTTTTCGACAAGGATGATATCCTACGAGTGGGAGGACGTCTCAACGCTTTAAAACTTCCTACGGATGTGCAACATCCTGTGATTTTGCCCAAACGACATCATGTCGTCAACCTTCTTATTGATTTTTATCATCGAAAATACTTACACTCGGGCGCTCAATTGACTCAATCACTTCTTGCACAGAATGTGTTGATACTCTCGGCCCGAAGTGTAATACGCTCTCGCATTTTTCAATGTGTTGTATGTTTCCGACGCAAGCTTCACAATAAATCTCCGCTCATGGGTGATTTACCAAAAGCAAGATTAACTCCTTCTCGTCCGTTTCTCAACTCCGGAATTGACTACGGAGGTCCTTTTAACATCAAAATGCACAATTTGCGCTCGATTCGCTTGAGCAAAGCATATATTTGTATCTTTGTTTGCCTTGTGACAAAGGCTGTACACATTGAAGTAGTATCGGACTTGTCGACAGATGGGTTTATTGCCGCTCTCACCCGATTTGTGTCTAGACGCGGTCTTTGCACAAATTATTATTCTGACTGTGGAACGAATTTCGTTGGAGCGAATAATGCTTTAAAAAATCTCATCATCTCTTCAGGCCTAACCCCTCTTGCTGAATTCTCATTACAACACAATATCAACTTTCATTTCAACCCGCCTGCAGCTCCTCATCAAGGTGGTCTTTGGGAAGCAGCAATCAAGAGTGCAAAACATTACCTCCGACTTGTCATCGGTGAACATATTTTAACTCGATGTGAATTTTCCACTCTTACAACTCAAGTAGAGGCTATTTTGAATTCGAGACCTCTCACACCTCTGTCAAACGACGCCTCAGACCTCAATGCACTCACCCCGAGTCACTTCTTAATAGGATCTTCATTGGTTTCAGTTCCAGAAGAGGATCTTTTCAACGTTCCTGCCAACCGACTCAAGCACTGGCAGCTAATCAAAGCCTTTCACCAGCGTATTTGGAAGAGATGGCATCTAGAATATATCCATACTCTTCAGCAACGGGGGAAGTGGAACGTGCCAACTGTCAACCTGCGCGTCGGCGACCTCGTGTTAGTGCATCAACCTGCACCACCTCTCGCATGGCCTCTGGCTAGGATAAGTAGTGTTTCTCCAGGAAAGGATGGTGTAGTAAGAGTGGTTCATTTGAAGACAAAGTAGGGAACCTTGACAAGACCTGCTCACAAGGTTTTCCCTCTACCTCTACGCTCATAATGAACTTGCGCCATAGTGCGCTCAATTTGTGTAAAAGAGTTATTTTTATTTTCCTTTATGAACTTTTTATTTTTATAAACTCGCAAGATATTATATTTGTGTTAGTTCTCTTTGAATCCTAGAAGGATTCAAAGCCCCCGGTATGTTACGTATTTAAAATTAATATAGACTCATTTCTTTTATTTTAAACCCGCCGCCAAAGTCAGACAAAGCTCACCCGTGATAAGGTTTGTTCTGCAGTTTGCACCAGCAGAGCAAGTTAGACTTTTCCAGAGTGTAGACCGATACCCCTACGTTCTAGTATACTATTATACTTTTCAATCTCCGTACCTTAGGTACTAGAATACGTGAATGTAACTATTTTATTAATGTTTATATCGAATGTGACCAGTGCGTGGAATACGAACAAGTTTTCTGGCCAGAAATCGCTTATTTAATACGCGAGTGTCATAAGTGTGTATTCCACGGTGCACGTAAGTACAAACTATTAATTTATATAATTATAATAATTATTGGTCCTCCGAAACTATTGTTACCAAACACACGTATATCGTAAATGTTGGTATCATAAGATAAACAGGTGTGCATAAGTCCTAGAATACGTCGTCACCATATCTGTGCACAAAGCTCTAGAGACGCTGTGCAGCCTGTGTGAGTATGAGGCTCGTTAGGACTGGTCCCCTCTGTGAATAAGAGATGAGCCAAATCATTGTAATTATGTAATTTCTAATAATAATAATAAGATAGTTGTTTTTTTTTAAATTGAGCTTTTTAAAAACCAATCTGCAGTAAGAAACGACGTATATATATATTTATGTATTCACAAACAAAATAACTAAACAAATAAATAAGTAACACCTATTAACAGGTACTAACTTATTTTTATATACAGTTTTCATAAGAATCATCTACATCAGTGAGCATAACTACAAAAATTATATGTTTTAATGTTTATTTAAACTTTAGAATTATGCTGTAACAAATAGTATAACCAAATTTCTCGTTTAAAGAATAAATTTACAACATCCGGAAAAACTTGTTAATTTTAACTGTGTTATAGATTTTATGAAATGAATTTATCCCTATTTATTCCAATTCTTTTTATTACCGCCTTAATATTAAGAGCGCAGACCTTCCAGAACGTTAATATTTCCTTCAAAATGATATTATTCAAGATGAGGAAAGAAAGCCTGTAAAACATGTTTCTAACAGGTTAGAGCGATTACCTTTCCTTCGTCAGCCATTGTTGCTTTTCAGTCTTATGTAAAAACTATTCACCTGAGCTTTGACGTCATCCGTTATTAACTCTTTCATTGCAGTAAAATAGTTCTTCTACTATTTTGGTTTCTATTTTGCTGTATATTCTAGTTAGTATTTTAGCCCATCAGTTTAATTTCAATAATGTTAAATACTTTTTCATGTGATTTGTAGTAAATTTTAAAAAAATATGTAAGTTGTGTAGGTTGTGTCACCCGATTTGTGTCTAGACGCGGTCTTTGCACAAATATTTATTCTGACTGTGGAACGAATTTCGTTGGAGCGAATAATGCTTTACAAAATCTCATCATCTCTTCAGGCCGAACCCCTCTTGCTGAATTCTCATCACAACACAATATCAACTTTCATTTCAACCCGCCTGCAGCTCCTCATCAAGGTGGTCTTTGGGAAGCAGCATCAGAGTACAGAACATCACCTCCGACGTGTCATTGGTGAACATATTTTAACTCTATGTGAATTTTCCACTCTCACAACTCAAGTAAAGGCTATTTTGAATTCGAGACCTCTCACACCTCTGTCAAACGACGCCTCAGACCTCAATGCACTCACCCCGGGTCACTTCTTAATAGGATCTTCATTGGTTTCAGTTCCAGAAGAGGATCTTTTCAACGTTCCTGCCAACCGACTCAAGCACTGGCAGCTTATCAAGGCCTTTCACCAGCGTATTTGGAAGAGATGGCATCTAGAATATATCCATACTCTTCAGCAACGGGGGAAGTGGAACGTGCCAACTGTCAACCTGCGCGTCGGCGACCTCGTGTTAGTGCATCAACCTGCACCACCTCTCGCATGGCCTCTGGCTAGGATAAGTAGTGTTTCTCCAGGAAAGGATGGTGTAGTAAGAGTGGTTCATTTGAAGACAAAGCAGGGAACCTTGACAAGACCTGCTCACAAGGTTTTCCCTCTACCTCTACGCTCCTAATGAACTTGCGCCATAGTGCGCTCAATTTTTGTAAAAAAGATATTTTTATTTTCCTTTATGAACTTTTTATTTTTATAAACTCTCAACATATTATATTTGTGTTAGTTCTCTTTGAATCCTAGAAGGATTCAAATCCCCCGGTATGTTACGTATTTAAAATTAATATAGACTCATTTCTTTTATTTTAAACCCGCCGCAAAAGTCAGACAAAGCTCACCCGTGATAAGATTGGTTCTGCAGTTTGAACGGACAGAGCAAGTTAGACTTTTCCAGAGTGTAGACAGATACCCCTACTATCTAGTATACTATTATACTTTCCAATCTCCGTACCTTAGGTACTAGAATACGTGAATGTAACTATTTTATTAATGTTTAAACCGAATGTGACCAGTGCGGGGAATACGAACAAGTTTTCTGGCCAGAAATCGCTTATTTAATACGCGAGTGTAATAAGTGTGTATTCCATGGTGCACGTAAGTGCAAACTATTAGTTTATATAATTATAATAATTATTGGTCCTCCGAAACTATTGTTACCAAACAAATATAATAAGTGCAGAAAACAATGATATTTCATTATTCTAGGATAATTAAAATCAAGAAGGTTTACTTTTGTCCCAACTGAGTTTACTTTTAACATTTTGGGATATTTCATGTTGAGTAGTTTGACAATACATTTAAATTTATAGACAGATAGTAAAATTATGTTACGATCCAAAATGATTAAGTTAATTAGAGCTTAGCTAGTGAGAACACTTCACAAACCTAAACCATTAGTGTTTCATAAATAGCAGCCCATCACTAACTTAGGTGACATCGTCGTCGAAACTAGTCTGTATGTAATAATACACTAATGTGTAGTGATATTTTGTTTAAGTACTTACCGTTGTTATGCAAAATAAATTATCTAAAAACAAGCATGTGAGTTACTTGAAAATAATTCGAAGGTGATTTTATTAGGACAGAAACCAAGTGTTCATTTAATTTTGAAACTGAAAAATTTATGAACATCCTTCGGTTTATACTTCTATTGATATGAATTTAAAAAAAAGTACGAGTACATACACTTTGTATCTCAGAAATCAAACCTAATGGTATTAGATTTTTGAATAAACCTCGTAGCCTGAATGAAAGCGGCTATAAAACTCAGGAATCATAACAATTTTTGTCCAATTTTGTGGAAACAGGTTAACTTATTGTTTTTATTAAAGGTTTCAGTACAGTGTCTAACAATCATGCATCGTGCAGATTGTTTAACAGAGAAACATTATCGTCAAAGTTATTAAAATGTTTTTTGTAAATAATAAATATTTCATGTAAAAGATTTCGTTGCTTAGTATATTTAACAAAATTGTACATCTTACTGAAACTGGAATTTACAATATATCAATGTCTAGATTCTTCACAAATATAATATTTCTCCTATAAACTGAAGACGTAAGACATATTACTCTAGTTACAATAATAATATGCACTTAATGTTTCTGAGCAAATCCTGTAAAACAGATTCTGGCTGTGTTTGGCCCAGGAAATGCGTGCCTGATGAAAGAAATAATTATAAAAGATATATTTCATGATAAGTGGACCAACCGACAACACGAAACATCCTTTGCGTGCTTGTCAGAAGCATCCCAAAAGATAAATGGTTTGATAATGAAAATACAGTATACAAACAACGAAATTCCATCATACATCTTTCGTATTTCTAGATATACAGCAGATAAATAAATTTTGTTGTTTGTAGTAGGAACATAAAAGATTTAACTAAAGTTTACAATTTTGAATTTTCTTGAACATTTTGATGCCTTAGTAAGTTTGCCTAAATAATAAATACAGCGTATGTAAGTCTCTACATAAAGATCGGCCTATATTATTGCTTAATTTAGCAATACATAAGTCAGTATTTTATATAATTACAATTGCTATTAACTCATTAGGGATTAAAATAATTTAACTCGGTGTTGGTGTACACACAGAAAGTGATATGACCTAAGAACTAGAAAGAGTAACGGTGTTATTAATCATTAGTTATTTTATTTAATCAATAAAACATTATTTATATTTATATATTAAATTAAATTTGAGGATTTAAATATAACCTCTAAACAACCTCTAGCAGAAGTCGGCCAACAGGTGCTAGTATTATACTAGCTATAATTTTGGTTATCGGAAAACTCGTGAGAATTCAATAGATAGAGAAAAAGACTACAAAATTGAAATCTAAAGAGATGTAAGAGGGAAAAATATCGTTCGAAAAAAAGGTAAGTTTATCGTAAAATCCACCTTTAAAGTAAAGAATATTTTCTCGCAGCATAAACACTTTTATTTCTTCGAATCAAGTCAACACCCTTTTACACTGAGAGCCCCCCTTTAATTCAAGCATGAATTACCAAAAACCCTGTTCCCGTATTCATACTTGGAGCCGTTGTAACGCGGCAGAGGCTGAAAACCTTCGGGATCCACTAAACCTCGACCCTTCTTTCACTGCCTGACAAAGGGGATTGTTACGCATCACATTGTATGTGATGACGTCACGGTGTACCGTGTCACTTCAATCTAAGGTATTTTATATACTGCGACATAAGAAGTTAACCTTAAAGAAAATAAACAAACAAATTGTATGTGTTAGTACAACAGAAACAATCCATCAGAATAAACTCAGTTTCGTTTATTATGTTTTCAAGAAAATGTTCATGAATAAATAGTTGTTAGGTTTTAGCGTCAGATATATTCTGTTGAGAAATAACTAAAAAAATTCAGGCAGATCTCTTATTTTTACTTGTGTGGTTTAAATTTGCTTGTAAAATTTTATTCGTTTTTAGATCTTAAGGTAGAGAGGGACATATTTGTTTGACCCATGTAGTGAGCGGACCATCAGGTATATTCTAATCAAAATGCACACTCCTTCATTAATAGATGTCATGCCATTTAATAATGTATAATCCTGTCATGTCAGTCCCTTATCTTCACATTTATATTCTTGTTTTTTCCCCTTTCTACCATGATGTGAAATGGTTAGATACTTTTCCACAGCCCTTTAGAGAGTAGGTGTACATGGGGCATGTGCCAATTCTTTCTTGAGTAATTTATTCACACGTGATCATTCGTTTTGTCTATCTCCCGCATTAAGCGATTTTGACCTTATTCTCTTTTAGAACCATCCACAACTGTCACACATGGGACAAGCTAATATCAATTACTTGTATTTAAACATGAGAATGGACTTGTTTGTAATATGATCGTTTATCAGGGAGACAATAAATATCTATCAAATTACTATTGTCAATTATTGGTATCGGTGAGCACGTTGTTGCTAATTGTGTGTCATTGATGAGTTAGTGGTACATGGCCAGCTGGATATCGTTGCAAAGCAATTATTAATCAACCAGCGCTCCGGTGTCTATTGCGGCAATTAGTCTCTCAGGCGTCCAATAATTCTTCAAGGTATGGTTTTCTCATTACTCTGGTTTTCTACGGCCTAACAAAACTTTGTAAAACATATTTTATTTGTAAAATTGTTATGGCAATTAAAAAATATTTTCCACTGTTATATTTGTAATATAGTAAAATGAAGCTTTATTTTTAGGAAAAATTTGAGTATGATTAGACGACTATACTTTTAATATGGCGAACCCATAATTTTAAATAATTGATTTTTAAAATATATCAATAAATCTATTAATCAAGAAAATCAAATGGCTGAATGTACAGAAACTGTTTTAGTTAATAAACCAATTTCTTTAGATGAATCAAGCATTTCTTGGGGAGTATAACTGTAAATACATCGCGTCAAATTTTCGTAAGATGAATGAAATGACTCTAAGATTTCCGAAAGTCAAACATGATAGTTATTGGTAACAGCTGGGTTTATCCTTAGTCCGAGGTTGTTTGGAGGTTATGTTTAAATCACATTCAAAGTTTAAATCAAGTTCATATAAGTTGAAATTAGCCTGGTGTTACAACAATTTAACAAAAGTTGATTGTAAACATTTAATAAACATACAAATACGTTTATATTTGTTAAATCATCTCATGACGTATGATTTAATACAACTACTTTTATTGTTCACTAGCTATATTTTTTTTATTTGCACATTAGCAGTTCGTTGAAAGCTATTTCTAAAGATACGTTTTCTTGTAATGTAGGTAATGAATAAATAGTTTTAATTTATATTAAAACTATTCTTGTTTTTGAAAAAGTTTTATTCATTAATTACGTATATTTAATATTTGTAAAATGATATATATATATATATATATATATATATATATTTTTTTTTTTTTTTTTTTTGAATTTGAAAAGGTAGATCACAGTCACAATATGTCCCGTCCTTGCTCGTGCTGCAAAGGCGGTTGTGGATCTGGATACTCCTTAATAGGCTACATATGTAAGTCATTTGTTTCTTTTTGTATGGCATAGATGTTTCAACCTTTGGTTTCCTCTCTACAACGATGGATCTAATTTCCTCTGACTGATGATTTCTCAGCACTCGGGCATTACTTCAGGGAGTATTGTAGTAAGAAAACCAGGACCTAATAATATTTTGTTAGATAATTATTTTTCCTGAAAATGCTGGTACTGTTTTATCGGCGAAAACAATATATAAGTATTAAAAGTATTCATGTTTCTAAAATATTTTTAATTTATTATATATATATATATATATATATATATATATATATATATATTATTTATTAGGTGAAACGTGCTTAAATGTAGCACAACGTAGATACACTTAAACAAAGTGAACATTATCAAGAAGAACATCTGGAATGACAATGACGTCACTGGTATATTACAGAAATGTCACTGGTATTAACAATATCACATTATTCCCATTTCTCTGCTATTGATTAAAGTGTTGTTATTAATGCCGCATATGTAGTGCATTTTGTTTACCGTTATGTTTCATTGTTTGCCTTTGTTCATGAATACCTTTGTTGTTGATAATATATTTATGTTTACAAACATTTTCCTACAACCATTCTCATATCCAAAAACCGAATAGCGTATTATGTGGATAGTCAATTTATGAAAACCGCTATGGCCAATTCATTTATTTGGGAGCCTATGATTCAAACAGATGGACAAATTTCAGAAACATTTTCGTCAGGCTTTAAGTCTATCTTTAAAGAAGAACATCTTCAAGCAATAATGGAAAATCTTGATGAAGATATTGAAAGTGTATTATTAGACCTGTCAGGAGATTTTTGGTAAACGTAAGCTAATGCTAAATCGCTGTTCAAACTTTCTTCAGATAGTTACATAAAGGTTCAACTTCATCCATGTTTGTTGATATCGTAAATTAGTTACCTGTTGATTTCATATCGTTCTGTGTGATATAATTAATTTATTAAATAAAACTTATAGTAGAAATTGATAAACATTTTATTAACAAACTAATAACGTAGTGTGTCAATTGTCATTTGTAAAAAAAATGTCGTATTGTATTGCACTGTTTTAAATACATTTCTCATTTAATTTAATATCATTTGACTTTGTCTATATTTTATTTATACTTCATTTATGTTCGTATATAGTAAGATGGGCTTGTGTGTGTGTGTGTGTGAATGTTGTGAAGTCATGCGGTGTAGTGTGGAGTGTGTGTGTTTGTGTAAATTTGTGTGTGTGTGTGTGTGTGTTAAAGTGGATCGATGCGTCTTATATACAAAACTTTTATTTCAAATCTAAATTATGCTGTTAGGAAAGCGTGAATCACAATTTCCCAAATAAACAAACACGCCCACCAGGCTTAGGCTGGGCAGACGATTCAAAACACATTAAGTGACGTATGATCCAATTTAAAATAAACTCGCAATGGTTATATTTAACCAGATCTCAGTGTGTTTATGTTACTTAGAGTTGTATGTAAATGAAGGAAGTCTTGTTGTATCCTGCGAGCGAATGTAAACCATAAGAAGAATGCACACGCTGGAACTGAAGCCAAAAGTTATTTACAGTGTTCTGACGTCACGGAATGTACACACCTTTCTTCAGAGTTTGTGCTGGAGTTGCTTGTTTGTGCGCTTTGGGATCTGATAATGCATCAAATGATATAACTCTCTAAGATTTATAAAGGTATTATTATTCATATGGCTACGAGGAAATGTAAAATAAAGAGAAATAATAGTGGAAATGTTAAGAACTTTGTAAAATGGCGGAATGCAATTACTGAATGTCCACTGTACTCAGCTAAAGCTCTTTTACCAAAAGCTTTCTATGGGTCTATATATCCGTATTAAACTTTTATGCAGCGATTAATACGTTTGTAACTAAGGAAATCCCACAGTACATTTGCTACGCAAGGAAACAGATACGAAGAGTGACGAGAGTAAAGCCATGTTTTCTCCTCCAAAAAACATTTTCCCTTTCCTTAGTTCTTATCTTATTCATCCTTATCTATCGTCCAACGAGGTCACAAAAAAAGGAAAGTAACACATATATAAAAAAAAAACTGATAGAAAAAACTGTATATAAATAAGAAATAAGTGTATTGCTATAGACAAAAATAGGTATGGAAAACAAAATTAGCATAACAAGGAAGGAAATAATAAAACTGACAATAATAATTTGTCAAATTAGGCTCCTACAATGTAAAAGATAATTTGAGAGTAACAAAGAAAAGTAGTAGTATGTAAAAATGGTTATACAATTATTAAAATATAAAACTCAAGAACCTTAATAACGGTGAATAATTTTAATGTATAGACTATCTGGGAAAAAAAAGGTTAAAAACTTAAGTTCAGAGAGAAAAATGAATCTTTTTGTAAAAGTCGAAAGAGGTAATACGGGATGATAATTGGTGAGCAAGACAAGCCTAAAACGTTGATCCGTAACAGGTTAAAAATGATAACTTTTGTTTAAATAAAATTAGAAATTAGCTGTAGCACTTACTTGTAAAAATGTGAATAATTAATTAATAAATGTACACAATCTCACAATTAGAAACACTTTATTCTCATACGGAGACAACACAACACCGTAAATTTATTTTATTTTACGTTATAATATATGAGGTAGAATAGCTGTTTTACCGCATGGATGTTACTTTATTTAAAATAATTGTATTATGTAATAAAAAGTAACTTGAATAAAACACTGTGTTTTGTTGACCTAAGTAGGAATTAACTTTAAACAATTTTTGTTTATAGAACAAGTTTATTAATAGCTTTGATTCCCAAGCCAGCTCAAATAACATTAAATTCAACTGGCCTTTTCCCGTGTAAAATGTTTTGGTTGGATGTTAAGTTATATTTAAAAATAAATTTATCAAAATCAAATACTGTATATTCATATTATATTATATATCTGGTACACAGTTTACATTTTACAAAAGAATACTAGTATAAAGTTTAAAAGCGCATAAACTAATTACAAGATATTTTAAGGAATAAAAATAAATAAAACTGTTTAGAAACATGGCTCCATTTGGAAACGAAGTAAAAAGAATGAAATAAAGGATTATGATTCTCGGAAACATCGGTATTTTTTATAACTGAACCAAAAAGCAAGAGGCACCGATAAATCCACTATATAGACTATAATGTCTTTAAATCATAAATTTTTATGAAATTGAATAAAAACAATCTTTAAAAGCAAAATATTCTTATCGCCCAGCGTTTTTGCTTTTACTCATAAAAATTCCAATATTCCTGAGTAGCAGAAAAACATTCCCTTATTTGTTTCCTATCGTTTCAAAATAAATCGTATTTTTTAAAATATCCTTTAAATTACTTCACACTCTTTATATGTATATAGTAATCAATCCTTGGGTGTATTTCGTTTTCTTGTTTTATATATATATATATATATATATATATATATATATTATGTATAAATATATTATAAATAAATAATAAAATTAAATAACTCTTTCATAACCAAAGATTTTTTATTGTAATTTTTTTTCAAACATTGAAGCTTTTCGCTGATTGGCAGTATCAGCATTATCAACATTTCCTAAGTCTAGAGTCCAGATGTAGTTATAGAACTATAAGGTATTTAGAAAGTTTTATAATTCTGATACGCTTTATATTCTGATCTGAAACCTTTAATCTATGATGAAAACTAAATTTAAAAATTCTTGTTATTTAAGTGTTATTTAATTATATATATATATATATATATTATGTATAAATATATTATAAATAAATAATAAAATTAAATAACTCTTTCATAACCAAAGATTTTTTATTGTAATTTTTTTTCAAACATTGAAGCTTTTCGCTGATTGGCAGTATCAGCATTATCAACATTTCCTAAGTCTAGAGTCCAGATGTAGTTATAGAACTATAAGGTATTTAGAAAGTTTTATAATTCTGATACGCTTTATATTCAGATCTGAAACCTTTAATCTATGATGAAAACTAAATTTAAAAATTCTTGTTATTTAAGTGTTATTTAATTATATATATATATATATATATATATATATATATATATATATATAATACGTTTTCTTGTTTAATAATTTAAAACAACATAGGTTATTCAAATACAAGAATATTTATTAATTTATATACAAAGGTTTTCGTTGGTAAACAGTACCAACATCATCAGGAATGAAAATTACAATAATCTTGTAATTTTCATTCTTGATGATGTTGGTACTGTTTACCAACGAAAAGCTTTGGCTATAAATTAATAAATATTCTTGTATTTGAATAACCTAAGTTGTTTTAAATATTATATATATATATCCATATATATATATATATATATATATATATATATATATATATATATATATATATATATATATATATATATATACATATATAAAATTTTCAGTCAATAACAAAATACGGTTTATTCATCCATTCTACCTTAAATACATTTTATTAAACTTGTAGTGGATGACAATTGATGTTAATACAATTTTCGAAATATTCATTTTTCAATTGAATTTAATAAAAAAATTTTAGTTTTATATGGGAAAAAACATTTCTCAAAAGAGGCAAGATATGCAATTTAGTTATTTTGTCCCATTTGGCTTAAAAAAAGTGATAACATATGACTTCATAAAACAGCGGATTTTATGATATATGAGGTAGCACTGCTGCTTTTATGCATCGGTTACTTTATTTATATTAAGGGTAATTATTTAATAAACAAGTAATATAAACAAAACTTTTTAAAAGTTAATTCCTTCTTAGATCAAGAAAGAAAAAAAGTTTTATTTTATAGTTAGAATTAATATAAATGGGCCTATGTGTATACACAAAACAGAATTACAATATTAAGTGCTAATTAGAAATTTCATTGCAATTTTTCACTATTATCTCTATACAGTACGTGGTGTTGCACTATTATTTTTTTTGTTACTATTTATTAAATTTATTGTTTTCGTTTTTTATTTATGAAACTGATTGAGGTCTATCTATTTATTCGATCCACCTCTTGTAATGCTTCACTATTGCCAGGAACCTTTCTCTTATAACCTTTCTCTTTTTATATACAGTTATCTTTAAGTATTGAAATTCTACCAACGAAAAAATTGGCTCTGTGCCTAAGTGCTGGATTTCGGTGATGAAATTATTTAATTCGAAACTGACCGAGACATCTACTTTTAAAATTTAATTATTGAATAAATATTTGAAAAACTGTATTAACTTCAGCTATAAACCAATATGGCTTTAAAAATAATTATTTGAATTTGATTGGATGAATAAAAAGGTATTTGAATGACGATTAAAAATATTTACTAGATATACGAGTATATAGGAAGAGTGTGAGCTAATAAATGGAATTGAAAAATAATCTAAATACAATTTTCTTTGTTGACTTACATAGGAATTGAGTTTTAAAAATGTTTCTTTTTATTACTGTGATTTTTACTTTTGTACATGGGTCCAGTTAAAATCAGGCGACTCTGAAACTTTTTATATTTTCCCAGCTCGTTTTATGTGTGTTATTTGGTGACGCTTTCAGAGCGCAGTTTAATAATGGTTGCTTTACGAGCGGGTGACCAAACGTTACGCGTTGTTTCAGACACTTTTCTCGCAACTGTATTAAACATTTAACGGCCTTTTGAAAAGAACGTTGCCATTATAAGGTAGGTTGAAGGGTGCACTGAGAACTCTATGAGAGAATTCAGAGTTTCTAAACAGTGTGTTTATAAAGAATTTGTTGTTACGAAATTATTGAAGGAGGAATAGGTTATATATAATTTCTTTTACCCTACGTCCAATATTTTTTTTATGCTATCATTTCTAAAATTACCTGTTGTTGCTTTAATCAATAAGTGATTAACTGTTAAGTGTATTTGAATTATAAGTTAACTTATAGGTAAACAATGTATCTACCTACTCTCACTTTCTCTCTCTGTATAACACACACACACACACACACACACACACACACACACACACACACACACACACACACACACACACACACACACACACACACACACACACACACACACACACACACACACACACACACACACACACACACACACACACACACACACACACACACACACACACACACACACACACACACACATATATATATATATATATATATATATATATAAAGATATTTATTCGTTATCTTTATATTATACAATTTAATAACCTTACCTTCCTTATGACCACACATTTATGTTTCTAAATTATTAAACAATCATATAAATTTAATATCACCTACATTTATGTACTTGTCATTCAGTTTTACAATTTATGCCTTTAAATACATTATTATCTTGCAGTGACAATTTTTGATGAATATCTGGTCCTAAATTTACTATAAAGGTGGACTCCTGAGACTTTTCGTTCTTAATACAATACAATTTCATAAAATACAGTGTTAGAGCTGTATATACCCTCGGGTCGTTATTTTGGAATCTTCTATAAAGTGGGGGTGCAATAAGAAAAACTTGGTTAAATTTTATAAGGACAGTGAATTTAAATATATAAAGAATCAACTAAGTTATAGAAATTTCTTTTGGCTGAATCTAGTATAATACAATTTGTATTTATTGTTTGCGCCGTTGTATTCGCTGGTTCCTGGTGGTTATTTCTTCACTTCACTTTTGCACACTAAGCAACTCACCTTTACTTCCTCTTTTCCTTTATTACCTTCTTAATTTATTACTCGTCGCACTTCTATAAACTCTTCACATAAATAGCTAATAAAACTTTTTTTTATAATTTTCTTAACTATTCTAAATAAACAACCTCTTTTAAACATTTTTTTACAATTTGTCCCCTCCCACCACTAAATACGTCTGCACTCTCCCGAAGCTCCCAAAAATTAAGCCCGTTTTCCTGATGATCTTGGTTTTTATGAACGAGCATTATTTCTCTCCTTATGTATTTCAGCCAATCAGAGTTAACTTTTTAGAATTTAAACGTTCAGCCAACGGTTTTCACTGTTTTGTGCTTTCTCACGTTACACTCTAATTTTATGAGTTCCCACACTTTACCAAGTGTTATCTTTACCATACTTTCCTTGGTTTCCAGAATTACTTGAATCTTTGAAATATCTTCAACCTTATTTTTACCTAAGACGGGTTTGTTATCCTACCTGAAATATACAAATGTTAAGCGCCCTTTGTCGGTCTTTAGTATGCTACCTTTGTCGGCTCTTTCCTTTATTTATTTACCTTATTATTATTATTCAAATAATAATATAACTCAAATATTATAATATTTATTTTGAATTTTATATAATGCTCATATCTTTATGTTATATATGTTATATAACCTAATTTAAATTGACTATGTTAGTAAAATACACGTATATCGTAAATGTTGGTATCATAAGATAAACAGGTGTGCATAATTCCTAGAATAAGTCGTCACCATATCTGTGCACAAAGCTCTAGAGACGCTGTGCAGCCTGTGTGAGTATGAGGCTCGTTAGGACTGGTCCCCTCTGTGAATAAGAGATGAGCCAAATCATTGTAATTATGTAATTTCTAATAATAATAATAAGATAGTTGTTTTTTTTTTTAAATTGAGCTTTTTAAAAACCAATCTGCAGTAAGAAACGACGTATATATATTTATGTATTCACAAACAAAATAACTAAACAAATAAATAAGTAACACCTATTAACAGGTACTAACTTATTTTTATATACAGTTTTCATAAGAATCATTTACATCAGTGAGCATAACTACAAAAATTATATGTTCTAATGTTTATTTAAACTTTAGAATTATGCTGTAACAAATAGTATAACCAAATTTCTCGTTTAAAAAATAAATTTACAACATCCGGAAAAACTTGTTAATTTTAACTGTGTTATAGATTTTATGAAATGAATTTATCCCTATTTATTCCAATTCTTTTTATTACCGCCTTAATATTAAGAGCGCAGACCTTCCAGAACGTTAATATTTCCTTCAAAATGATATTATTCAAGATGAGGAAAGAAAGCCTGTAAAACATGTTTCTAACAGGTTAGAGCGATTACCTTTCCTTCGTCAGCCATTGTTGCTTTTCAGTCTTATGTAAAAACTATTCACCTGAGCTTTGACGTCATCCGTTATTAACTCTTTCATTGCAGTAAAATAGTTCTTCTACTATTTTGGTTTCTATTTTGCTGTATATTCTAGTTAGTATTTTAGCCCATCAGTTTAATTTCAATAATGTTAAATACTTTTCCATGTGATTTGTAGTAAATTTTAAAAAAATATGTAAGTTGTGTACTAAAGGATAAAAATTGTAACACCTAATCTCTGTGTATTGTCCAACTGCTCTGTTTTGTAAGCCCTACATCCGCATTGGAGGGCAATGAATTAATATATTTACGCCAAACCTTATTTATTTCTTGGGTCCCTACAAATTCTGAGGTCGAAATATCAAAAACGTCTTTTAACCTACGATGTCTATATGATATTGCGGTTAGAGTGTTTGCAATAGCCTTACTGAGAAAATGTAAATAGGATTTTATGATCCACTGTGACATAAAGAGCTCAGGATATGTGCTGTAGCTGAATGCAAAGAAGATTGTAAATATACCCAAACTGAGACGTCAGCAACCCTAAGTGGTTGAAACGTTTTGTCCAGTTTAAAGTGAAGTCACATCGAACACTTTTTATATCCTTATGCAATACGTTTCTTATTTTAAATACATAAAAGCTTCTAACCACAAAATGTTTTGTTTAAATCGCTATATACATTTCGATTGAAAAGCGATCATTTTTAGAGGAAATTATTACAAGAGTGGGGTTATAAATATAAACTCTTATTAATATCAGAGTTTAATTTTGTAATAATTTCCTCTGAAAATGATTGCTTTATAATTACAATGTATATAGGGGTTTAAAAAAGAAGTTTTATATGTTCTTTAGAAGTTTTATTTATTAAAAAAAAATTACGCCCCTGTTTCTACTTGTTCTTACAAAATATTTATTTAATTTTGACAGTTTCATTAAATTTGCAACTTTAAAGCTGAAAATCACAATCAACATAAATGACATAAAAGTGATAAACTAAAACAGACTAGACCGGCGCAAATAAATTTAAACTACGACAATATTCCTGCTAAATATATTAAACAATACAATGTGTGGACATTGTTTATGTTGTTATTTCTTTTTGTTTTAATACGACAATGAAATAAGTATTTGTATTGTACTGAGTACTGTATTTGTATTTGTATTGAATACGTCAATGTACTGAGTACTACTTGGTTACTGATGTGTTTCAGAATCTATGCTCCATTATCAGGTGATAATGTGGCATAGATTCTGAAACACCTCAGTAACCAAGTAGTAGGTCAAAGTACTGTAAAGTAAAATTTATTTTATCTGAAATTTTATCGTTAATGTTTATTTTATATATGATTCATATAGTTAGTTTCGTATAGTTATTCATATAGTTAATAAGTGCTGATTATGCATTTATTATTTCATTACTGAAGTACGTTTAAGAAGCCAAATAGTGGAGTTTTGTCTCAAATAGTTTTCTTTTTTACCTACTGCATTTGTGGGATTTAAAGTTATGCTCACCGCATTTATATTCTCGTCAAATATAAACCAATCATATATGAGTCTGTATCCAGGTTATAATGTCACTTTGTAATTTGTTACCCGGAAGTATCTTACACAAAGGCTTCACTTCACTCCAAAGTTTACATAGTCCATATTTTTATGTAAAAAGTCCCTTTATGTTTTAACGGTTACATAAGGGTTTCAGGGTTTTATAAGGTTTTTTGTTTTGAAAATTTTATTGCAAAAATTATTTATACTAACACAGTGTGTTCAAAAAGTTACTAAATTTATTAAGTTTCGCTGGCTGTTTTTTGGCATTGCTATATTTGCGAGTTGATACACCTGCCGAAAAAACATCTGTACAATATTGCCAACTGTCGAGAAGATTGTTATGTTTCACTTGGCATTGTACAATTATTGAGTATAACAGGCAGATAATTTGCAAAAAAAGTTCTATAAAATTAAAGACCATGAAGGCGATTAAGATGGCGATCTTCTGAGACGTTCTAGCATACCAACGACTGATAGCAAAATGGATATGCTGTGTTGTTGAAAATATTTTTCATAAATATTGAAAGAACCATAATTCGAATTCCCAAACTATAGTGTGAAGTCCTTAGAATTAAAAATTTAAAGTTTGTTCATATAAAAATTGTATGTATAGGTTAATAGTATACAAAATAAATAAATTCAATAAACAGATAACCTTGGTTTGATATGAGTTTTCACCCTCTTCCACATCTGTGACAACCTAAGCGTAAAGTATGCAGCAAACCTTATCCATTATTCATGACATCAATGAAAATAATGAACGAATGAAAATCTGCAATTACAAGGATGTTTCGTGAATACATTTTTCGTTAGATGTCACATAATGTTTTATTTATATTCCGGAGAGCTAAAAAACACTTTACGGAAAATATCTTTACAGAACATGAAGCCTATAAAATTGGAACGTTTTCAAAAGAAAACTAGAATTCCTAGATTTCGTCGATGTAAGGATCAAACTTCAGCGTTTGTAAAATAAAAACTTTTTCAACTTATCTTCAATGAAAGCTTGCGAAAAATTTATAAAACTTGACCTTTTCATTCGGAAGCTCTGATGAAGTTCCATTAATGCTATCGAAAACATTATGCCTACGTAACCTATATCAGCCTTTTTATTGAAAAGCATTGATGAAGATCGAATAGTGCCATCCTAAGCGACATGTTGCACTATATTTGTTACGGGCTTCTTCTTAAAAAGAATTTCTGAAAACGATTTCAAAAAAGGTTTTTCTCAGTAAATTCGATAACGACATTTCTCAGATTATTAAAAAAGTCACAGTATTTTTGGGAAACACTGATCGAACAGTTGTATCTCAGTAGCCTATGTAAGCGTTTTTGTTCGGAAGAACTGATGCAGATCGATTAGTGACATCGAACACGATATATTTCAGTAGATTCATTAGACTATATTAATGTGATTCAATGAAAACACTGATGGAGAATGATTATGTATATGGTAAACGTTTAATCTCCGTAGCCTATATTAGGCATTATGCTCAGAAGAACTGAAGCATATAATTAGTGCCATCGAGATCGATATAATATCTCAGTATGACTCAGATCGTGCATCTTCGGAGTCATTGATGATGATGATCGGTTAGTTCTATCGAAAACGTTTGATCTTAGTATCGTCACGTTATAGTGAAGATAATTGAGGAAGATAAGTTTGTGTTATGGAAAATATTATTTTTTAATAAATGTTTTTTTATTTACATTATTTATTTATTGAGAATGCCATTATTATAATATATTTAAACATAAAAGTATAAAGTTTATTAAAATGTTCATTCTTAGACTTCCGCCGTTTGCCAAAATGTTAGATGCATTTCTAATGTTTCCAAACTCTCTGAACCCTTGTGTTACGACAATGTTATATATTTGTTAGTTTTTACTAAGTAATTGTATAATTTAAACTTATTAATAAAATATAAAGCATAAATCAAGCTTTTCTACCCTTCATAAGAATACACTAACAGGCCTTTGGCACAGTTTGAATTAATTAAATTAAGCAGAACCTGTTTCATAACAAAATGTTTGAACCAAGAATCGAACTGATGTTTAGTAGTACAACTGTCTTAAAACACTAGTTTTCATGTCGGTTTCTTCTCAAACCAATACTGTCTGCTTGTACGATCGCTCCTAGGAAGATGAATAGAGTAGGTGGATTACTCCTTTGTAAAACACATGTAGATGGAACAGGGGGGGGGGAAGAAAGGGGGGAAGGGGCATAATTAACTTATGGTTATAGGAAATGGGAGTAAGGGCTTAAGTGAGGTTGGTCCCAACTGGAATTAAGATTAAGAGATATGTACACATACTACATACCCACCTTACTACCCATTACCCTACTACCCACTATCTTTATCGGAGTTGCTAAACCACAGATGCAAGCACTAGTACTGGAGGAAACAAGAAGCATGTTCCAGATTAGGACTGATTCTCTCGAACCATTCAGTTTCCAAATATAACTCTAATATACAATACTATCGCAATGTAGTTTTATATTCACATATATTCTGGAGGTATATGCTGCAAACATTAAGTGAAGAATAGTGTCAACTTTCGAGTGAATAGTTATATATGGTGAAATAAAATCATTTTCATAAACAAGAATATACGAATCGTATATTCTTGTTTATGAAAATTATTTTATTTCACCATACATATTCAACAAGAAAAAATAATTCATCTAAGGATTACAATATATATATATATATATATATATATATATATATATATATATATTGTAACAATCTTTTTTATATATTACCCCCAAATAGTTCTGAGAGCAAACGGTTCTATTGTCGCCGGGAGAGACCGACTGTTGACCGATAATAAAAATGCTGACCGGGTAAAGTTTGATATTTCCGGTAAAGTTTTAATAGGAAATAAGACCAGTCGTGGAGAGACCTTGACTAACGAATCGAAAGAGGTGTTCCTGGCAACCGACGGACTGCATCCGGCCGAATGCTAGCTTCCCGAGGAAAACTAGAAAGATGTAAAGCTCCTAGTAACGACTGACAACAGGTAAACGACTCATTTGATATTCTTTTTATATTTGTTGATAATTCGTACGTTTATTTGGACGCACTGTCCACGGCCCGTGGAGGATTTTATGTCTGTTATTGTACTCAACGGTATTTTCAACGGAGTTAATATCAATGAATTTCCGTTTTTTTTTAAAATCCTCCGACTGCAGTAGCGTGTCAATATATATATATATATATATATATATATATATATATATATATATATTGGAGCGCTACATGTAACTAATTAGTTAGGCACAACAATAAGTAAGTGCGCGGGGTGTGTGTGTGTCTGTGTATTGGGAGTATCGACATTGCCCTTGGGATTTTCACTCATAGAAGCATAGAGAGTCTCACAGAGAGCGATATTACTCTGGCCAGGGGCAAATCGAACTGAGCCTGTTAACAAACATCAGACCCATCATTAGTTCAATTAGATAGGGTGTAAATGAGAATGGCTTTTCAGAGATCTGTTTGTAAAACTCTAAAACCGAATGAATGTTGGCGTGGAATCTAAATTTGTAACTAAATGTAACTACGCTCATCGACTGTCAAAACAATAAAATTCATGTCAGAAGGGATTCACACGAATTGACCGTTTTTGTGCTTCCAATAAACAAGTCATACAACGAATGTTTTTAAAGTGAAATAATATTGAAAAAAATTGCAATGAGCCACTACTATTATTATATAAATAAATAAATAAATATATATATATATATATATATACAACACACACTCAGACACAGACACACACACACACACACACACACACACATATATATATATATATATATATATATATATATAAATATATATATACTGTGTTACTGGGTATTTTTATATAAGCTGTATTTTTACGGCCAGTAATCAGATCCATTGTAATGAACTGTGCTGTTCCTTATTGTAGTAAAGACACTACCCGCACTTGATGAATACGTGGATAAAGACACTTTGTTTCAGCAAGACGGTGCTACTAGTCATACCGCTAAAATCGCTTTAGATTTGTTGAGGCTTGCATTTCCCGGCCGTGTGATTAGCAGAAATGGTGATATCCCTTGGCCTGCTCGTTCACCAGACTTAACAGCACCTGACTTTTTTCTTTGGGGGTACTTAAAATCGAAAGTTTATTTGGGTAACCAACCGAGAAATAAGAACGAGTTGAAGGAGCGCATTCAGCAAGAGATAGACGGAATTCCGTTGGATATGCTACGCACAGTTATGGCCAGCTTTTGCGCCAGACTTCGAGAATGCATAGGAAACCGAGGGAGACATCTTGCTAGCACTATTTTCAAAAAATAATACGTTTTTTAATTGTAACACTAATTTTCACTAGTGTGCTATGAATTTCGTTTAATAAATGAAATGAATACCCATAACTTATTTTTTTGCAAGTTATTCAAATCTTCCCGTTTCACTGCCGCACCCTGTACATACATACATACACACACCCATATACATACACACACACACACACACACACACACATATATATATATATATATATATATATATATATATATATATATATATATATATGTATATATTTATTTATTTACAAGTATATGTTATGCAACATATAATAATGTATTATATATGTGTATATATAACTATATATTATACAATTATTTTATAGGTGTGTTGTTAATTATTACCTTTATAATTTATTCAAATATATAATTATTATTAATGTATGCTTACATGCCTACAGAAATTATTTGTAAACATAAGTAACCTGTTATAAAACTGAGTTTTACAATGATTGTTTTACTCCCTATTGAAGTGGCGTCCATTGATGCTAATTCCAAGAGAATATTGCATGATAGTGGCAGGAGCTAGGGTTAGTCCGTACATGATTAAACGTCAGGACGAGTGGGTCGCAGATATTTGCGGGCTGAAAACCACTGGTATCGAGGTAATAAAGATGAACATACAGTTTTCAATTTACATTTATAATTATCCAGCTTCAGCACGGCTCTTTGCAGAAGATATAGTTCATTTGCCACGTTTCAAATGTATTTGCTCTAAACCATTGTCATGTTATAGATCCGGTATTTTGTTACATTTTTTTTAAAACATAGCCTACTAATAAATCACAAACAAGCAGGCGTCCTGTAATATATAGGGGAATCAAGTGTATCTGTGCTAAATGGTTTAGATTTTAACAACAACATAACACTGAATTATTTTACATTTATTCTCGGTCACTTGTTTGCTTATCCTTTTCATTACAAGTCTGCCATTTGTATTTTCTAATTATATTGTGCACTGTTTTGGTGTGTAGTAATTTTAACGAGTTATACAAATTATTTTATTATATAGGTAAGGTATTTATAGAAATAAATTTATGAACTATGTATATAGATAATTCTACTCTTCACTATTTGCATAATTGCCTCAAAAAAGATTCTATTAAGTTTAAATAAAAAAGATTAAAATACATAAACAAAATTGTTGAAAATGAAATTTTTATTTAACAATAGATTGCTTCTTCTTTTGTAGTTTTAAGTCGATTAATCAATATAGTGGGTAGTGACATAAACGCCTCACGAAGAAGATATACGTGGGATCATTGTGTATACGAGGCATCTCGTATATTGTTATACATTGTTATACAAAACTAGGCAAAACTAAGAAAGGATAAAATTATTCACCTGGAACTGTGGATGAGGGAAATAGTTGGGCAGGGTTGAAACCTGAAGTAAGAAGAGAGATGGCGAAGACTGGGCTGAAGAGAACGTCTACCCGCTTTTCGGGGAATTGTCGTTTTATCTTATTTGTTCAAATTATATACCTTGCCACTGCCTAAAGAAAAATACAAAAGCATTTTAACACGTTTAACTGTGGCACGAATGAACAGTGGTTACAATTAAGTTAATTAGAGCTTAACCAGTGAGAACAATTCACAACGGTAACAATTAAAACACTTCACTCTAAATGCCACTACACATTAGTTGATTGAAGCAGACTAGTTTATTAAAACAAACAGTTTAGTTTCGACGACGATTTCGCCTTCGTCAGTATTAATAAAGTAGTATGTTTGTTTTAGTAAACTAGATTTAATGTAAACTGTTTTAATTTTTACCTTTGTGAGTGGGTATAATATAGTATGAGTTTTCAGAAAAATACTGCGTCCGAATGAAAGACAAAGAGGAGCGAAGACAAGCAATCGACTGAAATAATAATTTAGAGAGATGAGAAACAAATAACGAAAGAGAAAAGCAAATAACCAACAAAACAATAATGAATAATTAAACAATGGACAAATAACCAAACAATAATAGTATAAAACATATAATTGTAATAGATCTTGGGTGAAAGATAATGAGCATTAAGGAAATAGATGTATGACCAATTTATGTATTAACTCCAGGGAAGATATTAAAAGAACTATATTCCAAAAGCATAAATTGTATGATTAGTAGTTTAGAGGAAATATTTAAAAGCAAATCATTGAACTGATTTATCGTTTCTTCCAAAAAAAGAAACATTAATTTATTTATATCATAAACATACTTTACTAAAACCCCAAATTCGCTTGCTAATGGTTTGAGCAGAGTAGTTTCACACCAGATCAATGCATTGTTCAATTCAGTGCTTCAAACCCAACTATTTGATTTTGGTAGATGTGTTGTGTCTGGTAATAAACGTTCTGGTTACAGAATGTAACGATACGTTTGTTCTGTGTAATATCATTAGTAATTTAATAAAGCATTAATAAATGCCTAAGAAATCATTATGAGCTCAAACATTCTGATGGATTGTAAGGAGTGTTTTTGTTTAAATGTTTTAGGGTTATTTGGAATATGTTTCGGAATGTTTATATGTTTCGAAGTTTTTTGTTGAGTTTTTTTTGTTTTTTATAACGATATGTATATTTCTCTTAGTTTTAGTATATGAGTGTTCATGTTTGTATATAAGAAAAGCAATTTAAATTTTGTTATATCTATTTTTAATGTCCATGGTATATACTCTGTAATTATTAATGAAGTGTTTGCCACCCTCCAACAGGTGATTTTGTATCAGCATAGTTGCTGTAAACATTTCCTGCTCGTGTTACATACTTGAGTTTGCGGAATGATGTTGCTATTCTTTTTTAGGATTATATGTTTTTGTAGTATATTGTTGCCTTGTTTTTTAAAACCTTTATGAGGGTAGTTGTCCGATGTTTTCATTTTGTTCTCTTCAGTTGCGTTGTTATAGTTATCCACGGGCATGTTAGTCGTTGTAACTTGGAGTGTAAGGCCGTGAGTCTTAGGTGTTCGGTTGTGTTGTATGTCTGGTTTTAAGAAGGTTTGCTCTGTATCCTAAATTATTTGTGTGATTTTATTACTTTTCTTATTGTTTAATAGTACGAGTTGATTAGGTTTTGCTCTTTTATAAGAAGGTATTTCGTACAAGTATTTGATTTTATCTTTTGTTTTTTTTCGTAATACTAAGTTGTCCTTATTGTCCCAGAGCATTATTCTATGTTCGTGTTTGTTGATGTGCAAATGTATAGGTAAAACCTTTTAAGCTGGCACTTGAGGGCTGTGGGAATTGCCGAAAGGCAGAGGACGAGGGGAGGGTGAAGGTGCTCGCAGGCCATTTTCAGAAACATCGACCCTTGGACTTCCGCTGACTCATAGGGTTACTTTGTTACTTCCGCTAACTCATAGGGTTACTTTGTCACTTCCGCTGACTCATAGGGTTGACTCTTTACTTTGTTACTTATTAACACTTTCTAATGTATAGTAAAAATAGCGATAAATGAAAATAGTCCACAGAAGTGTGCTAGTAGGATTGTCTAAGGGTTGGGGGAGATATCTAAACGATGAGGGATGACGACAGTACCTGATGTTTTATAGATGACTAATACACAATTTCTACCTAAGAGCCAAGTGCCAGCTTATAAAATTTGACTTATACAATTTTCCACATTGTGAGTAAGTACTTCGGAAAAGATTCTTAACATATTTTTATGTTAAGCATTATGGATTATGATTGGTGAGTTTGTTGTTGTCTTATAGAGTCTTCCTAAACAGTTTACAGAAAACGTCATATGACACAAACAAAGAAAAGAATACTCTTTTATAATACTTTTTAGTTTTCATATTTATTAATTTTCATTCATTTTTCACTAATTTATTTCAATTTATTATTCCCCAACGTAAACACCACATTTTCTTGTTTTTATTAATCGAAAACAGTTTTTATTTATATAAAGTTACTTAGAATATTTTGTCATGAAAAAAAGGCAGATAACATTATTTTTACGAAGTCGAGGTAACCTTTTTTCAACTTGAATCAGTCTATCAACTTTATCTCCAATTTCCTTCGAGAATTCTTGCTTTTTCTGACTTGAAGCGACTTTAATCCATTGTCAATCTCCAACCCTCCGTTTTGACTTGCATTTATAAATACTTGAGCAACTCTAACTAATTTTTAAACGTTAAAAGTTCTTTTAAAAGTGATTCATCATCTGACGTGAATTTCCAAACATTCATCTAAAACGTTTTCCCGAGATTTCGAGCATTACTCTTGACAGAAAGTAAATACTTGAAATGTAATTGTTTTTAGCATACATTTTAGGTTTGCAGTCTTTAATTTTAGTTTGGTTATATTTTTAAGATTAATCAGAAATTAAAAATAATTGAAAAATTAATATATAAATAAAACAGTAGGTTACTTATAAAATGGTTGAAAAAGAAACCCATTTTCGTCTTGGGTATATGTAAGCAAGGAAAGAGAAATTATGTGATGTAAAAAATACATCAGTAATTTTCATTTCTCAAAAAATATTACAGTAATAATAGATAAGTCTACTTGTGTAGATAATTCATTGGTCGCTCAATATGAACCTAGTTGAGGTACTGTGCGATAGTACCCTGTTATTGCTACGGTGTTATGCCATAGAATATAAGTAGGAGTTTGGTAGTTAATTGAAATGTTTTCCAGTTCAGGTTTGTTTTAAAAGTGATAAATTTACCACTGGCCCCCAGGCGTTTCTACTTTTACTAGTAAATTAATCCTAGTAGCAGACAACAATTTGTAGTTACTTCAAAGTGGGCGATCCAACAACAATTTTAAAAATACTTGTTATAATTAGGTGACTCAAGTTGTTTGGTTAAGTAGGTGATCCAACAATGTTTGAAGGTTACTTCTGAAATGGGCAAAAAATAACACATTGAAGTTCCTTGTATAAAGAGTGCTACCTAACAGAGGTAGGAAATTGTTTGTAGTAAGTAGGGGAAGTGTTTTGACTCAGTTGAGGTTAAATATAGTACTGGACTGGGGTTACAAACCTTTTGTCAAGTACTGCTTATACAAATGCGTGTTAAAAAATACATTCTTTTGTTTTTGTGCGCTATTCAAAACTTTTCTTTTGAGAAAAACATTAGCCTACTGATCTGAAATTTTTAATCAAAAGTTTCTAATATCGTCAGGAATTTACAAGTATATTGTTAATAACAGATAAATGCAAAGAAACAAAAGTCAAGCAAACTGGGTCAAGAAATATAACAGCCTTTGGCTAAGTATCATTAGAAGAAGATAAAACTCAACAGGCCTTCATACTTGTCAAGTAATTAGCACTTACTTGTTTATTGTTAGCATTAACTTGCTATTACTCAGGAACCAAATTCTTACCTGTAAAAGAAAATAAGAAAACTTTAATCAACGGAGATATGAATATGAAACAAAAGCATACACACACACACACACACACACACACACACTCACACACACACACACACACACACACACACACACACACACACACATATATATATATATATATATATATATATATATATATATATATATATATATAGAGAGAGAGAGAGAGAGAGAGAGAGAGGGAGCACATTTTAAAATAATAGTAAATAAATCTAATCCTATACTGTAAAATTAATGATTAACTTGTGAAAACAATTCACAACGGTTAATGTTGAAAGAGTTTACTCAAAACGTCACTAGATACTAAGCTTTCAAGTGGTTAACCAATCACTAAAGAAGGTGACATCATCGCCGAAACTAGTCTGTATTAATACACGAAGCTGACAATGAGATACATCTCCCGAAACGGCCGTTCTCAATAATAAAAGGAAGTAAATCCTAATATAGGTAAGTGTAACATATAATAGTAGCTTTCTTATTACAGTATGAAATTACTTGCGACAGGACATTCTATTAATATAAGTTGTTACAACTGTTGCCTTACACTTGGAGTAGCGTTTTCGTCTTACAACTTTTTCAGGTTCACCAGTAATCGTTAGACGAAAACGTTAGCTCCAAGCTAACAAATTTAACAACTTATATTAGTAAAATAAGTTGCAAGTAATTTCATTTTGTAATAAGTGTTTAACAACCAACTGTTGTCATGAACACTAACAAATTTTCGATATTTTCTCTTATTTAAGTTGTGTTGTAGATGTTAACTGGCCTTTGAGAACAAATTTTCTTTTACCACGAAACATGTTTCCATACGTTTGCGTATTCATTCTAATTTACGACACACATTTTTATATCCGACGGTCTTTGCTGTGCAGTAAATTATAATAATGACGTCCGTAATACGAGCTAAAGGTGAAGCTCTGTAGGACATAAATGTACTTAAGTAGTAAAATATTTAACTGTGCTCAGTTTAGGATGCTGGGAATGTCATCACGTGACATCAATGGTGGATAATTGACAAAGGCAATCGAAGAACGGCCTAATAGGTTTTAATCTAATTGTGTTTCTACTCACGAAGTTAGATGAGTTTGAAGAAAGCTGCGAACATTCGGCATTTAGCGTCTGTGAAGTGTCGAGAGATGAACATGTCTTAGTATAATTACGGTTTTGAAAACTTAGTTTTCTAACCAAAGATATACAAAAACACCCCGAATTTTACATCACTTGCATCGCATTCAACATACAAGCAAAATAAATACCTATTGCTTTAGTTACATGAAAGGGACGTTTAGCTCGGGCTACGCTTAACCTATTTCAACACACGTTTATTGCTGAGGGAGGCTGCATCATTGGTTCTCTTATTGCTTTTATCTGATTCACCTGATTTATTCGTTCGCATTTGATTTCCATTTATCACTACAAATTCATACAATACAAATGTTATTTTTTTTTATTACATAAATCGATTAGAAAACAATTAGCAGCAATTGCTGATGCACTATATTTATGTGTGCTTCCTGAGTACAATCTTGAATGTCCTTTAAAATCTCCTCAGACATTTAGTCTCAATAGAAAAACACAGACTAAAAATGACTTACTCTAATATGCTTGGTACTAAAATCACTCGAGGTATATTTATAATAACACTTGACCTTTTAGCTTTAAAAGTTTCTTAAGTGTTTTAAGAAGAATAGAATTTCAAGTGACAATCACTTAACACTGTTACTAGGAACAGAAGGGATCGATATTTCTATTGTCACAATGTTATTCTTCTAAAATATTATTCTAAAATATCAATAAGAATATAAACGCAATATAATTTTTTCCAAACAAAAAATCTATTTGAATCCACTTACTCATGAATAGTTTTCATTCGGGTAACTCTGTAATCCGTTAACTGCTGTTGAAAACAAACACAAACCCTCACAAAACTCACCAACAGTCACAACTATCCGACCACTGTGCAAAAGTTTCCGAGGTGGAATTGAAAAACCAGTCATGAAAAGTATAAGTGGGTTATATTTATTTAGATTTTCATATAAAAGTATGTGTTGGCAAGACTGCTCAGATGAAAGCGATGCCAGGCATTCCATGATATCTTTAAAATAGAACTGTATGACGTAGTATCGTAGATGAATGAACAGCACAGATGAGTTCGCGAATTTATAAGCGTAGGCTATTGGCTGGGTGCAACCGTCATTGGGGCTGATGATTTACACGTGCGAAATGAAGCATGGCAACTTTACGGAATAATGAAAAGAAAATTAACTTTTATCTTGAATTGAGAGAAGCAATAATTTGGAGAGGTTTTATTTGAAATTTGTCTAATAATAAAATAGGGGTTTCATAAATTAAACCCGCAAAACACTAAGCGACCAAATAAAGCAAAGTTATTTCAATCAAAAACGAGTAAAATTAAATACCCCGTTAGTGTTTTACTAAAATAGAACGTAGTCCCAAGAGTACTTTCACCACCAAGAATGGTAGGGGAACTTGCAAAATACTTAGAAGAAATAACAAAGCCATTGACTTGATAGTTATATTGAGAAAAATCATTGTTAGAACATGCATATATTTTTATAAAGTCCTCATCTAAATAGACCATTTATTATTAGAAGAGACAGAGCTGAAATCATTTTTTAATTTTTTTAAAAAAGTAAATAATAACAGACTAAAACGAATCAACAATTATCAAAATAAAAACTTCAACAACAAATCTAATTGACAAAATTGATTTTTTTAATACATCTTGAGTAGTTGACAACTCATTAAATGTATTGAATCTTTGCTACGCGCCAAAAAATTCTAATAAATTGACAAAATATTTTACAAGAATGTATCGAGAAAAATAATTGAAAAACACCATTGAAAAATTAGTATTTTTTTGAAAACATTCGCACAAAAATATATTTTCTACTTGCGCATAAACTACTGCAAAACCACATTAAATTTCGATAGATAAATACATAAAAAATTTCTTATTTGTCCGATTTTACAGCTTTATACACCATATTTTGGACATACATGAACATTTCCAAGTTACATTTTGTATACATGTTGAGTGCTTTTTATTTAGTTATAGGTAAATTATATTAGGCACATTAGTTACCAGTAGAAAAAGAAAATTTATAAAACAGAATTTAATTTAAAATGTACGTTTTCTATGTATTTGCGTGTTGTTGTGCCTTTAGTTTAATTAGTTCAATTGATTGGATTAAATAAAAACTACATCGCAACATAAATTGCTTTTTTTGTTCTCTGGATTATTTACAAGCTTGAAATGGAAGGTAATTTGTTTAGAAATGGGGACAGAAAGTCTCTGTCAAAAACGCTGAAGTTTAATAAATCATGCGCCCGGGCGAGCGAGCGCACGCGTGTGTGTTATCGAGCACACGTGTGTGTGTGTGTGTGTATGTGTGTGCGTAACGTATCGCATAAGATAAATTATAATACAAATTAACAAATAAATAATATTAAGAGATTCCATTTCACAATATATTGTCCTTATAACATCATTTATAAGAATCAATTTAACAATTTAGCGTGAGTGGCCAATTAAATTGTTCAACTTTCATTTCTTATGACGAACAACTCTCCTAGTTTATGTTAATAGTAAACTATATCCATAAATAGATTCCAGTTGTCGTAGAACGAACTGGTTAGCCTAAAAAAAATTAAAATTAAGATATGAGAAATGATTGATTAGTGTTGAATATGTTTTAGGAGATGTAACTAGAATCTGAACACGAAAACGCAGAACTTGTGGAATATTTTGTAGGAAATATAACCACGTCCTAATTAGTGAATAATTGTGTAACCCTTGAGGCAACTTTCTAGAACAATTTTGTCACAACTTTAAATCTATTTTGAGAAGGTTTAACGTTTGAAATTCGCTATTCAAACTTTATTTCAATGCATTATCCTTAACAGTAGGCCTTAAAATTTCATATAAAATTTCGAAAAAACTAATAGCTCTTCAACACAAATATGGCTTACCTTATATTAATATAACTTCATTTCACAATAATAACTTGAGTTAAACTACACAATTCTTGTAGCATATTTCTGAAATATAATGATCAGCCTTCAGGAAAATCCCTTCTCCAATATCTTTCCAGGTACATCCAGTTTAGAGGGCCCGTCAGACGATCGTCTCTTACTTCGTTACAATCCTGGATAACCGGACAAACTATCCAGTTCAGGTCAATTCAACCAGACAGCCGATAAAGGCAGATTTTCGACTTGACAAACAATTTATAATTATCCAGTACTTTGTCCGAAAATAAAGATAATAGACTTATGCAGGAAGACGAGTGCGCAGGGCAAGCTGTCTCATGAGCCGTGACGGATGTTCAGCGTGCTCAGTGATAAATGTGAAATACCTCTACCGAAATTTTATAGTCACGTCGAAATAAATTCCTTCCCAGATGACCAAATAAAACATATTAACATTAAAGTATGTATTAAAGTACTTTACAGTCGAAAAAAGTACTTTAAACCCAACATGAAATACTGCATGTTTTGTCAATGCGGATGTTTTAACGTTATTATATTGTTGTCCGCCTAACAACGAACGTCAGGGAGTACAAAACCGCAGCGTCTGGGGAAATTATGTTGAGGGATGAAACGAAAAACATTTTCCATTAGTTTTGAAGCATGTCAGATTCGCGTTTGTTTGCTACATGCGCACAGAATTGTTGACAGAAGTATTTTGTTTTTAAATCTATTTCGTTGTCACGAATATTGTTAAATATGACAAACTTTTGTGGATGGAATAAAGTTATTTGACAAAGGAGCCGCCATGGCGCAACAATGAAACATATCAGATGTTTGCATTTATTTTTATTGATAAGATACAGCCCGATACTGAAAATAATTTACATCCTAATAACCATAAACTAACATTTTCCGATGAATTAGTTATTGGAAAATTTACTTTGTCTTAAATAATTGGTTAATAATTTAATAATTCGTTTGAATATCGAGTCAGAGAGGTTATGTTTAGTGCAACGTTTCGGCAAATGGTCCGTTGCTTTTATCAAGCCTCAAAGCAACGTTACATTCCTTATGAATACGCACATGAAATACAAGTATACTCAATACAATAATTTAAAACTTTAAAAAAACTCTATGAAATTTCAGTAAAATATTTAATAAAATAGCCCACCAAAGTAGTGGAAGTAATTTAAAGAATAACTTAAAACATTAACAACACTGAGAGGACAACAATATTTACTTATGAAACATACTCAAAAAAAGCATCAACAAAAGGATCAACCTTCCTGGATATTCTAAATTTATACAAAAATGGCTTATACATACTATATAACTTATCAAAATCATTTTTAATATTGATAACATTCTTTTGTAAGTTAATATGAACAACTTCAGAATAAGTCTTTTTCCGTCAGTGGGACTTATTATCCAGTATAATAACGAGATAAGAGCAAGGAACCAGTTGTTGAAATGTTGCAATTATTAAATAAACTTCTTTGTCTCAATATTCAACCGGTTCATCATTTATTCAATTCTTATATCCAGTGCTCAAATAATCATGAATTTTTAATTTGTGTTTAAATTGTAAGATCCATAAATTGTTATAGTTTAATTCTATAAGGAAATGACAATTTATTATCATATTATTTCTGCAATGTTGGTATTAGGGAGATGTACACATGTGAAAACAATTTAGCATATTTAGCGGCAAAAAAGCAAAGTCTTTTAGTAGTAACAACGTTTTGCGTATATTATGAAGGTTGCTTTTTAAAGGTTATATTAAAGAGTTCTACAAAATATCTCAAGATACTTCTAATAAGCTTGCTAAAAGCACATAAAACTAACATAATTTGTATTTTCCACTTTAATTCCTGAAATATTCCGAACGAAGGTCGACACTCTGCTAGAAAAAACATTTTCTTTATAAAGCGGCAGGCACCCAATATCGAGTAAAAGCTAAATCATTGCAGCCCTGGTGTCAACTATAAAATATTTGTCACTTTATATATCCCCTTAATGTACTTATTGAGAAATACTGCTCGTAGCGAACTTTTTTCAAAATAATAAAAAAAGTAATATTTAAAACTAATTATCTGTCTATAAAACATTGAAAGTATTAATATTTGTAGTAAATAGTAGAATAGTAAACTACCTATTACAAAAAAATAAAAAGCTAATGTAATATTTAAAACGGATTACAGTAGAACCTCTCGAATTCGTCACTCTTTAATTTGTTACCTTCTGCAATACGTCACAATACTAGCAAACATCCTCTGCACTGCCATCAGGTAAGCCCGATCCCAGGCATGAGCCATTCGATTACTGAGAAAATCTCTCAAAACACCTGCCCAGAAAATAAAGTGATTTATAAGGAAGTAGATGCTATGCTAATGAAATGCAATGGGTTTATCGTAGATGAAAAGAAGCAGAACTGTCGAAATTATTATTATTAAGACAAATTCGACAGCTTGCAATACAAAAAAAAGAACGCTTTAGTACCAAAACATGATAGACTTTTTTTCAAAACTAAAACGTAAATAGATTTAATATACCGTATTTTTTGTGTGCTAGTGTTACTTTAATATTTTTAACGTCTTTTATTAAAACAGAGTACAGTAATTACACAGTTGTAATTACGAACTATACTGCAGGCTACTAGTGTTTTAAAATATTGTGTAATAGTGTGGTTTTTCGGCTGACATAAATCATGTTTAAGTATAATACGAATTGTATTACGTACCTATTTATGTATTTATGTTCTATGTGTACCTACAATTACATGGTAATTTTATGACTTCCGTTTTCCGTCTTTTTCTCGAATCCTCCTCGATTGTGTCTAATTAGAAATGTTATACTGTATCTCTCTATCTATCAAAGAATGAAAATATTGATATTTTTAGGAAATTGGAGAACAGTAAACGGTCTATTGAACACAAATTTTAAAAAAGCTATTGTAATATATAAAAATAATTACTGTATTTATCTATCAAAGATTGAAAATATTGATATTTTTAGGAAATTGTAGAATAGTAAACGGTCTATTAAACTAAAATTTAAAAAAAGCTATTGTAATATGTAAAAGTAATTACTATATTTATTTATCAAAGAATGAAAATATTGATATTTTAGGAAATCGGAGAATAGTAAACGACTTGTTAAGAAAAATAATAAAAATGAAAAGCCATAGTAATACTTAAAACAAATTTCTTTTGTAAACAACAATGCAAATAAACGTTGTTTTAAATAGTAAAATAGTAATCACTACAGTAATGGTGTTTAAATAGTACAAGAAATATTAGGTGTTAGAAGTAGAAGTATTTTCGGGCTAGATATTTCACCGTGGTAAGGGCACCTCTACTGTCCTGCCCTGTACCTATTTCCCCTTATTCCAAGTGCCAAGGAGTCATTATGTCTTACCCCAGCCGTGATAATTCCATCTATCTTGCCGTATCCTTTATACATGAGACTGTAACGTATAGATACTTCTGTCTGACTTCGATCTGATTCTGACAAGAGTCACCAATACACGAAATGCTATAACTCCCCTAAATCCTACACACGTGGTTTCAACGTCCCTACCCTATCCTTCGTAGGTGATAGCAACCATGTTGGCTAACCGTCTCAACTCCACAAAGAAATATAAAAGTAATTCTAACGTATTTACCTAAACTGATAGGAAAAACGTATAACTGTCGTGTTTTTCAATTCCTTGTATTAGTTCACACTCTCCCTGTATATCGTGTTCAAATTTTCAATTGTCATTGAAATACATTTTATTCATCCACTCAAGTTCAAATACTTTTTTTAAACAAGTGGTGAATGGCACTTGATGTTAATAGAGTTTTTTTTCAAATACTATTTCATTAATTAAATTTAATAATGATTTAGTTTTCGTTTTATATGAGAGAAAAACTTTTCACTAAAGGTATAACTTATGCAATATAGTTATTTCGTCCCATTGGACTAACAATAAGTGATAACATATGATTCCAAAAAACAGCTGATTTTGTTATAGGTTACGTGATAGAACCGCATTTAACACATATGTTATGTGACTTTATTTTATTGTTATTATTTATTAAAAAATAATAATGACGAAAATTGCCTTTATTGCTTAAGCAGGAATTGAGTTCAAAATGTTTTGCTTATATTACTTATTATTTCTACCGTGTGAATGGTTTCAAAGAGCTTAATTTCACGTTCAACAGAACTTTTCGTAGATGAGATTTGTTTACATTAGAATTGTAGCACTGTTGGTTTGCAAAATGTTGGCAAAATATTTTCTCCAGTGCTTGCGGCGACCCGCATTGAAGAAGGATTTCAAGGGATATAACATCCAGAATTGAAATGTGCTAGTGAATAAGAAAAGCCTTAAGGAGAACACCCTTCGTAACGTTATTTCCATCATACAACCGATGGTACATTTTACTGTGCAGCGATAGATCTACTTCATACTAACATCAAATGACTGGAACAATTATTGTTATTTAACCCTATTGTTAAGTCAACCCTACACCGCGTAATATGTTTTCTCGTGAAATAAATATATCATATGGGTAGCAAAAAGCATAAACTGGGAAAAATAATTAAAATATTTTGACACAGTCTTTATTATCCTTTTTTGCACAAAATTACGTTTGGGTCTCATGAGATGTGCACTGTGTGTTGACTGTTCTGTTCACGCATTGCATAATTGTTACACAACCTTTCAATTAACCATTTTAAACTAATTTGTAACCGTGCTACGGTTCAAAAGAGAGTTTTTAGAGAACTAAATTGAAAAATATGTAATACATTTACATCTAGAAAACCGATATTAATTAACTTTAATATATAAGTCCTCAATTGCAATTTTCTTTTGAAAATAGAGAAAGAAAGCTTTATTACTCTCGATAAATTTACACGAGTTCAGTTGTTGAGGCAAGTAACGAACCATATTTTCTTGTTAGCAAACATGTATACTTTACACTTAGTACATTTCGATTATTTCAATATTACTTCTATTATCTCACACTCTCCTGATACATATCTCGTACATATTTTCAATCGTTAATAAAATACATTTTTATTCATCCATCCAAATTCAAATAGATTTGTTTAACCTATAGCTGAAAAATTGATGTGTAATAAGGTTTTTTCAAATATTTATTCATAATTAAATTATAAAAAATTGGGGTGGTATCGGGTTTCGAACTGGGAATTTTTGTGTTCGGAGTTATTGCGCCAACTTTCTGATACCTATCTATCAATTTCTCCAAGATGTATAACTTTAAACTGTCTCCAAGGTTATCACACAATATCATAAATAGTACTCTAAGGTTAACAATGAATGTAAAGAATAAAATAAAGAAACAAACTATAAATCAGAAAACAATGATAAGAAATTTTCTTTGCTGACCTCAGTAGGAATTAAAAAAAAATTATTTTTATATATTAATAATAATAATTATTATTATTATATTATTATTATTATTATTATTGCAGAACAATTAGGTAGCACTGGTAATTTATCTCGAGGTAAATTAATTTATAAAATTTCTCAAATCTGTGTGTTCGTATTTGTTTTACCCAATTGGTATTGGATGTATTGGATTTGTACTCTCATTATTTTCAAAATATGTTTTTAGATATATATTCCTTAACAAGTAATATAGACAACAATATTTTACAGGGTATTCCTACTTAGTTCAAAAAAGAAAAAAATTGTTTTAGTTACTTTTTATTAAATAATATAGTCTTCATATTATACACAGTGCTTTTAAATTTTGTAGAAACAAAACGATTGATTTTTGGGAGACAAGCATTGTCATTGATTAATTTAGTGACGACGTTTCGATAACATATTCGTTACCATCTTCAGGCGTGTACATATAAATTGCTGTCGATATAAATATAATTAGTTAATAGCTACAAACTAATTTAAATAATATAATACAATTAACATTATACAAATGTTAAGGAAATACATACAATATAATAAAATGCTCAATTCGAGTATTAATCATAATGTGAATCATTTTTATTTTTATTAAATGCCGTAATTTAGTTTTCCGAATGAAATGACTAATACGAATTGAGTATTTTATTATATTCAGTGTATGTCCTTGTCATAATGAGGACATACAAGTTTTGTGAATGTGTTGTATTCTTTAAATTACTTTACAACTATTAATTAATTTGTATCAACATATACATATCGAAAATGTTATCGAAACGCCACCACTAAATTGTTAAATGACAATGCTTGAGTCGCAAATCAATACGAATCGCTTTATACAAAATTTAATTAATGTAAATAAAGGTTCTATCACATAACCTATAACAAAATCAGCTGTTTTAAAATCATATGATATCACTTATATTGAGGAAAAGGGAACGAAATAACAGTGTTGCATACCTTGCCCCTTTGTGAAAAACGTTTCTCGCATATAAAACTAAAAATAATTCATTATTAAATTTAATTAATGAAGTAACATTATTAACAACTATATTAACATCAAGGGCCATCTACATCAAGATTTCAAAAATGTATTTGAACTTGAATAGATGAATAGAAAGTATTTGTTTTAAAGATTGAAAATTTGAATAATTCTGTAAGAAGAGTGTGAACTAATAGAATGAAATGAAAAATACTCTGTTTTTCCATTAGTATTATATGATGTTAACGTATTTTTCTCATTTTATGAGAGGTAATTATCAAGTAGAATATCCAGAAAGACGACTTTATTTGTTCTACGGCAGCAATTTCAAAAGCAGCGTTCCTCATAAAGCGTTGAAATATATTCTGAAAAGCAGCACTCGTGTCCGAGAATAGAGCACTGCAACTCATAACTAATTCATGATTGCATAAACATTTGTAGGGTAAGCATATTCATAAGGAGACTAAACGATGATTTAACCCTAAATAAATAAGAGTTTGCAGTGTTTTAAAGAGTGGATCCTTGTTTACGAATATGTTTTAAATTTTTTTAATTTTTGTATTTTAAGAAAAGGTTTTATAATGATCTTGTTCGTTTTGTAATACGAATGGTTTTTATTATGCTCTTTAACAATAAACTTAAGAGTTCCAACTAGATATGAAAGAAAAACAAGGAATAAATGGAAGATACAATTTTAAGTTAAGAAAATACCATGAAAAAAATATTTCCGGTTCGTGCAATGAAAGTCTACTTCCGTACACAAATCTACGCAGCTGCTACCTCTATATTCTTTAAGGGGTTTTACGTAGACACCTTAATCCAGTCATTTTCTACCATTGGTAGACATAATAAGCATAGTGACTAATCATCTTAGAACTGCACACAAATTTTGTGTATAAATCTTTATGATTGTTATGCGCCTATGCTAGAATATGTCGTTTATGTGTTTCATGTATACTATACCTTAGCGTAATCTTTTCTTCGTCTTTATTTCCCTTTGTATATTCGTATTTTAGAGCTTCTTTGATTTAAATTTGTAAGTTTCTACATTCGATTAAATCAATTTTTGTTTTGTTTTGAAAGGTTATTTGTTTATTGAGTTTTTATTCAAGTAATAAGTTTTTGTTTATAACTATTCAAAACTTTACATTTGCAAGATAAAAGTAATCTGCGTGAATATAACGGTTCTGCGTTGGTTGTTTAGTTTTTAATGATATGCACTATCTATGCTGTACACGAAATAACCTATTTATCAGTTTGATGATGTTAAAAACAATTCCGTTTCGTACAATAATTAATGTGTCATTCTTGATGGGACGTTAGTTATTTACGCCAATAAATTATTTATGCTACACTTCATTTCACGGCTTTCGTGTCACACTAATTAATTTTTAATCCATCAGTTGCAACAATAATTACGTGATAATGTGTAACAATCGATAAGCAATCGCGCGAGAACCGTCTGGACCAAACCTAACATCGTGTAACGTTCTATTTAAACTATTTGTTATTCTTCAAAAATTAATTTTGTTTAATTATTTGTTTCAAAATAGTACGTAATATATGCATAGAATAAAAACACCACAGTTATGGACGTTGATAATTGTATTTAAAACTTTTTTTAAAGTGAAGAAAGTTAGAAATATCTGGGAAAATCCTGAAAAAATCTAAATCTAAAACTTATTTATGAACATTTCGATAAGTTATTATATCAAGAGGAAAAATCAGTTTAAGTATGTCAGTGCAGATTTAGATATATAACTAAGTTTTTATTTGTTATTATTATTTTTTGTGGTTTATTATTTTATTAATAAACCATGTCGGAACATATAAGCAATCGTAATGCAATTTTAGTCAATTTCTATTTGGTAAACAAAAGTAAGCAGTAGAATTTAAAAAATTATGGCTAGAATATTCTTTCATCTATTACCAGAGAGCATATTGTTACTTCAGATTCCCTCCACACAAGGGTGTATTGGGTGGTAACTTTGATATCCAAAGATAAAGTATAAGTCTACCTCAGGAGTGGGACCTTACAAATTATATCCTTGAACATTCCCTAAGTCTATTACCCACAACTTTCGCCTTCATCGCTGCTTAAACAAGAGAACTGGACACCTTTCTTTACCTCGGTTGAGAGCACTTCAATAAACCATCCTTCATCATAGTCGAACCTAATATCATCCATACTTCCCTATCCCTTTTCCCAGTAACGGTGCTCGCTATCCCCTTTTCATAGTCGAAAGTAAGCTCATCCATACTTCCCTATCCCTTTCTCCAGTATCAGTTCTCACTATCCCCTTTCCATAGTCGAGCCTAATGCCATCCATACTTCCCTATCCCTTTTCCCAGTATCGGTGCTCGCTATTCTCTTTCCATAGTCGAACGTAAGCTCATCCATACTTCCCTATCCCTTTTTCCAGTATCGGTTCTCACTATCCCCTTTCCATAGTCGAACCTAATGCCATCCATACTGCCCTATCCCTTTTCCCAGTATCGGTGGTCGCTATTCCCTTTCCATAGTCGAACCTAATGCCATCCATACTTCTCTATCCCTTTTCCCAGTATCGGTGCTCGCTATCCCCTTTCCATAGTCGAACCTAATGCCATCCATACTTCCCTATCCCTTTTTCCAGTATCGGTTCTCACTATCCCCTTTCCATAGTCGAACCTAATGCCATCCATACTTCCCTATCCCTTTTCCCAGTATCGGTGCTCGCTATCCCCTTTCCATAGTCGAACCTAATGCCATCCATACTTCCCTATCCCTTTTCCCAGTATCGGTGCTCGCTATTCCCTTTCCATAGTCGAACCTAATGCCATCCATACTTCCCTATCCCTTTTCCCAGTATCGGTGCTCGCTATCCCCTTTCCATAGTCGAACGAAAGCTCATCCATACTTCCCTATCTTTTTTCCCAGTATCGGTGTTCGCTATCTCCTTTCCATAGTTGAACCTAAGCTCATCCATACTTTCCTATCCCTTTTTCCAGTATCGGTGCTCGCTATCCCCTTTCCATAGTCGAACCTAAGCTCATCCATACTTTTCTATCCCTTTTTCCAGTATCGGTGCTCGCTATCCCCTTTCCATAGTCGAACCTAAGCTCATCCATACTTCCCTATCCCTTTTCCCAGTATCGGTGCTCGCTATCCCCTTTCCATAGTCGAACCTAAGCTCATCCATACTTCCCTATCCCTTTCCCAACAAGGGGATGGATCAAGTCAATATAAAAATAGTTCTTAAATTTAATTAAATATTTCCGTAAATAATTAAGCCATTTACAATTTCTCTATAGGCATTCTACATTCATTGAAACTGCAGGAAAAAAAACAGTTCTTAATCGTTTTAAATGTTATTATTAGTCAGTTATAGTCTTGGAAATGGCCATGGTCATATGAAAATAGTCTAGAAAAATAACATCATATTCGTAATAATATTTCCTCTTTTTGACCCCTAAAGAAGGTAGGTCTTCTTTAGATAAGCAACTCTGCACACGTGATCCCACACTATCCTCACTATATCCTCCAACAGGGAGATTTATGATCCCTGAGAGATTAAGGGAACGATTAATCGTTCCTATTTCTACTACACTTCCCCTTCCTTTCCAGGCATAATTAGTCATACTAACTTATTACCTTCAGACTTCAAAAATAAATAACTATAAATTCACAACTTAACAAACTGAAAATTTGTTTTTTATAGTCAACGGTTCACTTGTTAGGTTGTAATTAATTTTATTAAGTACTGATTTATCTTCGGAGTTTTGTAAAAAACTGTGTTTGTGTTTAGTATAGGTCTACCTGCTGTAAATATTATTTTCTCTTTAACAAGATAGAAAAAACACTCAAAGAAGCATAGTAAGACAACAAGCAAAGAACAATTGTCAGTAAGTGAGGTTTTAGAGCGATTTCATCCTAAAAGCAGCTAGAGAGAAGAATCAGTGAGAGGTCAAGCGTGATGGAGCCATACTTGTCCAGTAACCGTCTATGGTAACACCAACAATCACTGATAGGCAGAGTAATACCTCGTCAACTGTTAAATGCTACGACTAATGATATGCCTAATTATGTTTTATAATGTGTTTGCAGTGAGAAATCTGTTAGTACAAATTTTAATTTTAAAATGTTTTTAATTTATAAATTTCTAGTAAATTAAATTTATATTATTAAGTAATTGTTATTAGTTATTAATAATTAATAAAATTGTTAATTTGTGTAATGTACAATTACATTTTCATTATATATAATTTTTATAAATGAGTTATAGGCTATGCCACATTGTCTCTTAAAACAGGTTTTTAGTAAAATCATTTAAAGTAAATTTTACGAGAAAATCGGTTTTGAAATTGTCATTTTGTTTCAGATTTATTATTTAAAAAAATTTTAATATTATAATAATTATATTCAGTATGTCTTTGTTTTTAAACATATTTTCAATGTTTCATTACTAAAAATAAATTAAGATTTCAATACAAACAGGAACGTAAATAAATATGTAAAATATGTTCTCCTAAGGGTATTTTATTACAACAAAATTTATGTTTGCCTTGAGTTCTTCATCATAATTATTCAAAAGCTTGCCTTTTACCTTTTATAAATGTTGTGTTTGTTTTTTTATCATATTGAGAAATACCTCTATTTTGTTTGTGATCATGATTTTGTGAAATAATCAAGGAACGTTGGCTAGAGGTAAAAATGCAATGTTGTCTTACGGGAAATAATCTAGAGGCAACAGCGACACAGTATCTTATGCTGTAGCTAGTGACTAGTCTCACTGAGGATTAAATAAGTGAATTTGCATATGCAAACAAGAAATACTATCTGAGTAGCGGATTATGTTACGGTTAGGACAATATTTGCTTCGTATTGAAATCATGTCTACACATAAGTATAAAAATATGCATCATATATATCCAAACGTAATGCATGGCGAAGTCAAACAAAACCATTTTAAAAAACTTGTCAACTATAATCTTTTCATTAAATTCAGACTGATTTCGTTACTATTTTAGAAATGTAAATACTAAATTAACCAACAAATTATTGCCTTAAAATTATTTTATAGCCATATTTATATTAAATAAATTTTTATAATATTTATATTTAATACTTATGTTTAAATAAAAAAATACTTATAATATAAATAAATTATAATAAATTATATTTTTAATAATATTTATGAAATATATATTACTAATACTAAATTAACATTATAAAATATTAATAAAAATATCTTACTATATTTTAAAAAGAATATATTTTATTATACGATAATTCATCAAATACGTACATGAATCACTAATCACAAGTAATTTTAGTATTTTCGAAATAATAATTTTTGTTTACTTATCTATTCCAACGTTTTTTAATACAAAATGTTCGGTACACTATTGTTCAACAATAAGTAACAACTAAGGTGTGACCTTCTAGTGACCACATATTGTAATATTCATTACTTTACCTAAATTTTGACGCTAAGGTAAAGATAAATCTATGTTTCAACCACAATTTGTCAATGTATAAACTCAATGCATTTTCCTGTGTTGGATGCCAAAAACTTGAGATAACATCTCTGAATGCTCAAATAAACGTGTACGTAGAAAAATAATGTATTTATTTTCGTTCTGTTAATTAATTAGGTTTAATACATTTAGATGTTTGCAGTTTGATGGTCGCAAATGGTTCTGTAAATACTTCTGCAAATTGTGTTGACCAACTACGTTTGGTAAACTTGAATACTCATTAACTGCCACACAGACACACACACACACACACACACACACACACACACACACACACACACACACACACACACACACACACATACACACACTAAATATACCAGTATTTTTTATCGAAAATGAAAACATTAATTTTCACTAAGTTATTTTATATTACTTTCAGGATACGATAAGAAAATTTACACATGTTTACGAATTCCTAACGGATTTATATTTAACACTCATAAAATCAATACCTTTTTTATTTTTTATCTCCAATTTTTATTTACATTCCATTGAACTTTTAACAATTTGTTACAATAATCTGTATAACCGTTAAATTTGTTAAGTGTAAAAGACTGAAGGACGAAGTATAAGATAAGTGAAAAGGTAAGGAGAAAAAGAACGTGCATGTCTAACGGAAAGCAAGTTTGTCAAGAGTGACTGAATAGGGTAAATAGAAAGTGACTGGGAGAAGACGAGTCTGTGCGGTAAATAATAGATGAAAGAGTGTCTTGCAGCTAAACTCAGAGCGGAAAACTCCAAGAATCCCGAATCTGTGGTTATACGATAAAACCGGTCTGGTACTATTTTATTGACTTTATTTTACTGCATAAAGAACTAAAAATAATTTTGACACAAGGTAATTAATTACCAAAAAAATTACAGAAACGTTTACAAAGTTATAATCGGTACAATTAAGAGGTTGTAAAGCCACCACGAAAAGAGTCATGAAACAGATATCAGTATAAAACATCAAACAGGTATTTATATATTTTTTTTAATATAAGTAATTATTAAGTAACTGAGAGAAAACTTTTGAACTTACTTGCTGACACGTCTCGAAACAATCGTTACCTTGACGAAGCCGTCCCCCTACTCTCTTGTTGTAGCGAGTGGGCTTCGTAAATGGAACGTTTAAAGTTTAAACTTATTCACTCAGTTTCGCAATAATTATTTGTATTAAAATGAGTGAATTCAAAATGACTAAAACAAGAAAAATAGTTTAAAATATCTGTATTGCTTTTAATAAATACAATTTATTCTGTAGCCATAATAGAGTTAGAAAAATGTTCATTATTGAAGGGAGTTTGAACAAATTTTGAAGCGAACAAATAAACCTTTCGAAGGCAAGCAAATGAGTAGAAACTTTAAAAGATATATTTTAGTTAAAAATCACCATAATTTGTCGAAATAAACTTTCGACTCTAAATGACTTTAGACTCTAAAGGACTGTGATTATGGATGTTGGTTCACTTCTATAAACAATAGCACATTTTAAGGAAATATTGCCCAACTGTGTTTCACACAAGACTGTTTTTGTAATCACAGTATCGTAATTTAATATCGCAGTACTTAATCTAATGACTAAAGTTTTAAAAATGTTTCTTACTTTTGTTTAAAAAAAAATAGTAAATAAAAATTCTGTACACAAAAAAACATTATATACAGTATAATATTGTTTTATTTAAAATATAAATATTTTTATCTTAATATTATAAGTGTTTGTAATTGTAAACATGATAACTATTGTCTTGAATAGAAATATGTAATTGCGAGTATATGTTTGTAATAAGTAAAAAAAAAATTGTAAATATCAAGAGCGGTTTGTCTAGCTAATATGCTTTATTCCGTTTTTAGCATTTTCCGTATAATGTTTCCTACAAATCATGAACAGATGCATTCAGTAATGAACTACTGATACAAAAACTAATGAAAGTTAACGTAAATAAACATTCGCCTAAATCAAAACTAAATAGTAGATTAGGCAAAACTAACACTGCAAAACGACACACAAAGTGTAACCATCCGCTATTTTACTTAATTTAGTTTTATTATTTGCCTAGTTTAATTCTCACCATATCAGTTGTTACCCATAAACAATTACTGTCCTTGCAAAGTGACTCAGACGGCGGTAACAGTTTGTCCACTTTTAACTCTTCTGGAAGGGCAGGCAGGGTTGGTTATATTTAATAAACCAATTGATTCTTTATTTTGGGATCAAAATAAGAATTAAATATATTTTTTGAAAACTAAAATTCAACAAATAAATAAAGTAACCAATAGTTATGATAAGAGTAATTTTACAAAACGAAATTTTATTTTGATCTTCTCAAAATAACGAGAATAGGATGATGCAATTTCAAGCAATTACTACCGTATTTGTGTTACCTCGACAAGTTATAAAAAGTTCTAATATATTTCACCAATAATAATGGATGTTAATTAAAGTTAATTTTCACATTCCATACATTGTTTACTTAATCAGGCTTACAGAAATAAGCGAGAGTAGGCATCGGTTGGCCATATTACAATACTTCACAATTATAAATTTCATTTTAAATAACCGACGCTGAATTATTTATTTATATTCAGTATATTACAAAATTAATGCTTCGAACGCCTCTTAAGATGATAAGATATATTTTGCTTTTAAAGTAAATTTGTTGATGAATTAGAAAGAAATTAATAATACTTTATTAAGTCAAGCTCACAGTGCGATTCCTTCTTAGTAGGTGTTTCAGTGAGGATGTATGTGAAGCTAAACTTAGTATGAAACACGTATTGCTATTTATTGCGGGGAGAATTTTGATTGGTTCAAATATATCACGAGAAGACGCAGTTGTTTATATGTAGATCCAACGGAATTTGTTAATGCCCTGCAATATGTTTGTATATTCCAACACTCTCATTACTTTCAGTTTCCAACGAGTTGCGAAACCTTTGGGATCGCATCAGATTGTTCTCTTTCTACAAGTTTAAAAAATTTAAACCGGTTTATATTAAACATAACGAAAAAAAAACAAAAACTAAGAATTTTGTTTTACCTTCCATGAATGATTTAAACATAATGATATGTAAAACCTATGTAACATATTACAAATATGTTAAATGATGCAATGGAAATATTGTTTGTGAAAGGACATACATCTGCAAGGATAAAGCAAGAACAAATGTTTTGTCAAACAAAAAGTTTAATAAATTAATTATAAACATTGAATGCTAAACTAAATAAATATCAATTAGGGGAATATCGCTTAACACAAGAAAGTTTTACATTTATTTTTTATTTTTTGTATATTTTTTATATTAAAATGTTTGTATTATTATCTTTTGAGGGGAAATGTTCTAAATGAGCAAAATTCAATTTATCATATAAAAAGTTATAAACTCAAAAATGCTTGCATTTACTGGGACAAATTAATAACAAGTAACTTGTGTAAATGTTAAACAAGTTAACGAATTCGTTTCTTCCCACACTAGTCAGGACCTTCGAAAAATACATTTTAAACTCTTTTATAGCAATAACTTTCCACAACGTTTTAATAGATTACGAAAACGTGCTCCGCCATTTGCATTGAATTCTCAAGGCGATTTGGAGAAAGTAAAAGTGTTTCTCAAAGTTCCCATTAACTTTGCCAGAAACTTGAAACCTTATTTATTCCAGCCATTCAATGGAACCAGACAAAACCCAAAAATAAGTTTTACGATTAATTTACATTAATGTTGATTATGGAATTAATACTCAGATTTATTTCTAATACCTTTGCTATATTTCCTTTACATAAGGCTTAATATTGTTTGCTTCCACAAAAAATTGATATACTAAGTATCTTGAATATATGTGCACTTATTTCTTTATAAATAAGGACGGTCATTCTTTTATCAACCTGAGCCTGAAAGGGGTCGGTATGGTTCCTAATAAATGGATTCATCTCCTGAGACGGTCGACCTTATTGAAGCTAAATAAAAAAGTAAGTATTAAACGTAATACAATATGCTGATATATGAAAAAAGAGCTCATTAATTAAAACATTAATTACTTTAGAAACATATTATACAATATATATTCATATGAAAATAATACAAAGTGCATTTAATATAAGATTTTTCGATGAAGTTTTAGACCAGTTTTAGCGTATGGCAAAAATACATTCCGTAGAGATGAGAAAAAATAGGGTAACATTTTATGAAAAGTTTTGACATATTAATGGTCGTAAATTATAATCGGGGAAAAATAACACAAATTAACCTGTTAGTCATATACAAATGTCATGATGGGAAATACAGGGTTGTCTAAAACCAAACTGTCATGTAGACCAATAGAATTGACATGCTATAACCGTAGAGAAAAAACCGATGCAAACTAATTAGTAAAATTATTTTAAAACTTTCGTTAAAACCAAACAACACCTCTTGTTTATATTTATAATAAACCTTTTGTAGATTAAACGTAGATATCTAGAGTTACTGTATCATGAGTGTAATAGTTCTAATAATAATTTTCTAAAAAGAAAAATGTTTATCAACTTACTTTTAATTTACATCAACTTTAAATTTTTAATGATTAACCAACAATTTACTTGCATAATCTTTTAAAATTTATGAGGAAGTACTTATAAAATGCGTAGAAATGTAAAATACCTAATGCTACTGTGTATTGTACAATCAATAATTTGAAAAGTACCCTGTTTTATGCAATAGATTACAAATAAACTTTGCTTTATAAAAATATTTATATCTTGACTGATCTTATAAATTGTACATAATTTGTTCCTTCTTTGGATAAATGTTAATTTTTCCAGTAAACAAATGTTGTAATGAGAACAATTGTGAATATAAAAAAACACCTTAATTTTATTCGTATGAAATGACTCGGTTCATATATAAGTAACACGTTGTATAGGCTTTATTTTCAAACTATACATTTCTTACAGAAATGACGTCATCCAGTAAACGTGTTAAATTTTGTTTGTAACCATGGCAACACTGTTCTTTATCATAAAATACTTTTTTTACCCTTTTGTCATGACTATACCATACTTATATTTTCGTACCGCGTGCGCATGTGTGTCCACGTAAGAGTTTTAATTTATTTGGTGTAATAGTGTTATATTTATTTCATAATAACCTATCAAAATGTCTATATTTAAACTACATTACATGGACGACACTTTCATGACCTTCGAAAACGTTCTGGAAATAACAATGTACCGAAACCACAGTAAACTGATACTTAAATTGAGCAATGTTCGTTTAAGTACGTCCATTCTGTATTGGGATTGGTTCAGAAGGTAATGTTAATTAATTGGTTTATGATGTTTTACTGATAATAGGCAATTAATTCTAACTAGACTGTAAATAATGATTAGGGCGAGCATTTGCTATTGTGGGGAGAATACGAGATTACATTAGGGGTTTCAATCTCCCTTAATGTTGGGAGATGCTCTAATGCGCAGGATCACATTCCCAAACACTCTCAGAGTTGGACATTATTGCTGAATTTATTTCTTACTCTGTGAGTGAAAACCTGACATTCAATATTGTGGATAATCATAAAGAACGTATTTAATTTTTATTTTGTTGTTCGGAGATATGTCAAACGATTTGAATAAATATATAACATAATAAAGCCATTAGATTCAGCAGAAGTTACTACATAATATTTATTTCGGGTAACATTGGAATCGTAGTTATTGATAACAATATAGTATTTTCTTGAAGAAAAAAACCGACAATGTAATACAAGTCTAATGGTTTATAGTACCTCAACTGAGAGTCCATAAATGTGGACTCATGTTATTTGTGATAAACAGCTGGGAATACCATTAGCACTTTGTCGTCTGTGATTTTACAATGACTTATTTATCAACTTTTTAAAACTATTAAGCTTAAGTTATCCAACTACATGCAGCCTGTCAAATTATGAAGGAGCAACGTCAACGTCTAGCAAGAGATGGGAGCTGATTGTAAGATCAAACTACATCCCTAGGGTCCTGCCAAGGGAGGTCGCGGTTGCTACCTCTAGGATGACGACCTGTCGTGACTATTTTCAGAGCCACCTTCATCGAACGGGCCTTAAAGACCCCTCCATCTATCCTCTCCACCTAGAAGATGAAGGTACTGCTGATAATCTGGACGTCTGTAGCGCCCTGGATCACATTATAATGATGACACCTTGCAGGAACGGGCGTGACTGTACTGGGGCAGAGTTGTGTCGGACAGGAGTTGGGTGAGTAAGTACTTTTTAAAAAGAATCTATTATTTCAAAATGATCCTAAAACAATAAAATAATATTTAGTTGCTTTACGGAAACATGGAAATTATTTATGGCTAAACCTAAACGCCTAGGCTGCCTAAAATATGTTTCATACACACACACACACACACACACACACAAACACACGTACAAACACACACACACACACACACACACACAAACACACGTACAAACACACACACACAATATATATACATATATGTATATATATATATATATATATATATATGTATATATATATATATATATATATATATATATATATATATATATATATATATATATATATGTATATATATATATATATATATATATATATATATATATATATATGTGTGTGTGTGTGTGTGTGTGTGTGTGTGTGTGTGTGTGTGTGTGCGTGTGTGTGTGTGTGTGTGTGTGTGTGTGTGTGTGTGTGTGTTTGCGTGTGTTTGTGCATTTTCATCGTAATTTTAATAAAATACAAACACTCCTTTTTAAAAGTTATATATCTCCTAATTTATTTCGTAATTTTTTTGCCATAAAATATTTCACAGTTTTGGGGCAACAAACACATTTTTTTATTTAGACCATTATAAAATAAAAGTGTGTTTGTAAAACGTTTTTCGAAATTTATTTTACTCCTATTGATATAATTTCAATAAAGGACGAGTTGCAGCGAGATCACCTTTGTAATTCTACACAGAGCCATCTCGATACGTTTCACTACACCGAATAAAACAGACGAAGCATCATATTGACCAGCTGTTGCTTTGTTAACTGTTGCGAAGCCATCAGGCATATTTTATCGGTGCTTTATGTGCAGTATATAACGAAACTAGTCATATGGTACTACTGAATGACATTTATTTGATCACAATAACTTGCTTGCAAAATTAAGATTAAATAATAATAAGTTGACACAATATTCAAGTTCTAATTATTTAATTTGAAAGAGAAATAATATTATTTATTGTCATTAGACGTATTTCAGGCAAATTGACTTAAATCTTATATATACTTTCAAGACCTTTAGATATATTAAAACCAATTTATAAAAGGATCTTTTATCTCATATATCGTAACGCCCATAACGTATATACTATACTCATATAAATATTGTTTATCCATTATTTTGATTCTTTACTTTTTGTGGGAACATTATTAGCTATATATTTGATTACAATTAACATAACAATACTCTATGCTATCTCGTATAGTTTAATTCTCTTTATCTTTCTAAACTCCTGGTAGTTGTTGAGAAGTAAAACATGTGCTGCGTTAGAATGAAGACGTTTTTAGCAGAAGTGTTAGAATGAAGATGTTTTGAAATATGTTAATGTTTTGACGATTTTCAAAATTTGATAGTTATCATCAGGATATTGAGTCTCACAAACTCAGTTTCACTTTTGGCATACCAAGGGATATTCAGCATATCCTCATTGCCTTGAAGATTTCCCACATCAGATTCAAAGGTTATTGTTAATGCAGCGTAGTTACTTCTCTTTTATTCCGGTAATGATGCTGGCTCTCCGACTCAGTCCTCCCCTCTCAGTATCAGGAGAGCATAATTATTAAAGGGTTAGTATAAAGGCAGCTCTTTATTGCTCTACCTCCCTTACACACGGAGCTAGCAGGTAATACTCGTTCCAGCTGCTGTTTGAACGAACAATGGAAAAAAATGTAATCGTTTCGGGTAATGACATTGGCGTTGCTGGACGACATTGGTGCTCATAAAACTACGCAAATTTTAAAATCATAGTGCAATTACAGTGCAATTTAGTCTAGGAAATATCAGCTAAATATTGACTACGATTCTGGCTGTCATCAACACTGCCAATTCAAACGGATGGGTTAACTAAATGTTTGCAAGGAAACCAATAAACCTAAATTACAACTTCAATATAGCTATTAACTCACAATACAAGTTCATTTAACTTACAACCTCCCTATTTTTATTAACTCCCAGTGTCCGTTAATTTAAACCGTAACGTCCAAGTGATTAATAACTCATAATGTAAAGTAATTTAAATTACATTTTTTATATGACTGTTAACTAAATAAGTATCTTAATTTAAATTCCCCATTGCTATTAACTCCCAGTGTCAGTTAATTTAAACCGTAACGTCCAAATGATTAATAACTCATAATGTAAAGTAATTTAAATTACATTTTTTATATGACTGTTAACTAAATAAGTGTCTTAATTTAAATTCCCCCTTGCTATTAACTCACGATGTAAGTTAATTTAAATCGTAACGTCCAAATGATTAATAACTCATAATTTAAAGTAATTTAAATTACATTTTTTATATGACTGTTAACTAAATAAGTATCTTAATTTAAATTCCCCATTGCTATTAACTCACAGTGTAAGTTAATTTAAACCGTAACGTCCAAATGATTAATAACTCATAATGTAAAGTAATTTAAATTACATTTTTTTATATGACTGTTAACTAAATAAGTATCTTAATTTAAATTCCCCCTTGCTATTAACTCACAATGTAAGTTAATTTAAACCGTAACGTCCAAATGATTAATAACTCATAATTTAAAGTAATTTAAATTACATTTTGTATATGACTGTTAACTAAATAAGTATCTTATTTACATTCCCCCTTGCTATTAACTCACAATGTAAGTTAATTTAAACCGTAACGTCCAAATGATTAATAACTCATAATTTAAAGTAATTTAAATTACATTTTGTATATGACTGTTAACTAAATAAGTATCTTATTTACATTCCCCCTTGCTATTAACTCACAATGTAAGTTAATTTAAACCGCAACGTCCAAATGATTAATAACTCATAATTTAAATTACAACCTTCATATGGCTGTTAATTCACAATGAAACTTAATTTAAATTCCCCCTTGCTATTAACTCACAATCTAAGTTAATTTAAATGACAACTTTACTGTTTCTATTAACTCTCAATGTTATTTAACTTAAATTGCCGTCTCTATATGACTGTTAACTAAGAATGTAAATCAATTTAAATTTCCCCCTTACTATTAACTCACAATGTAAGTTAATTTAAATTACAACCTCCTTATTTGTATTAACTCCCAGTGTCACAACGTCATTAATACGATAATTATTTAAATCACAAAGGCCAAGTTTCTAATAACTTACAATGCAACTTGTGAAATTTAAATTTCACTCTTACTCTGTGTTTAAATTATTTTAACTCTGAATGTAAGATAATTTCAATTATAACCTCCCTATTTCTGTTAACTCCAAATGTTAATTAACTTAAATTACCACCTCCATATGGCTAATAATTCACAATGTAAGTTAATTTAATTTACAACGTGCCTATAGCTATCAAGTATCAATGTAAGCTAAATTAGATTACGATCTCAATATGATTAATGTCACAATGTAAGCTAAATTAGTTTCAACCTCCATTTGGCCAAATTCTCTGTAAACACAGGCCGTATTACACTATGTATTTGAATTCTTCCTTCCTTTTTGAGATAGAACCAAAATTGCTTCTGCGTCAACTCTACGCATACATCTCTACCCACAATATCTGCCTCTCATTTAATCAAACCTATCGTCCCAGTTTCTCCCATTTGGCTTTGTTAGGTCTGTCTCGTGTCTCGTTTCTTTCAAAACATCAAACTTCCATTTAAAATGGGTCGATATAAGGTTTTAATAATGAACATTAAACCTTTCGAAAAAAATCTTGTTGTAAATCTATCCATTATTTTAATTTCATACATTTCTTAGAATCAAAAAAGGTGAAGACTTTTTAAAAAAATGTATAATATAAATACAATAACAAATTTTGTCAATAAACAAATATTCCGTTTCCAAATTTATTTATTTATTTTTTTTTTAATTCTAAAAGTAGAAATTTTATACATATTATGTAGCGTATACATTTAAGATAATAGACATCTGCAAAAGTATTATTGCAGCTTATTGACGAGCACAATCGAGTACTCTTTTCTTTTTTATTTTAAATAAATATAACCTCTTAACCACCAAAACAATTTATATAAATGCTTATGTACATTTCTATTGCAAACATTTATCTTCAGAGGAAATTATTACGAGAATTAATCTTTAGATTAGATTCGATGTACATTTACTCATGTAAAATTTCCTCTGAAAATGATTGTTTTGCAATCGAAATGTAGATAAGGTTTAAGTAAAACGTTGTTGAGGTTTAGAGGTTTTATTTATTTAAAATTAAAAAATTAAACCACAGTTGCTCTAAGTTGTTGCACTTATCTTTGCTTTTATTTTTTTCGGATGTTTATTACGTACTTATTGTTGAAGTAAATACTTGTTATCACTAAGTACAACTGTATGTTTTGTGGGAGAGAAATCACTCATCCTTCTCGCTTCGTTTTCATCCCAAGATGATCACGGGACACGGTTCATATATTACCTTAAAATATGTGATAACATGTGTTTACATACAACGGCTGATTTTATATTATAGGGTGTGTGGCAGAACATTTTTTTTAACATTTAGGTTGTGTTACTTTATTTTTTTGTACATTATATATTTAAGTCTTATTATTATTTAATTTTAATCTGTTAATAAATATATTTGTTTGTGTCTCGATAAATCTTACTATAATGAATTCAAAATAATGGTAATAAATTATACATTTGTGTTCATATGTAGTTTATTAAATTTTTCCAGTCAATGGTAATGAAACTTGGGACTCGATAAAGCTCCGTTTAAAGAGAGACAGGTGGTTTCCTTGACAGCTAGGATTTTCTGGGTTGCCAGGTTTCTCGGTGAATGTCACCTTCTGTTGTGACAGATGTGGACGGAAAGACAACCTTGTGCCATCTTGATAGAATAATAAAGCCACTCTCTTTCGTTTCCCCCTGTTAAATTTTACTTTCAAATTCGTCCCATAATTTAATTCTATTCTACACAATTGTCCTTCTCAGTAGATAAAATATATTGTAATTCTAAAACTAACTGATGGAGTGGTTATTAGTGCAACGTAACCTTGAGAAATACCATTAAAACTAGAAAATATTATTTATTGTAATGTTGGTATTTTAGTATTATTTACTATTAAAAACATATTTTAGTTTTTGTTTTGTTTTTTATGTAAACAAATACAATTTTTTTGAAAATACAATTATTAAAAAAACATATTTGACCCCTTTTAACAAAACAATATATTTCCAATTAGTGACTAAATTATTATTTTCTAAATATCTGTAAATAACGAATAAAATATTTAATATAAAAATTATTACATATGACTTTTAAAAACATTTAAATAAATTTAAAACACTAACTTAAAATACGAATTCATCTAAGGCGTGTGCTTGACCTACAAAATGGTAAGAGCTTCCATTCAGCCTTTTAATCCTAACAATCCTAGCCAGATTATTTTGTAGAAAAGCTACTAATCCCGTTATTCCTAACCTTTTACTCGTCCAGCAATTTTTCACTTCGTATATTGTTACCGCGTAGACACTTCGTTATGACCAGAGTGCTACAAAGATATTCCTTAGTGAGAGAAAGCAATATTTACGCTATAATTTAGGCCGGGGACTTAATCACACACACACACACACACACACACACACACACACACAATTACACTCTGTTATATTATTCTTTAATTTTTAAATACAGACACAGACATAGTTAGCCAAAGTTTTAAACTAATTAATTTTCATTTCTAGCTAGTAAATAATCCAAACAATATGAAAAGCAATTTGTTTTGTGACAGTTTTTATTTAAACCATCGATTAAACTAATTACACACGAAGTACTATACGTAAATCCCAATTAGAACGTAAAATTAAAATAAAATTCGTATTTATGTATTTGAAAGTATTGTTTACTTTCCCAAACATGAACGAAAATAAATATTATATATATATATATATATATATATATATATATAATTAATTAAAAAGCTGTCAAATTAAATACAAAACATAACCTGTGAACTATTCGCTAATTTTCATTGATCAGATATCAAACCGTAAAAAGTGTTAACATTATTTCCATTGGTTTGTAGATGTTCACAATGGTAATGAATTTAAACATAATGTTTATTATGTTTACCCGCAACCAAGTATATCTATGATTAAGTTCCAAATACAGTGTATTATTTCTCGACGTGTTTCACGTTTTATTTTTTACAACAATATTTTTCCAATTTCGGATAAAATTATTAACATAAAAGAAATTCAACTGAATCTGGATCTGCGAGTAGATGTTTATTTACAAATACGCTAAAAAGAGATTCTCTATCTATAGTAATACATGTACATTTATAGTAAAATGTAAACACGTGTAGTAGCGAGTTCTGAAGAATGAGGGTACCGCTTTGGGGAGTCTTGTTCTTATATCTAATGAACGACTGTTTTTTTTTTTTTTTTTTTTTTCTTGTATGTCCGATGCACCTAAAAACTGAAGATACCGTTAAAGTCTAGTCTATAACGGTATAGGTAAAGTATAATTTATTTTTACCGTGACATGAAATTGTGTAGGTATTCTTCCTGTAATTAAGGAGGAGCTAGTAATGTGATAGGAAAGCAAGTGCAGAGGTAATCATTACATGTTAATATAACAAAGTTATCAGCTATATTTTGGTATCAGTTGATATTATTTTAGTGCTATAAGCAATTTTGTATGTTTTAAGTTTTTAAGAAAAATATGTAAATAGGTATAAAAGTAGGCAAAAAGAAATGTAAATAAGCTACAGACAGATATCGCTCCCAACACACACACACACAATTAATTTTTCTTTATTTTCTGCTATTATAACATCGTACCTGTTAAGTAGCCACTAGTCACGGGGCTGTTTTTTTTTGTGGATATTTTGATCTTCAACCTCCAAAACTCCGTGGTGTATTGTAGAGGCTACGTTTCAAAACCACACTATTTTTTAGCACTCGTGCTACGGTTTTTAGCAGTTTACGCAGTAAATTCTATTCTCAAATGGTCCACCGAACACTGATACGCGATCACTTGACGTATTTCGGATAATATATAGAAATGTAAACTGTTCACAACACACTGACTGTAGCACACTAATAAAGCACGGCATCTGGTACAGGAGAGTGAGTGGTAAGGGGATGGACGGCGGGGCTTTCTTGTAGCAATTTGCAGCTCTGCCTGAGTCATAGTGGACATTGTATAGAATGCCCAGGCAAAGTATGAAATACAATTTGTTTAATACTTTGTCCGTCAAGTTTGGGCAACGTATAGAATGACTAGGCATTCTATGGAGTGACTGGCTTAATACATTCCCTGTAACATATATATCATTTACAAGTCAAAATATTAGGAGTAAAATAACGGAATTGCTGGAATTATTACGAAAGAGGCCATTTGTCGTTCAATATTAATTACATAATATAATTTAAAGCAAGTAAAATACATATAAATTGTAGCTTCTAAACTAAACTCATTACTTCAAAATTAAACCTTGACACGTTTTATCATTACTTATTGATACAACACCTTCTGTATTATTAATAAAAGAATTGAAAAGTACAGTGTTTATGTTACTGAAGAATCTACAATTAAAACAACCAAGTGATATTCTCCCAGAATAGAAAAACTAATACAAGCAATATAGAATAATAAACACAAAACCTAACTTACAACAGCACACTACAACACTGCTTTCTTTTGGATTTTATAATGGAGAATCATGAAACGTGGATTCATAAAACTTGGGGCTTGTAATGTTTCACTCGATTCTATTTGTCATAAACAAGCAGGGGTGAATATCAAAGAATCAAGTTCTGATGTTTGTACATTTGTGTCCATATTCAAGTGAAATAAATTAACAATTGTTGTTTTAATTAAATAAATAAAACCCACTAAACACAATACAAAACGTTTTATTACACTTTCTTCATGTAAATTTCGATTACATGGTAATCATTTTCAGAAGTGCAGACACTTCTGAAGATGATTACCATATAATCGAAATGTACATAAAGTAATTGTAATAATGATGTTTGTATTGTGGTTAGGGGGTTTTATTTATTTAGTTAAAAAATTAGTCCACAGTGCTCAACAGATTTATTTAAAACAATTGTTGTATTTAAGTCGGTGAACTCTAGAGGTTAAAATGTTCATTTAAATTGATTTGATAATCCCGTTGGAATTCTATTGTCTACAAACATTTCCTGGATAAGTTCATTTCAATGTCGCATTTAATGTATTACTTCTAATCAATTCGACGAAGCTTTTTCGTTGTGCTTTTTGTATAAAGCATAAAGCTTAGAAGTCACGTTCAATCAAACAAAACGCTGCTCAGTTCTTGTCCTGCAGATATAGTGTGAAGCGAAAGGATTTCAATCGCATGAAATAAAGTTTAGTTCGTTCTTCACTCAACACTCGCAAAATAAACCCAGTCAAATGGATAGAGTCAGAAATCTCATTGATTTATAAATAAAATACTATATTATTTTATTCAAATACACCTTTAAATATTATGTTATTTCCAGTTATTGAATTCACATTGAAGCAGTCTCACTTTAAAAATATTTTTCATCCTTTTTTGAAAAGGTGTAAAAGGAATATTAAAATAAATATTTTTATTTTTCAAATTCCAGAAGTATTTATCCGTTAATGTGTTCATCATATTTGTCTGTATAATATAACGTATGAGGCTAAAGAATAAATTCAGTTTATATAAAAAAAAAAAAAATAGTCGGAAGAAATAACTTGCAAAAGCGTCAAGACTAGTTACTAAAATTACGGACAAGTACACGACCATTGTTCTATTTCGAGTGTAGTCGTAAAGGGGCTGGGAAATCTTTAACAAAAGAAGGGTTCAACTATTTTCAGATAAGACTTTTTAAATTACCTGTGCTATAACAATGTACCGTTAAGGGAAGCTGTTTGTAGATAGTTATGGGAATAACCAAATTAACTGAAAATACGTGAGGGGGAGAGATGATGCGAGGTTGAAAAGGAAGTGATCGAGGAGTCGAGGGGGAACTTCAGAAGAGGGCAGACGTATTGGGGGGGGACCAAGTGTTAGTAATGTTAATAACGAGTAAATTTTGTTAATAGAATTAATGGTAATTTTTTGTATTTGTGTAATTTAAAAAGTGCGACGTAAATAATTTAATAAAGAATTAGGAAAATTTAGTGAGTTATGTGAAAGTGCATCGAAGCAGTGTCAACGGTCAAGATCCAAGGAATCAACAAACAATAAGTACTTTCTTTTTTCATTAAAATTAGCCACCAGAGCTTTATAATCAGTAAATTCACAACAATTTTAAATTCCTTAGTATAAAATAATAATTTAGTTTTTTTTCACCACGTTCTAATTTATAAAAAAGATTCATAATAACGAACCCAGTGAAGAGCAATTAACACTGTCATTTTCAAACTTTATTGTAATAACCTATATCCTCAAGAGTCCACCTTGGTTTCTTTTTGTAATTGTAATATTAGTTAAGGAATCAACCTTGTCACTAAATAGTATTAAGGTAAATGGGAATAATGTGTATTAATTAGGTGTCAAGAATAAATTCAAGTTATGTTAAAATTGATATTGTTGTTAATTAATTAGAAACCTGAAGGTGAGACTAAAGAGTTTTAAGGCAATTAAATGTATAACCTAAAGGAAAAGATATATTTTAATTAACTTAGGTTATAATATATACCAATGTATGTCTATTATGTATGTTTTCGTTAAAAGCGTTTGAGAGATAGAGATAAATAGAACGACAAAGAGAGAGAAAGAAAAACTGATATATAAATAGAGAGAGAGAGAGAGAGAGAGAGAGATCGTAATTAATTATACATATAATTAAAACGTAAGGCAAGCAAGTTTGCAGCAAAATAAATAAATCAACACAAGAATATAAAAATATGGAATAAAGTAGGTACGTGAAGAGAACATATTGCAACATCATGAATTGAAATTCGGAGAATCGATCAAAAATAATTTAATTAAATAAAAAGGTTTGCGACGGTGCGGAAATATTGGATCACGTCTATGACGTCACTTTATTTTTCAGCAATGTGGACATACTTTGAGTATTTTTGCAATATATTTTTCAATTGAAGAGTTTTCTTGACAGACAGCTGTTTTATAAGTGCGATTATTATTTCACAAATTGCTACTCAATGCTCTTTGAACATTTATGTGGTTCTTACAAAGGCATTTTAGATTAAGTCCAGCAAGATAAATATACCACAATTATTCGAACTAATTTCGCAAAAGAAACTGTTTATATAACATAAAGAAAAATATAAACCCTTTTGAAATGACCTTATAATGGTGAAAATTACTCTGAAAGTGACCTCTGTCGGTCACAATAAGTGTGAGTTTGCTGCACAGCGCTCTTTCCGCAACTCAAAGCAGTTCAATTTATATGAGCTGATCTTATTAGACGACTTTAATATTAGAAGACGTCTTGTGTAGTGGAGGAAAAAACTGTTTAAAGTTAAATCACTAATGCTGAAACCATGGACATTGTAAGCATATTTATCATTTTTTTTCCAAGTGAAACAGAATCCAAGAGTAGCAAAATCGAGGTAAAAATGTAATTTTTCTGTTGGAAGAAAAAATACAGCCACTTCGTGTTGAGTTCCATCTCCAACTTTAAACAGCGACCCTATCCACGCGAGACATCGTTTTTTTCTATTTCCACGTATAATGCCTATTTGAGTTTAACGTAGCAAAATGTGTCCCTATTTTCCTTTCCACACACAGCATTTAGAGGTTTTTAAGCCACGTATAGGTTCTAGTTAAGGGATTAAATATATATTTCATTATTGTCTCCCTCAATTCCCTATAAGAGAGTAAAATCATGCATCTATGTTTCCCATGAAATACAATATATACCTCAAAAGATACTGTACTATTGTTTACCTAGATGCGATTCTCACTAAGTCTAAGTAGTTTTTTTATTCCTTTACTACATTCTCTTCGCCCTTGTGCTCTCTTTTACTCTCTTCCTAACTTAGATTAACTAACGCAAGGGAACCGGCGTATGGTCAAGTAATCAACTAGTCGTAAAGTAATACGATCGGTGATCGTAACTAGCGTGTCGATTACTCGGATAGTGACTGGCGAGTCGATTACTCGGATAGTGACTGGCGCTTCGATTAGACTAGTAATAAGAAGAGCTACCCTAATAAGTCAAATGCACAATATTATGTAACAATGAAGTGATACAGTCCAATGCCAACTTTCACTCAGAACAGATTGTTATCGGTTGAAGCTATTATCTTTATTTTATAATTAAACCTAATAGAAACTTTTCACTTAATAATCGTCTACCATGAAGTGATTGTTTGTTCAGATTTATTCACTGAATATGCATTTTATAACAGTAAAGATTCAGCCAAGTAATAAGATTCGTTTTTTAACAGTTCATATTGACTTTAAGAGGAGGGACCAGCAATATTTCTACACACTTCAGCTGAGTACTTTCTTAATGTACCGACACCAACAGAGAAACAATACATTTTATCTGTTTATCAACTATTCCCTAGTAGCAACACGATGATCAGTATTTTATTTACTATGTTAAATTAAATTAAATTTCTTCCAACGTTATTAGTACAATATCCTAAAGTCAGTATCCAGTTTAAGGAAACTCCAACATAAACACACACACACACACACACACACACACACACACACACACACACACATACACACACACACACACACACACACACACAATCACACAAACACACACAATAATATATTATATATATATATATATATATATATATATATATATATATATATATATATATATATATATATATATATATATATATATATATATATATATATATATATATTTATTTATTTATTTAATTCGAGGTAGATGAAACTGAGATTCTATCGGATTACCGAATTAAATGGAAATACTTTCCTGTACATTAGAAAAAATAGAATTTCTAATGAACCCTAACATTGTAATTAAGAATGCACAAAATAATTTTATAGAACTTCATTGATTACAGTAATACATGAATTAATATTGCCTAGGAATTAATTTTTTTCACTTTTTTGATATGTTTGTAAAGTGTTTTCTGCGTCTGCTTATGGGATCGTTTTCATGCTGCGGTGTGGCGTAAACAAGAATGTGGTCTTAGCAGAAAGCACATCTGTTGACGTGGTGTCTGTCTGTTGTTCAATATGGCGTAATGCGGTTTCCAAGGAGATCGTTCCTCTACCTTGACTAAGTTTCCATTCGTATACTGTCTCGGTCGAACCTTCATTCTGTATTCTCGAACCTTTATTCTCGTCATTATTGCCTTCAGTAGGTTTTTGTACCATTTCGACTATCACAAACTGTTCACCATCCTGGATTTTTTTGATAAGAGATGTCAAATCTCTTTCTTCTTGTAGATCAATACTTTACAGTTTTATTATGACTCAGGATTTTATTCCACGACTTACATGATGTTTCTTCTTTAATTTTGTTCCATGATTCGGCTATCCAGTACACAATTTCCTTGACTGTACTTTTTTTTAGAAAGCTTACAATGCTTTCTTTACTTTCATTTGCTTCCAAGAGAGATTGTAAAATGTCACGTGTGTATTTGTAAAATGTCACGTGTGTATTTGTAAAATGTCACGTGTGTATTTGTAAAATGTCACGTGTGTATTTGTAAAATGTCACGTGTGTATTTGTAAAATGTCACGTGTGTATTTGTAAAATGTCACGTGTGTATTTGTAAAATGTCACGTGTGTATTTGTAAAATGTCACGTGTGTAATTGTAAAATGTCACGTGTGTATTTGTAAAATGTCACGTGTGTATTTTTTTGTTCATACATTCCAGAACATCGACTCCATAGGCTAGATTAGGCTCGTAAAATTTGCGGGAAGATATACAGCACGGATATCATCCGATCTCAGTTGATCTTCATCGGGATGCGATGGGCATTGTCTAACATTGAATAACCCTTCCGAGGTAAATTATTTGGTTTTAAAAATTTTTCAGTTTCCGGCACAAACTCAATAAAGAACACTCTTTGATGTTCTGAGTTGAAGGTTGGACAGTTCTCTACCCATCCAATCAGCACTTTAGTTCTAATATGAAACCGGGAATGTTGTCGTGAAAAGGTTTTCAGACGCCGGCAGCTTAGCTGATTTATTCCGCGGCTTAGTCGACTCTAAGCCGGACTCGAATTTAACGGAAGCTCGAAAAATCGCGATTCGAAATTTCGAGACACTACTGTATTATTATAATATATTTTTCTTGTGACTATTTTATAGATATTGGAATTGTATACTTTCTTCAATGGAAGAAATTTGTAATAATTCAAAAGTTATTTAAACATTTATGAAATATTTTTATTATTAGCTTATTAATCTGACCTCAACAAGTACATAAGGTTGATACAACAGTTGGATCGTTATTGTACAATTTAACTCTATACATTCATTTTAACACGAGGTTGTAAATATTTATTGATACCTTTGAGCTGTTATCTGGTAAAAAAAAACTTTATCTCTATTCAAATGTTCTATTTAGAAATAAAATCTCTAGTACGCCATACGGTTTGCACGGGATAGTTCCCAAAATTCGTGTTTGGAAAAGAAGAATTTTAAAACAATTTTTTCAAGATAATAACAGTGCAACCCGTTAAAGAGTTGAGAGGGATAAAATATTGACTTTAACCTATACAAGAGATGTAATGGTTTCCATGTCACGTGACGGATCACCCAATGTAATATTTATAATTATATGGTAATACTTAATTTTAAAAAAATAAGTGAAATAAATAGGTTTGATCAGAAATGGTTTTAGCTCGGTCTACAATAAAATATTACATACATAAATATCCACTGATATTTATGAATAACATATCTAAGCTTTTCTCTTTGAATATTAAATTACTATTCTATTAGTATTAAAATATCACCTTCCGCGAAGAACGTTTCCTTTATATAAATAAAATGATTGAATTATTTGAAGTTAGAAAGAAACTGTTCTGTTTTCTTTTTCTAATTAGCTACTTAATTTAAAAGTTTTCAAAATAAAAGAAAATTAAATACGGTTGTATTAAACCATTCTCGTTTAATCGCCTGCAGGATTTTTGTTTAAATTCTTTATTTTATAAGAAAAATATACAAGCTAGAAGAAGAAGAATAGAAGTCTTATAAAAAGAAATACATTTGAAAAAAACATTTACGCTAATGAAGTTGAAATTATTTTTCGTTTTGGATGTAATCGTCAAATCCAAATAAAAACTATTATAGGATTAGAAGAGATAGAAATTTATGGAAATAAAAAAACCATATGTTTCATTATCAATTATATTAATATAGGAGCATAGACGTTTGTTTAAACCCTATTTACTTGAATATTACAATTATCATCGTGATTCAATATTTACAATGCCCATCGCAACACTGACGCATTTAATTGTCTTAACAAAGGTAATCGTATAATAAGTTGATTATTGTGTCAACCGCTGTATAGAATATATCATGTTATTGTAACATGGCCAGGCTTTATAGTACAGCTTTTGAACTCTTACCGACTAGTTCTACTGGCCCCCGTCTCGGGACGGGAGTCACGAGTTTGACGTTGGGTTCGTAGGGGTAGAGGTTTTACACGCTAGACTGCAGATAACTCCAACACGAAGGATCTGTCTTTGTGTGCTTTGGCAAGGAGGTGGAGTCAAAAGTCAGCACCCTTTGCCACATTCTTCTGTTTCAACATCCTTCTTCTTCTTCACCGTTTCACAGCGCACTGACGCATGTCAACTTCTCCTTATTTATCTTTAATTTATTAACAAAAACAATCGGAAGTGCTCAGTTTGTATTACAAATATGACAAATGTATTACAACACAAAACAATAATTTTCTCTGCATTATAAAAATTGTCTAAGTATGAGGCTAAATGTAGAAAGATTGATTCGTTGTTCAGGAGCAGAAAGAGACTTTTCTTCGTTAGTTTCTTCTAATAAGGGTGGTGTGTTATCTAAAAGTTATTTTTTATATGTGGGTTTTCTTCAATATCATAAATGGGATGAAAAACGTATTTTCTACTTCATTAGGGCCCTCATAATCATCTACAATTTAAATACAGATTTCTTTTTCACTGACATAGTATATTAAATGTTCTCAAACGCTTTTAGAAATAATATTATTGTTAATATAACATTTACGGTAAAAACAATAAACTTTTTAAAAGCACCATAAAAATGTTAAAACGGGATTAGTCAATCGAAAATCTAAAAATATTCTGACGTTTTTAAATTAATTTTTAATGGTAGTTTGAAGGTTAAATAATAAAAAAAATAATTGATAGTAATATATATATAGATGTACGTAAACCTTGTTTTAAGATAAATGCTCGAAACTTTCCGTTTGTCAAAAAATACTAAACCTTGTAAATATCACCTTGCACCTTGGTGAAAATGAAGATAACGTAACTTGATCCATGTAGCTCTACCCTGCCTTGATGCAAATATCTTAAGGTACTACTAAGGTAATTAATTTGACGTAAGTATATTGAAAATTAATAAAACATCAAATATAATGCTAAAATAAATATATTTGAAGAGATTAAAAAACATTTATTTATTTACTGAACAAAAATAAATGACAGGTACTTCATTCAGTTTCTCCATTAGATCACACTCTCCTTATACCTATATCTTGTATAAATTTTCAACCGTTAATAAAATCTATTCATTAACGAGTGAAAATTCATCCACCCAAGTTCAATATCTTATATTCATCCACCCAAGTTCAAATACCTTTTTTACAAACTTTTAGTATATTAGATTTACTTGTTAATACAGTTTTTTTCAAATATAATTTCATTAATTAAATTCAATTGTGAAATATGTTTAGTTTTAAATGGGAGAAAAACTTTTTCCAATTTTGACAAGGCATCCAATGTAGTTATTTCTTCCCATTTGGCTTAAAATAAATAATATGATTTTATGAAGCAGGTGATGTTATATTATAGATTATGTAATAGGACAGCTGTTAACACATAGGTTATGATACTTTATTTATATTAATTGTAATGGTTTGATAAAAAGTAACTGCAATAAAAATTTTGTTTGTTAACCTAAGCAGGAATTGAGTTTAATTTTTTTTATACTAGGCTTAATTGTTTTAGAAAGTGGCTGATAGCTAACCGACGTGACGTTGGATAACAATTAGTTTAACATTGTTATAATTAAATGGCAGCGATGATTATCGAAAATAACGTTTTTTTATATTGCTTGTACTATTCAATTGAAAAGAAATTAAACTAATCAATAAACTTCTATTGTTTTTTTTTTTAAATTATATTGTAGTTTTAAAATATTGTAGATCATATTGCTTATTATTACATACAGTTTTAAATGATATGTGTGTTTGTATATATATATATATATATATATATATATATATATATATATATATATATATATATATTTATATATATATATATATATATATATATATATATATATATGTACATACTATTTGTTACTTATTCATTATTCATAGTTAATTTCTTCATGAAAATCATATGTTTATTTAATAGCGGTTCAATTACTCAAACCTTTGCCTTGTTCCTCTACAACTACTTTGCATAACATGCTAAACTGCTTTCCTCTGCTAGATTAAGTAACTAGACTGCAATGTGATACATTTCGTGTAGTTAGGTTTGGATTTATTTAGCATTGATTTTCATTGAGTAAGAGAGACTATTATTATCTGTTTCGGTAAAATAAAGTTGACATATACGAAGAAATTAAAAAAATCATTTTATAACTCATATAAATCTAGTGCAAACTGAAAGCGTTACCTGTTTGTAATTTTTTTTATAATGACACAGATAAATATTAATTTTAAAATTACTAGATAGCCTGAACATATAATAAATTGTTAAAATTGTATTACTGCCTAAAATTTCGTTTATTTTAAACTATACTATATATACACTGTGTACTATTATAATTATACTAAAGCTAAAACATTTCCTTTATTTTTTTGTGTAATCATTCGCCATATTTGAAGGCGTCAGTCGTTTGTGATATTTCATGAATATATTTAATGAAATCAACTATTTGTAATAATTATCACTTGTTATTTTGGTTAATGTCTTCGCAAAGATCGAAATACGTGGCCAATAAAAACGTTTTAAAAATAAAGTCTATGTAATTATTTTTATCTGTAATCAAATAAACAAATACCATTACATACACACACTCACTCACAAATAATAATGATATTGAAAATTAATTGGCATATTATGTCATTATATATATATATATATATATATATATATATATTGTGTGTGTGTGTGTGTGTGTTTAGGCTCCCGTATATTTACATACATTTTAATTTGTACATTATTATATATATATATATATATATATATATAGGTTTGTGTGTATGTGTGTGTGTGTAGATATAGATATATCACAAACATTTATCAATGACTCAGGGAAAGACTGCCAAATGTAGCTAAGCATTCGTACCTAAAGCCCAAGCCCAAGTGAGACATTCTTCCAAGTCCTCGAAATACAATCAACGTAAGTGTCCACCCTAATTTTAATCATACTTCCCGCAATAATTTACCTGTTCTCCATGTGGATGCACTCTACAAGTGTTTCCCTAGTATACCTAAGTAGAATAATTCTTACTCAGGGAATGCAACCTCGGTTTCCCCTCTCCCGGAATATCTGTGATCCATATGTTAATAGAAATGGTTTAGATTAAACTTGGACCCTAAAAACTGTTTATACTTTCTATATCTTTCCTTTAACCCTTCAAGGAAAACAATAAGGTACTACCAGTCATAAAAGTCTGAAAGTTTTACATTTTTTTTTATATAGACACTAAACATTTTAGCTATAAATTCTGCGGTAAAACTTGAAAACTTGAGTATATGATATGCTCCACTAACGTCTGGTGATTATTTAAAGGTTAGGATACTACTAACTAAACTCAGGGTGACACATGTTTTGACACTGCATCTATTTAAATTAATTTTTCGTTGTATTGATGACTTTAAAAACCCTTGACGTTTCCAACGTTTCAATTCTTTATACTTGAAGAGAATGATTGGATTTTTACCGCAAAGTGATCGAAAGATTGTGACTCTAAATACGTCACGAAATTAGTTAATTTGGGTCTGTATAGAGAAGATAAACAAATCAAAAATTTAAAGGTCACTTTGGGACACAAGAATTTTAATTTGTATCTGTTTTATTGAAAATAATTAATTAGACTGCATGTGATTATATGCTTATATATTTACTTAAAAGTGTTAATTTTACAGTTATAAAATAACTATTGTGTAGGGGCACCTCCTTCACTTTTGTAGAGAGGAGATAAATTTATTGTGTTTTTGTATCTTTAATAAAACGCTCTAAACAGAGCATCGATGATTTTAACTTTTACGACAGTTCAACCAACAGTTAGGTTGTAAGAAAATATACCTAAACTGCAAAAAGAACTAGATGTTTTAAAGTAATCATCTACCGTCACTTAAATCTCTCGATTTATGCTTAGGTAAGAAGATAAAATTGTATTACAATCAGCTATGAGTATCAAATATATTGCTTCATTAATCTTGAGTTTTAAGAAAGTGCCCTATAAATCGCTAATTGCCTGAGTAAACCAGGAGATTGCTAAGACACCAGGAGATTGCCAATCGAAATTGCTAAGTACCAAGAGTTTTTATGTCCCTCCCCTAGATCTGTGACCAATAAATACACGTCCTTTTCCTCCTTCCTGTACTGTGATAAGGCAGGTGTAAATTCACCCCCCAGTTCTGCCTCACTGTTATGATCTGTTTCAACGGTTCTCTAAATCCCTGAAAGTAGTACGTCTTCAAGGACATGAACAGTGACACAAAGCTATTTCCCTATTTGCCAGAACCAGGGATAGTTAATCATATTTTAATCAGGGGAAATTTAAACCCCGATGAAGATTGTTTGAAAAGTTGAAAACATTCAGACACAGTACGTTTTTTCATAAACTGACCTAAATTACGAACAGTTACACAAAGCTATTTCCCTATTTGCCAGAATTAGGGATAGTTAATCATATTCAAACCAAGGGAAATTGGGATACTAATGAGGATTGTTTGAAAAATTGAAAACATAAGGACTCAGTATGTTTTTCATAAATTTACCTAAACTATAAGTTCTTCGAATCGTTATATATAATTTTCAAACACAAAAGTTCCTTTGATCATCATAGAGAACTAAATCCAAGAGTAATCATATTTCACACTCATGTCTTTTATTTACAATATCTTCCCTGTCCTTCCCCGAAAATGTCGTAATTATCTTGAAACAAAAAAAATGAGTCAATATTATCAAGAAATTTATAATCGACATCTACGTTAAGCTAAGGATCTGAAAATAAGTGTAGTTAATTGAAAAAGAAACACTTGTTTCAGTTTCATAACAATAATTTCTTTAGAGTTTTTATTGCCTAAAATATTCAAGTTTAAACTATAAAAAATTATTTTCTTTTATTACTTATAAATAAATCATTCGCCTTGCACTAAACTCTGCATTTCACCGAGTGGTCTTTCAAACGCCTATGTTTAGTAACAGATTGTTCTTTTAATTATTTCATTGATTAAGAAATTCCTTCATCTCAGAAATATTAACTCTTAAGCTTTTAAATATCTCTAAATAGAAACAGAAATTCTTCAAATATTTTTATAAGTTAATACTAAGGAATATATTTGATATTTATTGCTGATTGTAATACAATTTTATATTCTCAGTTTTAAATCGAGTGTTTTAAGTAAGGGTAGATGATAAATTTAAAATACCAAATTCCGTTTATATAGCTAGTTATATTTATTTAAACCTAACTGTTGAATGAACTCTTGTAAATGTAAAAAATCGATTGCTCTGTTTAGGACGCTTTATTAAGATACAAAAAACGATGGTTTTAAGTCAGAAACTTAATTAAATGGAAACTGAAACAATTTTACTTTAAACGTATTAAAATAAAACTCCTGACATAGATCACATTTTGTTTGATTAAATTTATCTTTGAATTATAGATAGAAAGCTTTTATGGAAATAGATTTATACACTCCCCTGTTCGCTCGAGTTTAACAGCCATCAAGATATTCAATGTTAGCGCGACCCTGATAAAAATATAATCCGTTTGGCTTTGATGCTCTGAATTTAAACAAGTCTTTCATTTATTGGGTTAAATAATTTATTTCTAAACAAACACTCGAGTTCAAATGAATTTCATTGCAGCCTGGAGATATCACGTGAAATACGAAAACTCTATTGAATTTCAATGAAATTAATCCAACGGAAGTATATAGATTACATAAAACCTAAGAGCATTTTGATTGTAGGGATAAAATGAGTCAAATGCTATATAATTAACTATTCACCAATAGAACAACAATTGAATATTTACGTGGAATTTAATATTGCTTCATTGTTTTACGAGACAAAAAAGGCAAATATTTGGAATAATTAAATTACCGTTAAAGTTTTTTTTTAACTTGTAGGTTATATAAAATCAAAGAATTGAAAACAAATCTCCAAGAAGGTTTTTTACAATGAGGTTTACATTCAAATATTGAAACTGTAAGTGACTCAAATTTTGATAATAAAACATCTTAAAATTTTTAAATGTGTTATGGTAAAAAAAGGATGTTCCTTTTAAATAATTTCAACGATTGTGCAGTAAAGGAATCCGATTTTAATATGGAAGAGCCAATGGTAAACACGAATGGATTATTTTAAATAGGGACGATGTTTCTATAAATTATTTTAACGATTGGGCAGCAAAGGAATCACATTTTCAGAAATAAGAGGTCAATAAATATGGATTATGGTAAATACAGAAAAAGATTATAATAATTAATTTTAACGATTGGGCAGTAAAGCAATCGGATTTTCAAAAAGAAGAGGTAAATAAATATGGAATACGGTAAATAAAGAAGAATATTCTATAAATTATTTTAACGATCGGGCACTAAAAGGCTTCAATTATGATAAGGAAGAAAACTGGAATATACATTTGTATTCTAGTAAAGAGGCATTACTTTATTGGTTAAGGACATTCTCCATAATAGGATGTTTATTGTACACATACACGTCAAGGCAAGTTCTTGACCAAAATAGGAAGAAGGCCTATGTAACTGGATTTAGAATTTTCGGTGGGTTTGATTTATGTTTTTAAGACAATATTTATACTTTAAACTGAACAAAGAGGGATTTTAATTTTAAAAATATCACATTAGAACACAAAGTGATTACACTGTTTGAAAGGGCAAATTGTATTCTTTGAAAATTGTCTGTAATTCGTACTTGTGGGAAACTTTTACATTCATTTTTTTATCAACCCTTACAAGTCGAAGAAAATTGTTATGTCGTCGGGAAAGTGTATTGCTAAAAACTTTTTATACTTTATTATTTTTCTGCTAAAATTAATTGCTTTAGCAGACACTTTTACTACGAAACCTATAGCTAGGTTTCTAACCTAGCGTGTGTGAGTAACTATACTTACTAATAATGACTTGCTTTGTAAATGCTAGGTAGTTTAAACCTACATTAGGAAATTTGTATTTTCCAGCTCATCCAGGTGTTATCTACAGCACTCTAAAGATAAAACATTATTAAAGTATATAACTGCGTAGGAGTTCAGCATAATCAGTTGTAACGCAGCTGGTAACGTCATGTTATCGTTTATACAGCCTTAGTGTCAGTGAAGCAATTTGGTGGGATTAAAACAACACATAAACGTTGCGTTAGCCCAACAATGCTAATTAAATGCGGATTTATTACGACCGAAACAGAAATCCTTGCCAAATATTTTACTTTCCCGTTCTATATATATATACTTCGCCTTCAATTAAAAATTGTAATTTTACTTTCATCCTGAAATCACTTGCGGAACAATTCCACACTGAGTTTGTTTCCTTTAGTTATTTAAGCATTGCTGTTACTTATTCAGCGATAATAATTTTTAGATAGACGTGAAGATGTTATAATTTCCTTCTACTAAGGGTATATAAATGTAGATCTAGTTCAAGGATCCGTCCTTGCTCATAGAAAGCATTTGGTCCTTCCACACACACACACGCGCGCGCGCGCACACGCACTCACTCACATACATACACACACACTCACACAAATATATATAAGCTAAAAGTTTCTTAGTAAAAGTGTCTGCTAAACCAATTAATTTTAGGAGAAAACTATAACCTATAAAATGGTGTAAGGATTTTAGCAAAACAATTTCCCGACGACATAACAATTTTCTTCGACAAGTAATTTTTAAGTGTCAAAATATCATAAAATAAAATTTTTTATCTTATCTTAACAATTGAATAGACCTTTCAATTAATTCATTATAAATTTTGGTTTCTAACAAATACTCAATACACTTAAATTATTTTCAAACATTGCCTGAGGAAAAAACCAAAAATATTGTATATTAGAGTGCACATAAATAAATATCATTGAACCAAGAACCTTTATTGTTACACTTTTCTCGACCGACTACTATAAGGTTAGCTGTTATAATACTAAATTAAATTTAGCTAATGTTAACATGCAATTCATTGAATTTTAGGATGTACAAAGCTCGTCGGATCAGCTAGTGTGGTTGTGTATATATATATATAAATATATGTGTGTGTATATATATATATATATATATATATATATATATATACATATATGTATATACGTATATGTATGTATATATACAATATCTAGAGACACACAATAGAATAAAACGGCAATAATCTCTTTGTCTACAGAATCAACATTTTCTAAGCCTAGTAATCCATTAAGTGACATTACGCTCAAAATAAAACGTGTCACTGTCTTAATATTATATTTATAATAAATTATATATATATATATATTCTTAATAATTGCAACGGGTTAATAATTCTGTGATAAAGTCGTTGTTTATATATATATATATATATATATATATATATATATATATATATATATATAGGGTGTTTCTCCTTACTGCACAAGCGTATTCCTCTCACAAAAATAATGAAAAAAGTACATATAAACACAGGTGCGAAAATGCTTCGCTGGAGAGTTATGCAGGATCAAAGATTTCACCTAAAATTCAGCTCCCTCAGTAATATTTTTTTACCACTGAAATTTGTATTAAGTTAATGGAGTTATAAGTCTTATATAAAATGAGCTGACAAATCGTATATAACCTGTCACAGAACTCTATCTCCAATAGTTTAGGGGTTAATAAAATTTGTAGGGAATTTTATTCTCAAAAACATAATATAAATAGAGTCAATAAAAACGGAATAGTTTTCTTTTAAATTCAATTTTATTAGGGCCACACACAACTAAAAATAATGAAAATCCCGCATTGCTAACAAAGGAGTGAATTTCTGTATAACTCTCCAACGAAGCATTTCCGCACTATTGTTTATAGGAATATTTTTTCATTTTGGTGAGAGGAATAAGCTTGTGCAGTTAGGCAAATTCCTTCTGAAACACCCTGTATATATATTTCTTTTAATTCCCCCCATCAGTTTCACAGTTTTCATAATCAATAATAAACATTTTCCCTTAAAACATTGACAAAGGATCTTAAAAGTGTTTGGAAACATTCTTGGTTGGAAACCTAGTAAAATGTTTTTTTTTTTTTTTTTTTTTTTTTTTTTTTTTTTTTTTTTTTTTTTTTTTTTTTTTTTTATTAAAACTGGTCATTTCTGACCAACCATTAATTTACATTTAATAATTATATTTTAGCTTATATTACAAAGAATCCATTGATTTCTATTGTATCTTGTTTGATGTTGGAAGCCAACCGGCGTGAGGAAGAGTATTGTTGTCACTCTTGTCGTTCAACGAGTTCAAATGGTTTTGTCCTTTTGAGTCGTCTTGTCAGGTGGTTGTTGTCGAGAAGTCTCAGTGCCTCAGGATTTTCGTGTTGAGTGAGCCGATTTACGTGTTTGATGGCGTTCTGTTTTATGACTTCCTCGACCATGGGTACACCAAGATCGCAATGCAAGTCACTGTTACGCACATACCAAGGAGCGTTGGCGATGTTTCTTAGTACTTTGTTCTGGAAGCGTTGTATCCCTTGTATGTGACATTTGCTGGCACAGCCCCAAAGCTGTATACCATACGTCCAAACCGGTTTGAGGATTTGGTTATATACCAAGAGCTTGTTGTATATTGATACCCGTGAATTTCGACCGAGTAGCCAATACATTTGCCTGTAGCGAGTCTGGAGTTCTGTGAGTTTTATTTTGACCTGCTCGACCCATTTGGCTTTTGCATCAAGATTCATGCCGAGATATTTAGCTGAATCATGATATGGGATAACACTTCCATTCATTTCGAGCCTCTGAGGGTTTGGGATCCTCTTGTTTGTAAAGTTCACATGGACTGCCTTCTGGTCGTTGAGTTTGATGCGCCATTTCTTGGTCCAAGCCTCAACTGAATCGTTTGATCTTTGTAAGCGTGTTGTCGATTCTTGAACGGTTTTCGCTGTCGCTGCGTTTGCTGTGTCGTCTGCGAAAGTGGCCGTGATGACGTTGGCTGTTTGCGGAAGATCACTGGTGTACAGCAAGTACAGGATTGGTCCCAATACGCTGCCTTGTGGGACTCCAGCTTGTATTTCCTTGAAGTCAGAATACGTAGATTCGTGGTTTACTCGAAACAGTCTGTTCGATATGTACGATTTCAGTAGATTCACAAACTGGGCTGGCAGAAACATGTTGAGTTTGTGAATCAAGCCTTCATGCCAAACTTTATCGAAGGCTTGTGAAACATCCAGGAAGACAATCGAGCAGACCTCCTCACCTTCCAGAGCTTTTTCAATGATGTCAATTAGTCGATGCACCTGTTCCACCATAGAGTGTCCTCGCCTGAATCCAAATTGATGGTCGGGCAATAAGTTCTTTTCCACGATGATAGGTTTAAGCCTGTTGAGAAGCAGCTTTTCAAAGAGTTTTGACATTATAGGTAGAAGTGATATCGGCCTATACGACTTGACCTCTGTTGCTGTTTTGCCGGGTTTCAGGATCATGATCATCTCCGCCACTTTCCATGTTGCAGGGACGTGCATAAGTCTAAGGGACGCATTAATTAATAATAAAAACATTTTTAGTCCTTTTGTTGTCAGTTTTTTCAGCACTAGTCCTGTGATTAAATCGTATCCTGGTGCTTTCTTCGGGTTCAAGTTGTATTTTAGTTCTCGTTTAAGCTCTTTTAATGTCACTTTTTTAATAATTTTAGACTGATTATTAGTGTTTAGGTGAAGTTCTTCTTCATTCGTGGCTTCATTCGGCTTGAAGATGTTTTCCAGATGATCTCCAAACGTGTCAGCTTTTTCTTGGTCCGATCTTGCCCATTCATTGTTCTCCTAGTAAAATGTGATTGAAAAAGAATTACAAATAACTATATGTAGATGTTTGTAATGCACTTTTATATCATAAATTGGCCACAATATTTCTTACTTCCGTTGATGTTCGATAAAATGTAGGCGAATGGAATAATGTTATACATCGTACAATAAAGGATTAAATGAACGAGAAATAAAAACTCATATTATAGATAGATATGAGTTTAAAGAAATAAATATGTAGAATTTTACTACTTCAACCAGGAAAATTCCTGGAATGAATATGTGAGTCCAAAAATAGTAAAATGTATTTTTTAAATTTTTATAGTGAATTATGAGGTTATTAGGTATACGCATAGCAAATTATAGAAAGGAATTGTTTTATTTTTTCAGTTTATATTATATTTTTCTTTCCCATACGATTTGATTACGTTGTTAAAATAGTTGATTATAATAAAATATCCATTGACCTTATCAGTATTTTTCCGTTATAAAAAGGGTCTTCATTCCAAGTGACGTCACGAGTAGATTATAACAAACTAAATGACGTAGACAACACTATATATGGACCCAAACATTTACCCCAATACAAAGAAACACAAATAGAGGAACCATTGGGGGAACAAATATCACGTGGACCTTTTACCCTTCGAGTTACCCTTAATCTAATATATTAAAGGCAGGGAAGAAAATGGTGGACTGTAGGTAGTTCAGTCCTCTTCGGATATTGCCGGTGTTATATTTGTTTCTTTTTTTTATTCATTTTGTTACATGTTTTTATTCTTTATGTATCGACATTATCATTTTCTACAACTAAAGATACGTTTCTAGAGTGTCAACGAGAAATTAACAAAACTAAAAGCGTTATTTTTTGTAACTGTATCTAGTGTTTTGAATGATTATGAGCGTATGTTACTATTTTGGTTAAAATAGAAATAGACATTTCTACTGAAAACATTATTGATTATTATGAAGAAATAAACCATATGAAGATTTTTTAAATTTACTTAAATCGTGTGGTTTTGTTGATTCAATGCTTTGTATTTTGAAAAAATATAAGTAATCGTGTTTCTATACTTCCTTTATCAATTTCCTCTATTAGCTCTCTCTCTCTCTCTCTGTATGATAAATATATATATATATATATATATATATATATATATATATATATACATATACATATACATATACATATATATATATATATATATATATATATATATATATATATATATATGTGTGTGTGTGTGTGTGTGTGTGTGTGAATGTATCGTTCAAATTTTAAAATTGTAATAACATACTTTTTATTCATCAACTTGAATTAAAATTATTATTTTTTTTTTACTTTTTGTGGATGGCACTTGATGTTAATACATTTTTTTTCACATATTAGTTCTTTAATTAAATTTAATTAATTAATTTTAGTTTTATATAGGAGACAAACTTTTCACAAAAAAGGCAAGGTATGCTATATTGTTATTTCTTCCCATTTGGCTTAAAATATTTATTTCATAAAACAGCTGATTTTGTGTTACAGGGGATTGTTGTTGAGGAGTTGGGCTAGTGCATAAGTTATATTTCTTTAAACTAAAATTTAATATATTTTGTTGACCTAGGTAGTAATTGGCTTTAAAAATATTCTGTTTATGTTACTTACTTGCTATTAAAATATTTGCCTGTTAAAAACATTGTTTTTAGTGTATTTTTTACTAAATAAAACAAAATTAATTATTTTCTTTTTTATTACGTTTTCATATTTCCTATATACATTTTCGTCTCTCTTGTTCGTTGTGAATGTTTGTTACCAAAAAGCCTATTTTATTGCTATTTGCGGCGACTCTGAATATTTTGACAGGGGACTCTTACACGCTGGATTTTCATAACAGACCTCCTATTGTTACAGTATGCTTGAATTATCAATTTAATTCAAAGGTACCTCAAAAGGTGACCTAGGTTTATCAGCTTTTTTAAGAAAACCTGGCTTTTTTATTTTCATTCTTTTACCTGAATTATCTTCTTTTTATCGATAGTTCTCTCTATTTCTCTGTCACTCTCTCTCTTTTTCTTCCTCTCTCTCTCTCTGTCCTTCTCTCTCACCCTTATAACTCACTCTATGAAGTACCTCTTTTTGGAGACATTGTATCTAAAAAATATTCACCTTAATTGGCTATAGAGGGTTACATATCAAAAGCACCCGAAACCTTTACGTCAGAGTTTCGGTTTTTATCCAAGTATTACTAGCCTATTACACAACAGAACCAGGAACACGTATATCAATATTGATTTAATTCCCCTAGAAAATTATTACATAGAACATTGCAATAATAAATCAATAGTTACAAGGGTTTTTTTATGAGATTGTTTATAAATATTCATAATATAGAACTATATTGAGCTATTTAAACCATTTCTGAAGTAAAAAATCAGTTTAAAGTCTTTAACGATTTTTTTGTTGTAAAATCTAAATATTTTATTGAATATATATCTTGCCTTTGTAAGTAACTTTACTAAAATATATCCATTAACGACTCCTTTACGAAAGAAAAGTTTTATTCATGATCGTAAAATAGCCTACACTTAGTTTATTTGAACAAGAGATGACGGCGCCAATCTGCTTGAATTTTTTATGAGATGTTGAAGATAAGGAAAGGGGAACTGAGATCGGTAACAACGGATATTCCAGATATGATCGATTATTCATCATGCTCTTCAAAACATCATTATAGTCTCGTCTTGAAGTTGGAAGCCAAAACACATTATCTTGTAGGAATAACATTACAGATAAAGTTTAAAAAGTCACTTTCATTGTTGAATTGGTTAATATTTAAACCTATCATATTTCAGTATTTATAAAGTCTACTCAGTAGACCTTCAGTATTTATAAATACACAACACATTTATGACATCGTTTTAGTTTACTTTACTCTACTTTTAGCGTGGAAATCTTTTTTTGAAACCGCATCTCCTACCTAATATTAGTGAATCGCTTTTTATTCAAACATCTGCTGTCGTTTCGCTATTATAATGTCTCCTATCAACTCAAATGCCTCGATCTCTGTCCGTAATGATGTTCACATTTCGTTTTCTCTTTATTCAGTGATTCATAAAACGAAAGTTCTTAAATCACTGGGTTTTCCGTAACCCAGTAGAACTTTAATGCTTACAGGCTTCTTGCTGTTTTTTTTTAAAGTTGATGTTTTAAATATTACACGTGTCATTCGTTCCTGCTCGAACATTGTTATGCTGTTCTCGTTTTCTGCAATAGTATAATATTGGATCAGGTTAAACTTTAAGCTGTTTTAGAAAACCTTCGTCTTTGTTGAAAAATCTCCTTTGATAATACGACTTGAAATTACAGACCAGAAACAGCTTAGTTTGTCACACTACTAGATCGATATTCTCTAATAACTTACACTTTGAAATGTTCAAGGAAAAATCAGGAACATGGACCTAATTCTAGTTATTTATCAAGGAACCCGATTACACCAGGTATTCAAAAGTATTCAGCGTAATTCAAAATTAGTTACTCATGACAGAAGTCTCTTCCGACATAAAATAAACGGCGGGAAATATTTAATTTTTTATCTGCAAAGCTAGGGTTCCTTTGATTACTTCTCTCATCTTTTATTTTAAACAGGTTTTGTTCCAGTCTCTACCTTTCATATCCAATCTAACATAATCAAAGGCCTCGTCTGTAATATCTCATTGATATCTTCTACGTCCATATATTTATTCTACTCTCTTTGAACAAAAATTACGTTTGTTCATTCTGTTACTAATACTATCTTTAATTCAGCTTTCGATCGAACGACGACGTTTCTCTCCCACAGGGTTTCTCTCATAGGTCATTAGAATCCAGGTTTTCTACAGGTAATGACCTCCAAAGGATCTTCTCCTTTCCAAAAAATCAATATATTCTCTCCTTAATTCTCAATTTTCTTTCATGAAGCAGACATCGAGTTGAATCGTTTTTTTTTAAAGGGCGTAAGTCAATTTTTTTCGAAATTGAGTTTTATTATATTTCATATAAACGACATCAAGACGCATTAGTTTTGATAAAACTGCCCCTCTTCATTTACCCATTGAGACAAAAAAATAATTGAAGTTTTTTTTTGTTAAAAGGGCCTCAATGGTCAGTTTTTGTTGAAAGGGCGTGAGTCAATGGGAACGATCTAAGCAGTTGTTTTTCAAGCTGACTTACGACTATTTAACAAAACTCGATGTGTCCCAGAAGTTTGTGAGGAAACGTCTACAATGTATGGGAGAGGAGAACTGTTTGGATATTTGTAATTAGTTTTACAACATTTCTACAAAAATTAACATGGCCTTTATTTCAAGGACTGATCGTCCTTGTTGAGGCAACTTAGGTTCAAAGGCCCTAAGTTAGCTTTTTTAAAATGTTTTGTTTCTGTAGTAACTAACCGAAAAGAAGTATGAATTAATGGTTTGTATCAATTTTTAGCGTGAATGAAAAGAGAATTAGACGAGTACGGTACCTTAAACTAGTTGGACGCACTACAGCCGAAAGGGGATTAGTCATGTTTCACCTCCAGAACTTAGTATTACAGAAAGCGAATATATAAAGTCATGCCCACCAAAAGTTCCCATTAGAGTGGAAAGGAAATGTACTACCTCTCAGCAGAGCTCAACAATAGACTCATGAAGAAAATGTGTTGCAACAAATACCCCATCTACAAAGTCAACAAATTTTTCTATTAGAATTTATACGGGGGCAATTTAATTATAGGTTTTGATGTCCGTAGATTGATGTATGCTGCAAATGTGAGGCAATAAGTAACAATAATATCGCCCCATCTACATTCTGTGACCAAACGAGTTACTGAAGCTGAACTCACAGTCCATAAGAAAAGTAACAAATTTTTTTCAGCTCTAAAACATTAATCAACTGTTGCTGCTGAACAAGAGAGCTACAAACAGTAGCTTCTAAAAATGTCAGTACGAGAGCTATACTACCTAAGACAACTTTCTCTAAACGTATTTGTCATACATAAAAGTAAAAACAATAAAACTGGATTAATTTCTGTCACAATAGAATAGGAAAAATGTTTTTAAAAGCATTTATTAAAAATAGTCAGAATTGCGGGTTTTCTATGATTACTGTTTTGCATCCAAATTAAAAATCAGGCCTAGGTTTTGCCTTTTTTAACAGACTCAAACAGTTTTAAGTTACACAATACCATCTAGTCTGTGGTCATAGATTTTTGGCACACAGTAGAGTTTTTGGTATTATTTCTAAATTTTTAAAGGTACATCACCGCATATACAATGTAAACTAACACTTAAAATCCAGTAAGTCAAGATTTGATGAATATACAGTTCACGAAATAAAAAGTTCAGAGATTTTAGAAATTGAATAAAAGTCCATTACAAAAATTAATGTATTTCTTAAGAGAAGAAGGAAAAAAGGGCAGAAGTCAGACAAGGTAAATTTTTAGATAAGCACATTGTTTCAATTTGATTTTAATAAAGACAAAGGGATATGTTCAAGCATACTATACTGTTAACAGTTTGCTTCCTCCCTGATTGAAAACCGACACAATTCATCCACCCATAGATCCGCGTATCCAGCGGGTTAGGTTCCTATTAAAAAAGATAATATACTAGACATTGTAGAAAAAATTAGTACATTCCTGATGAGTATAAAAAATACTATGAAGCCACAAAAATTGGACGCAAACGAAACCACAGCGGCATTTGATGATACTGACCTTGAACCTCAGTCAACTGATGATGGAAATAACGAAAGTTCTATTGATATTGTATTATCTTCTCTTTTCTAAACATAATACTTGTAACTGTACAAATAACCTATTGAATGTGTTTAACTACCTAATTTACATTGCCTTAAAAATTTGTTACATCATTTTTGTAAAGTTTATTGTATAATGTTTAAAATTGTTATTAATAGGGCGAATTTTTATGAATTTTAATGTTTTAATTACACAGAAACGTATTTTAGAAACATAGTATAGGTTTAACAAAATGTCATATACCATTAATACTGCCAATAAAAAATATTTTTAGCTATAAATTTTAGCAGACATAAAATATAGAAAGTTTGTTTTGATTTTCCAAAAGTTTTAAAACAGTGACTTACGCCCTTTTAACAAAAACCGATTCAGTTCTGGTACTAACAGTTAGACAGGCTGTTTAGTTCTCCATGTTGTGTATGCTTGTCATGACCCCCTCCTATATTTTATACCAAGGTCTCGCCATACCACTATCTTATCTACTAATTACAAATCAATCTCCCCGTTGATGAAAAACGAGTCTTCATCATAAAACCCTCCTGCCCACAAGATCACATAATTTCCACTTCTTAGAAGTGCTAACGTTCATTTGCCCTTTCCATAGTCTTGCTTATTTTTATTCGCTCTTCTCTATTTTTTTAAAAAAAAGGGTAAATTCCTTATTGCCCCAGAGTAGGTTTACTTTAGTAATGCTGTCCTGCGCTCGCGGCGTCAAGTATCTGTTTTATTTTTATTCCAGGGGGTTTTATTAACCGACCTAATTTTACAATATTTTCATATCCTTAATTGATAGACAGTAATATTAAATTGGTTGACTGTTTTAACATTACCAAAAAAATTTCATTTAGCGCCAACATTCATAATTACTGATCACCTTAAGAAACCAAGCAAAACAATCCACCGAGCTTGATCATATATCTACATGACTTATCTTTTGTTTGATACTCCTGATTGCGATCCATGTTTCAGATGTATGTGTCATTATCTTCACTATCACAATTTTTGTTGTCTTCTTCGATATGTCTTTTTTACATCGCTGACTTTAGCTGTTGTTTGAGGGCTTTTCTTTTTCCCATTTTAACTTTTATATTTTCTTTCGTCATGGTATTTTTATGCTATTTATCTTTAAGTATTTATATCTGTTTGTAGCTCTTTTTTATAATTCCTTTATCAATTTACCTTTTCTGTATATATTCTTCTATTGTTCCATTTTTGATCTATCGACAGTAAAATCAATACTCAATTTGTACTTACACTTTTCCAATCACATAGCTGAGGTTTTTCGTCCTGTTGAAGTATAACCTAACTATCCCAAATAAAAATGGATGATTTTTTTAATGGAAGCCTAAAGTCATCATCATTTCCTTATTCACTGTGCATTTGTCTGGTGCGTTGCTAATACAATATATTTTGGATTTAATATATTAGAAAATCTTTTAAATTTTACATTTAATTTGTAATAAATCAATAATTATTGTACTTTTTTCTTCGCACAACGCCTCCTTAAAAAAATTAATTAATATAAATTTTTAGGCGTAAATTGTGTTTATTTATAGATAAAATGTTATTTTAACCTTATTGTACAATTTTGTCATCACACTGTTGAATATAATATGAATCCTATGCATATACAAAAATGTAAACATGCAGTGAACTATTCTGGTTTTCAATAAAACGAAATTGAAAACTACAGACAAATAGAAATGCTAACAAAGCTTAGACGGAGGCAGACTGAATTCATTTCGGTATCTTAACTTGGTAGTTTTTGCGGTATGATTTCCCTGGATGAAAGTTTTCTTTAGATACTTTCTCATAAAATAAAAACTTTCTTTAAATTAAGCTTTCTTTCATACAAAATTGGAATGCGATAAGCAATATTGTTTATTCTTTTTTAATAAAAACAATTTTAAACACTTTTGTACAATATTACCAAAAAATAAAATAAACTTACTAAATAGTTATCTATAGCATTTGAAAAATAAAAGTTTTATGAATGTTGTGGATTTTATTCTAGTTTATAGTTCTAGATTCCAGTTTTATGGATTTATACTTTTTACATTTTCTTACAATTTTTTAAAAAACAATTCTTTAATGAGTCATTATATCATAACCTTAAAGTTTAGCAACAAATACAATATATTTTAAGGGGTTTTGTTTAGATATAGTTGCATGACACGAATGATGACGCAAAATATGAATTATGTATTTTTTGTAGATGACTACAATAAAAATATTGGCAAAAAACCCTTATACCACCAAAAAAAATAACTGAGTCAGTGTATATAACTGTATGAAGCAACTGTGGCATAATGTTTATTTTTAAATAAATAAAACCTCTAAACCACAAATAACTTTTATTTAAACCTTATGTACATTTCAATTGCACAGCAATCATCTTAAGAGGTATTTAAAAAATACAACTCTAGTTGTACTACAACAGTTGTATTTTGTAAATACCTCTGAAGATGATTGCTGTGCAATTGAAATGTTCATAAGGTTTAAATAAAAGTTATTTGTGGTTTAGAAGTTTTATTTATTTAAAAATGATTCAGTATAATTTGTAAAATATCGTTTTTAGATAGTCATTTTGTGATAAAACGCTCTGATGATGATGATGATGATGATATGGTAATCGAAATGCAGATAAGGGTATTAGGTAACTTGTAGCCTATTACTAGTTATTTTTTTGTATTGTTTTTCTTTAACAATATTTATATTGTAATATATTGTACCATTGTGCTCTTGAAATTCTATATGTACATGGTGGTTTTTAATTATTTAACAATAGTACAATGTATTACAGGGTTATACGAGTGTTCATCCCCGGGTACCTAGATATTAACTTTTCTTACCCGGTTGGAATCAGATTTCGTTCAGACCTTCCTTACGGGATGCCATATTTCCTCTCATCTCCTAATATGACTTTTCTGTATATTTATTCTACAGCTGCTTCCCTATCTTAAATCTAAACTAAGGATGTGACTGATAGTTCCCTATGAACCCGACTGTAGTCCCACCACAGATACACGAGACTATTAGTAGATTCGATATTTTCTATTTTCCAAATCAGGAGTAATATCCTTTCCAACCGTGCTATTATTTTTCTATATCCGTTCTAATCTTTCATAAGCAAGAACTAATAGTTTAAAATTGGTTACAAAATAATAAGATAAGTATACATGGGTATTTCTCCTTACAGATTGATTTTCTCCTTGCACTGGTGAATTTCTCCTTACACATTGGTATTTCTCTTTAATTACTGGTATTGTTCTTACAAATTGATATTTCTCCTTCAATGCTGTTATATCTCTTTAATATTTCTCAATACAGTTTGGTATTTCTCCTTGCGCTGGCGAATTTCTCCTTACACATTGGTATTTCTCCTTACATACTGGTATCTTTCCTTACAAATTGGTATTGCTCCTTAAATGTTGTTAATTTTCCTTAGTATTTCTCAATACAGTTTGGTATTTCTCCTTAAATGTTGTTAATTTTCCTTAGTATTTCTCAATACAGTTTGGTATTTCTCCTTACGCTAGTGAATTTCTCTTTACACATTGGTATTTCTCCTTACTTACTGGTATTGCCCTTACAAATTGGTATTTCTCCTTTAATTTTGTTATTTTTCTTTAATATTTCTCAATACGGTTTGGTATTTCTCCTTGTGCTGGCGAATTGCTCCTTACACGTTGGTATTTCTCCTTACATAATGTTATTTTTTATTAGTATTTCTCAATACACATTAATATGTCTACTTACGCTGGTGAATTCCCTCTTACAAATTGCTATTTCTCATTAGAATTTGGTATTTCTTCTTACACACTTATGTATTTCTCCTAACACATTGGTATTTCTCATACTAAGCTGTGGTTTTTCTCCATACACATTTCTACTAACCTTAAAGTCTAAATACATATATAAATTTGGCAAACTCCTGTAGAAGTACTGAATTTGCAATCTTTAGTTACTGGATAAAATGTTTCCAGATGTGTAACGTAATATCAGACGAAAATGCGGCCAACAAAATGCCATTATGATACGACGTGTATCGTCGAAAAGTCATGACGAAAAGTCATGTATAGTGTCCATCCATTGAGAAATGAGTGACGGGTAGACATTCGGGCTGATTTCTCAACTGATTATTATTTATATCTATGCTACAGTTTGGGTTTTATTGTTTTTTTGTGTGTTATCTTTACGATTTATCTACTGTTATCATCATCTTCTTAATGATATTTCGTAATTCATCTAGTTGTGATTATCGTTTTAAAAGACTTGACTTGTTTCTAATTTTAATTTTAATTTTGTTTTATAGTTCACCCTTTGAGACTTTCCAAACAAAACAGCTCCTTAATAATATTTCCAATAATGTTTAAAACAATTTTTTATTATAACCGTTTAGTCATTTAGTGTAAGAGTTCATTGTGTTTGTAAGGATAGGAATTTTAAAATAAGTTTAGCATTCCTTCATCTGATAAAATATGCTGAATAATCTAATGAAATTTAAACCTCTCGTGTTTTAGTTTGATGTTATGTTGAAATAATATGCTCTGTACATTTAAATAATATGTTAAACTATTCAGAAGTACTTATGGCGTAAAGTCCTTCATACCGCATACAAAACGCATTCCTCTGTAGGTTCTGCAGGTGTAGTGCATTTAAATCAAGCACTCTGTCTGCATTCTGAGATACGTAATTTAATTTCAGCTGGAATCAATAAATTGCGAAGTAGAAGCAGTGAAGATCTGTAGTTACTACCTGCAGTGGCCAACAATTACAATAGTTCTTGGAAACTGCCTATTGGAACAGAAAGGCGGTCGTAAAACACAGAGGCGGAATGAAAATAAAAGCACAGAAGTAATTCACTTTCTACGTAACAAAACCAAATAATTATATGTTTCTATACAAACTGCAATACACATATACTGCGTCTATTTACATTCGGGTTTTACAAAAAATTAAGTATCTAATAAATAATGAATACACCTCTCTAAATACAGAAATACGTTTGTTGAACAAATAACAATTTTTCGAAGCTTCCCACCAACTGGCATTATTGGCATTATCAGTAAAATTTAGCATTTTTTCAAAACATATAAAACATCTATAACATTTAATTAATAAAGCATCTATAACATTTAATTAATAAAGCATCTATAAATATATAAAATATCATTAAAACACACAAATCATATATTTTATCAAAGAATTGTTCTTGACATAGTCAGTAATGTCAGTTTACAAAAATCGTAGATAAATATTTGTTCTAAGACTATAGTTTTAAATTTTAAATAGTTGTGTTAACTAATATATTATTTAAATGGTTCTACCACATAAAATTTCAATTAAATAACCAAATTCAACACAAAATCTATTTGGTAATTTGTCATCCACATTACAACGTTTTAAAGTTATCTTCAGCGAGATGTAAGGGACACAAATTCGAAAATAAAACTGTTATGAGACATGTCTCTCAAAGAATAAGTTTAGATTGCCTCAAGAAGGTCAAGATGGAAACTTTAATAACTGTGTCTGCATATTAAATGGATTAAAATATATTTAAATAAAATCTGTATCGAAACTATTGCCAAAAAAAGTATACATCCTGTTTTTAGAAACTTTACAAAGATACTCCATCTGAATCCTATATCCTAGATAAGGTTTGGCAGTATAAGTGAAGGCATCACTCATAGCTTAGTTACTGAATTGTACTTATATTCTTAGTAGGTCTTTTTCTGGTTAAATGTCAACTTGATACTAAAAGCGGTAGCCAAACGTCTGGGTAGACTATAAAGTATAATTGCGAGGTTAGGCTTGAAGTGTGAACTGTGCACAGCTCTTGCCCGACACATTTGGCTGTAAAAAAATTAAACCTTCCGACCACTAGTCGAGCTTTAAGTTAATAGTAATAAGTTAAAGACTGTTAAATTAATTGATCGGAGTAACATCAGTTGTAGGGTTAAATATATAGCTATTTTGTAAGTATATAATTTATAAATTACATAAAATTATCTGATTTTTAATGAACTAAACCAAGTTTAATTTTATACTTATATTTTTTATCAAATATAAATGAGAAGGGTGTTATATGTCAATGTTACATAGGGTGACGCAGAGGCTGAAAGGTGTAGAACTAAAGATTTAGTGGGTTCCCTAGTTTTAATTCTATTTTTTTAAATTGGGTTTATACCTCAAAATGTTTAGCATTTATCAATTCTCTACATCATTACGAGAACAGTCAAGCTTTCAGACAACAATAGAAATATGTATACAATACTTTACCATCATACTAAATATCATTCGTAATAAATTCATGCACTTCAAATATATATTGGGAAGTTATAAGAAAATTTTTATAAATTTCAAGTTTTTCAGAAGAATTTTGCACCGAAACGCAGAACGAATTGACGATTTCAATGCAAATTGAAACAGATTCAGTGATGAGCTGCAATGAAATGCAACACTAGCTCGTTACTGCCAACGGGCTCAATTGTATTAGGTATTTTAATAGCTGGGATCAAATTACCTGAACATAATTTGAACGTTACAGACTTATAATAGTTAACATTGTATTTAATTAGCTTGTTTTAAACGTAGTTATTGTTATTGAAAATATTATTGGTTATTGAAATATTGTTTTATATTTGTACATTTATTTTTAAATTATTAGTTTTTATCAATGTATATATTTTTAAATAAACAGTTTTATATTTACGCTTTTGATTTTTTTAAATTAGTTTTATATTCATGCATTTATTTGTAAGTAAATAGTTTTCTATTTATGCGTTTATTTTGTATTAATTAGGATTATATTTATGTATTTACTTTTAGTAATTAGTTTTATATTTATGCTATTATTGTTTTAATAATAAAATTTATATTTATGAATTTATTTTTTAAATAATTAATTTTATATTTATATGTAAGAAACAAATTTTATATTTATGAATTTATTTTTAAGTAATGAGTTTTAAATTTATGTATTTATTTTTAAGTAATGGATTTTTTATTTATGCATTTTTTTTATTAATTAGGTTTATATTTTATTACCTATTTATATCTTTGCATTTTATTTTAAATAGTACATTTTATATTTATTTTTAGAAAATGAATTTTTTTATTTATGTATTTATTTTTAACAAATCAGTTTTATATTCGTGTATTTTTTTTAAAAACTGAGTTTTATATTGATACAGTAATTTTGTAATAATTAGGTTTATATTTTATTAACTATTTACATTTATGAATTTATTTTTATGCAATTATTTCTTTCAATGATACCGTTTTCAGTTTATCAAATTTAAATTTTATTCTTAGCCTGGATCAAAAGACAAACATAACTTTACTAAACACTCCTTTTTCTGTCCAATTATATCTTACATTTCCCAATCCTTTTCGAATTTTCTATAAAACATACTTCCTTTTCGAAACCTTCTATCCAATAAAACATACTCTATTACTTTCAGTACACTCTACAATGGTTTTTTTCTATTTCTGGAAAATATTCAAATTTACATATAAATACTGTACTGCTGATGTAGTTCAAATCTGGTCTTTTATATTTATGTCGACGTCTATTTTACCTTTGATGTATTTTTGCTTTGTACGTTTGCTAGACTAGAGAGTTTTAGGTTGGAAAAGGAAGTAAACGTAATAAATCCTTACATAATACGTTTAAACTCTATTTCTAACCACAAAGCGTAAATAAATTACATTTTATAGCAAACCAATATATATTTAATATCCTTTACCTGAAAGAAAAATGTTAACGGAAGCCTGAATTTTCATAATAACTTTAAATGTATTCAAAACTAATAAACTATATGCAATTTATAAAGCAAATTTATTTATAAGTATTGAACATGATTCATCATTTTAATGATTTACCAGCAGTCACCGTTCTATTGTTGTTTTATCAATGAGTGTGTTTTATTTTTACAAAGTACTGAAAATACCAATGTACATGAGTAAACTTTTTAGTTAACATTTTACAAATTATTCATATGATGGTATTAGAGAACATCAGTCCGTGCTTAATGTTTTATATTTTGTAGTTTTCCTATCTATTTATCACTTTTTCAAAGAGTCTAAAACTGTCAAACTATTTTTAAAAGAAGATATTTAAACCTAACAAAGTGGTAAATTGATAATTAAAAAAAAACTACTAATAGCGTTTATGTGCATGTGTACATGTGTATATGGGTGAGAGGGAAGGTGAAAAAGGAGAAAGATAAGTAGGGGAAAAGGGAATGGAGAAAAGACATACAGACAGAAAGAGAGAGAGAAAGAGAGAGGTAGTGAGGCAGACATTTATTAATTTGGGACAAAGATATATATATATATATATATATATATATATATATATATATATATATATATATATATAAACAAAGGCAAAGAAGAAAGGGAGACAGAAAGACAATAATAGACAGGAAGAGTAGGAGAGAGTACTAGAGATCAAAGAGGGAGAGAAAGCGAGACGATTAATTAAAGAAAGCCTTCCAGAATGTATCATTGAAAAAAAGTTTTTAAAATGATCATGAAATTATGATACAGTTTGAAATGAACAATACTTGGTCAGGTATTGATTCATAAGTCTAGTCCAAATTTTATTTATTTCAAAGAATAGTTGTATTGACAAGAAGTTTTAATAATATTCAACAGAATAGTTCCATCTGAGTTCAATATTGTAGTAGTTTAATATCCCTCCTTACTTTGATAATGTCAAATAGTTTACAGACATGAAAGTACAGGACTGGAATAACGAATCCTATGCATATGTTTAGGGTTGGTAGAAAACATTCTTTATTTTCAAAAAGTTTAGAAATAGTTCTGTATGAACCACAGCTGTACTTTAACTAATAGTTCTGATTATTATTATCAGAAAGAAATTAAATAGTCACATCTGATAAAAAAACGAACGAATTGTACAAGAGCAAACGTTAAAGAAGCAGAAGTCTTGCTAAGTTTTTTGCGACCAGATCAGTCTCTTCCTGCCGTCTTGGGATTTCAATTTCTTCCCAGCAAGTAAATCGTGATTCTACTGTCAGTTATTTTGTTGGAATTCAAAGCCCGGGAATTATTACATCGTTATGTGTTTGTATCTGTAAATATATAGGTCATGGACTTACAAATGTAAAAGTGATGGATATTTACCGTCTGCATTAAAATTCTTTTGAAAAAAGTTCTATTTTATTCTCAAATAGTAAGAAAAAAGACCCGAAAAAATAAATGTCAGTTATTAGGTTAATTACAGTTTACCTAGTGAGAACAACTCACAATGGTAAATTTTAAAATGTTCACTCAAAATTTCACCTACACACTACTTTAATAATACATACAGACTAGTCTCGACGACGATGTCGCCATCATCAGTGTTTGTCTACTACCCCCATCACAAACCAGTAGTAACCGATCAAGGGTAAAGGCGACGTCCTCATCGAAATTAGTCTGTATGTTAATATTCTTGTGTGTAGTAAGATTTTGAGTGAAATATATTAATATTTACCATTGTGAAATGTTTGTTATCTTTTGGAAAGTCAAATATAATTGTAATGATTAAAATGTATAGTAAAATAAATAATATAATATAAATTATAATAAAAATTGGCATATAGTTTTAGGCCAATAAATTTATCCTATTTAAAAATATACAAAGATTTTCAACATAAATGTGAATATTCTGTTTAGTGTAAAGACGAAAACTTTCCCCGTGCTGGCTACTTTCTCATGAGTCTTAACACGGGAAAAAATTAAAGCCTTGTTAAAGGAAGATTGTTTAATAAATATGTAAAAAGACAAAGATGCGAATGTATATATTATAATATGTGTGTGTGTGTGTGTGTGTGTGTGTGTGTGTTTTTGTGTCTCCTCTTGTTTCGTAATAAGCAAAGTATACTTATCTTAGGTTTTCATCTGTGATGCAACTTTTATTTATCACTTCTAACCCAAACTATATACAAAATAACTTGAAAACCAGGAAAACAAATTAATTCAAATAGACGGAGATTCTCTATGACCAAGGTGTTCTACATAATTATGTTTAACAGAAGAGTTCACTACTCACGACAAGTAGATTAAGTAGGAAACTTTAATTCTAATTCTTTTTTATCTTATTTTTATCGATTTCAGTGTTATTTTAGTACAGACTTATTTAGAATATATAATGTACTATGGCATATAGAATTTTAGTATTGTATTTTAGTACTTTTGAAACTTACAACCACAACCATTTTTTACTTGATAAAAGAGTGGGCTTCGTTTGTATGAGAATAACTATTGTACGTTTGACAATTATTAACCGTTTCTCTTACAAATGGCACTTCATCCGGCTTACTTTCAATACTCAGTCACGTGAGTCGAGAAAGCAAGTGTGTCAGAAGGAATATAGCCTACATAATCCGCTTTACGCAAGGATAAGCAACGTGTTTACGTTGTCAAAGGCTACGGCGATTATTCCTTTCAAGAGCAATCTGTTCGATATTTGGCCAAAAAGTAACAGGAGACTCCTAATATCGAAGAATAGTAAATACAGTTTATATTATGTGCTTACTTATTCATCGTTGTGAATATTTTGTACTTTATTTGTAGATGTGAAATGATATGTCAGTAGTGTAGGACGCGGGTATTGGCGGGGTAATTATTGGCGGGGGCGTGGCCAAATGCGTGCACGCATGACCAAATGCGTGCACGCATGACCAAATGCGTACGGGTATCGGCGGGAAAATTATCGGCGGGGGCGGGAGGGGAAGGACGTGGAGGGGATGGAGGAGAATGAGGAGAAAGAGGAGAATGAGGAGAATGAGGAGAAGGCGCGGTGTTGTGGGGGGAACGAGTGGGAAAACTGTGGGGGGAACGAGTGGGAAAACTGTGGGGGGAACGAGTGGGAAAACTGTGGGGGGAACGAGTGGGAAAACTGTGGGGGAACGAGTGGGAGAACAGTTTCGAGGCAGGGGAACTGCGTCATTCAAGATGACTGGTGTGACGTTCGCAACAGATAACACTGTTTCAAAATGGCTGAAACTGATTTTTCAGATGCGTGTCAGTATTGAAAAATTTTATTAGTTTAGGCTACATTAAAACGATATCAAATGACCAACGTTTCAACTAATCAACATTCAAAAACAATCTTGAAGAAAAAATATTTTATTATTTTTCAAAATTAAGTAGCTAACATGTTTTAATTTTTTTTTTACAAAGTGTCGTTTACAAGAAACGTTTATATTACAGTTTGTGCTTAAAGTATACAAACATTACCACACACAATTTTTTTATTTTATCTGTTTTGAATTCATTAAAAACTGAAGATTATGTATCCAAAAGCTATCTTACGTCCTATTGAGGAAATGTATTTTGAAAAAATTGTTTATTGAGAACAATAAGGGACTAGTGTGATTGTTTTGTACCTTTGAACTAATATTTAAAATTATGGAACCTTAGAGTACATTTGCAATTTTTTCTCTAATCCATACCTAATATTTCTTTATACGATACATCTCTAATTAAAATAATAACAAATATACCAAACAAGTGACCAGAGGATTCTTGATTATATTTTTTAAAAATAAAACATGCTTAATTGTTGTCATGTTTAACTTTAATAAAATTTTATTATTGTAACACATTTCTTTGCATTCATTATGCCTTTTAAGTGTCCTACTACTACAATGAAAATAAGTAATGGAATATACAAATGTTTGACAATAACGTGAACGAAAAATATTTTATTACTTTTGAAAATTAAGTAGTTAGCATGTTTTAATATTTTTTTTTACAAAGTAGCGATTACAAGAGACGTTTTTAGTTAAAAACATACATATCGTATCAATACGAATTAAAAAAGTAACATATATTATTAATACAATCTGTTGTATATTAATTTAATTTCTATAATTTTAATAGTAGAATAACCATTTTCATAAATTATAACATTTCACAAGGTTTATTTTTAATAAATTAATAATAAATGTTAATTTTTTATTATTTGAAAAAGAAATTAATTTCTAACTGTAAGGGGAGATACTTAATCTTTTTTATATGAATTGGTTTATTATTTAAAACAAGTAGCTTGTATTTCTGAGAACCAGAACACATTTTGTTTTAATTGTAAAAAATTGTGCAACATGAATTGGTTTATTATTTAAAACAAGTAGCTTGTATTTAAGATATTAGCATTGTAAGAGTTTATTTTACTACATTCAATACTAAAAACATCTAACGCATTTACTTGTGCTTTAAAACTAATGTATTTAAAAATTCGCTGGAGCTTTAAATAGTGTTATTTTTGAATAAATGCAACAATCCATTTGTTAATCTAAAAACGGATTCCATATTAATTAATTATGAATTAAACATTTATTAATTATTTATTTAAAATTTGTGAAAATGGTTACTCTACTATTAAAAAATGTCCCTTTCTAACAAAAAAATCGTTATATAAAAGATTAAACAACACCTTTACATTCCCTGTAAGAAATTAAATTAATATGCAACAGATTGTATTAATAATATATGTTACTGTTTTAGATCATATTCATACGATATATATGTTTTAAACTATAAACGACACTTTGTAAAAAAAAAAAAATTAAAACATGTTAGCTACAAAACAAAATGGAATTTATTTTAGACTTTCAAGGTTTTAAAAACAAAGACAATGAGTTTATTGTTAAAGAATTGGCTATAATTTCAAAGAATGATGACAACATTTACGAGTTACTTCTATTTCAACCACCATATAGTTTTCATCATCTTCCAAAAGATTTACAAAAGCAAGTATTGTGGTTAGAAAATCAATGTCATGGTTTACCTTGGGAAAGTGGATTGAAACCTTACAACCAACTAAAGGATGTGTTTCGAGGTATGGCACTTAGTGGTACGATATTTGTTAAAGGAACTGAAAAACAAAAATTTATTTCAAACTTATTATCAGATTTTAATGTTAAAATAGTTAATTTAGATTATTTGTATTGTCCTAATTTGGATGTATTGAAAAATCTCTTTTGGAATAATTTTATAAAAGAATGTAAATTCAATCATTCACAATATAATTGTGCTTATGTTAATGTTTGTGTTTTAAAACAATGGTTAAATTATGAAAAACTAGTTTTAGACAGATTAAATGCAGTAGATTTAGCAATAAAAGAAGTACATGATAAAGGTTATCATAATATACAAGATTGTTTAGTTCATTATTTGCCAAAACATTTTCTTATTAATCATTTTGAAAATATCGAGCATATATTTAATAGATTACCCGATCATTTGAAATGTGATCCAGATATTTTAAACAATTTACCTTGTGAAAAACATAAAGTACAAGTTAAATCTGGTTTTTGTTTTAATGGTATCAAATCAAATGTTTCATATAATCTCAAAAAGAAAGATTGTGTTTATTGTAAAACATTATTGTCTTGATTTAGTTATTGGTATTAGTTTTAAAAAGTATATAAATGTTAACTAACTGAAAACTGTTTGTAAAAAAAATAATCTCAAAAAGAAAGATTGTGTTTATTGTAAAACATTATTGTCTTGATTTAGTTATTGGTATTAGTTTTAAAAAGTATATAAATGTTAACTAACTGAAAACTGTTTGTAAAAAAAAAAAAATTAAAAAAAAATAAAAAAAAATATTAAAACATGCTAACTACTTAATTTTCAAAAGTAATAAAATATTTTTCGTTCACGTTATTGTCAAACATTTGTATATTCCATTACTTATTTTCATTGTAGTAGTAGGACACTTAAAAGGCATAATGAATGCAAAGAAATGTGTTACAATAATAAAATTTTATTAAAGTTAAACATGACAACAATTAAGCATGTTTTATTTTTAAAAAATATAATCAAGAATCCTCTGGTCACTTGTTTGGTATATTTGTTATTATTTTAATTAGAGATGTATCGTATAAAGAAATATTAGGTATGGATTAGAGAAAAAATTGCAGTTATTATTTTTAATTGCTGTAATATCAGAAGTTCAAAAAAACTAAGATACTAATATGGTACATAATTTGTATGTAGAATAAGCGTGAAGCGCATGATTTATTTAGTATTTGCTCAATTAACTACGCTTATATGCGTAGATTAATGGGCTTTGATTAACTTTTATTTAATCAAAATTCAAGAAATAGTGTTCATCTAGCCTAACGCAGTTGTTTCTATAAACAGTATTTACTAAATAGATCCATAACATTACAGTATATATATATATATATATATATATATATATATATATATATATATATATATATATATATATATATATATATATATATGTACTGGAATACAACAAATAACAGGCACTCATATTCATAGCACATAAACAGCAGGTATGTGCTCTCATAGCTTTAAATACAAAATAAATGTAACAAATGAGAGAAAAAAATTCCTCTTCTCGCTTTTATAAACCTGACTAAATAAAATCCCTCAAAAAATTCCTAAAGCTAAGGAAGAAGGGATTATTACTACAACTACTAAACTTATAGATCGTAATATAACTTAAAATATAGACTGGATTAAAATGAAATATGTAAACACGTTAGAAGTTATTGCAATGTTCGAAACCAATATCATAAAATAATTTCAAGAAATGAAAACTCTATACAGTCTAACTTTAAAACGAGCTATTTGCAAACGCTTGAGGTATTATACTTTCTTTAGCATTGAGAACGGCCTAATGTAATAATCAGTTTAAATTTGTTTTAAAATTAAAATTAATGTGATTTTGACACGAGATAACAAATTGTCATTAGAAGATTTTGAAAATGTTTGTTTTATTATGCTGGTTAGAAGCAAAAAAAAAACTTATTTGTAAAGTTAAAACGATTTTTTTTAATTTAAAGATTTTAATCTTTTCTAGCCACTGGTCGTAGAAACAGCCCATACTTACACATTATACAAATCACATAGATTGTTTGACTAAATTATAGAAAACTCGCCAGTAGAACCATCAGCTCAGCAAATATCCAGCATGTTCTTGAGAAAGATGACACGCCTTACTTTGGATTAGTGGGTCAAATATTTTAATGTATTCTTTGTTTCTAATAAAAATAATGTTTTACATAAGAATCTGTTTAAATTCAGGAAAATATTAGTAATAATTCTATAATTCTAAAATTTAAATGTACTCTAAGGTTCCATAATTTTAAATATTAGTTCAAAGGTACAAAACAATCACACTAGTCCCTTATTGTTCTCAATAAACAATTTTTTCAAAATACATTTCCTCAATAGGACGTAAGATAGCTTTTGGATACATAATCTTCAGTTTTTAATGAATTCAAAACAGATAAAATAAAAAAATTGTGTGTGGTAATGTTTGTATACTTTAAGCACAAACTGTAATAATTATACTGAAAGAAATAATGGATCAGCCCAAACCAATATCACTTTTTAAACATTTATTTGTCCATTGAAAGTATTATTCAACACTATTAAATAAAAAACATGATATTTATTGTTTGGATCGCTGAAAAACTATATTTGAATGATCATAGTCTGGTATGTATGTATGTAAAGCTTTTCAAGTTCAGGCAAATGTTTTTATTTGTTTGTATGTAGACACTGATATCATTAGGTTATTTGTAAGAGAAAATAATTGTATCACGAACACAGCAGCTTGTAAACAAAAATACATAAGGTTCTGGTTTCATAATCAAATTTGTATTTATATCCGACAGTGTAGTCCTTATAAATAATTTTATTAATTGAAAGTATTATAATACTTTTAATGTTTTTCGAGTTGATAAAAACTACATATTTATTACTATTAGTGAAAGTTATTTATAACAGAATGCGCAATTCTTCATTCATACAAGTAAATGTAAAATTATGCTCCGTAAATTATATAATCGCTAATGTTATCTACTATTGAATGGTAAAGGTGATGACTTATGACATTTTATTATCCATTAATTATTTGCAATGATTGTTAGCTTGTGTTAAGATCACATTATCAACCAGCATATTACCTTGTCTACTGTACGTCTGTCTGTTAAATTGTAGATATTTATTTTAAAAATAAGGTTTTTTGATAAAGAATAAATTTTAAAAATAAATATATTAGAACATGCATTGCAGTTAAATCTTTTTTTTTTTTAATATGAAGGCGTAAAATAACTTAAAATTGTATATCTTAAATAATCCTTAAGTGTTGTAAGTCAATATATTTTTAAAACATACCAGGTCATTTTTAATAGGGCTAATTTGTAAAAGCATATTATGACAGATCTCGAATATTTTGAAAAGTATATCCTAGCAAATGTACATCTATCAGAAGATAATGGTAATTATGGAAAAAAATCTTTATATTCATAATGAGTCCCTACATTTTGTAAATTTACTCTCCTCACTATATCATATCGTTTGTTACTGAATGATTATATACATTGTTTTATTTTTGTGTGGCAAGACATCTTTCAATTTGTTTAAATAATCAATGTAAATATAAAAAATATGCATGTAGTTTTCAAAAAAATATTTCACAAGGCATATTTTTAGCTAATTCATTTAAAATCGAACTGATGAACTTGTGTGTGTTGAAAAACATTAGAAGTTTCCTTTGAGAAGAATATGTATTTTTGATTAGTATTAATTAATATTATTATATGTAAATAACTTATTTCTAATAAATCTAAGGTCTGTAATAGGTTTAACCCATCACAGTTGGATTTAGAAGGTGGTTGCTGGAAGAAAATTAGTGTCTTGAAAAAATTCAACTTTGACTGTAAAAACAGTATCAATTGCAGAAATACTATGTAATTGTTGCTTTTCAAACAGATAGAAGAAACACGATAAACAGAGATGCTGGTCACTTTGATTTCTGTAAATTCTAAAAAATTAGGTTAAATCTAAATTCACAATTTTATCCATACGATAACTTTACTGGAAACAAAGCAGTTATCTATGATGCTTTCCCAAAATATCAATCATCCTATTACGACGATAGTAAAAATAAACTTGCTATTGATTTTACTATATTTTTTTCAAAAAAAAAAACGTTGTTTCGTTATACTCTGTTCAGGGCGCTATTGATGTTAGAGTGGAAATTCAAGCTTCTAAAAATATGACTGCCACAACCGGTGCTTTTTGTCATATCATTCAAAACGGGTTTGTGAAATATACACCTCTTCTCTGGAATTGTTCTAAAAGATATTTGATAAACTCATTTATATATTTGTAAATTTGACTAACACAATGTATGTGTAATAATAAAATATTTAAACCATTTCCTTTGATTTCAAATAATAAACATGGAAAAAGTTATTGAAATAAGACTAAATTGTTATAACAGTTGTTTGCAACTATCATACATTTATTAGATATACACCTATCAAACAATATATTTTACATTTCTAATACATGTTTAGAATACATTAATATTTTTGTTAATCCTAAAGTTATAACAGTTGTTTGCAACTATCATACATTTATTAGATATACACCTATCAAACTTGAAAAAATTCAACTTTGACTGTAAAAACAGTATCAATTGCAGAAATACTATGTAATTGTTGCTTTTCAAACAGATAGAAGAAACACGATAAACAGAGATGCTGGTCACTTTGATTTCTGTAAATTCTAAAAAATTAGGTTAAATCTAAATTCACAATTTTATCCATACGATAACTTTACTGGAAACAAAGCAGTTATCTATGATGCTTTCCCAAAATATCAATCATCCTATTACGACGATAGTAAAAATAAACTTGCTATTGATTTTACTATATTTTTTTCAAAAAAAAAAAAACGTTGTTTCGTTATACTCTGTTCAGGGCGCTATTGATGTACTATCATACATTTATTAGATATACACCTGAAAAGTGGCATAAGAAAGTATTAAAATGGTATTTCGTTGTAGCAACGCGTCAGGTAAAAGAATTAGCGAAACAAGCGTTTAAAATTTGGGAAAAGCATACAGATTTGGTTTTTGTAAATGACAGATCGAACGTTGATATATTAATTTCCTATAAAAAAGGTGTGCATAAACTTCAAAGATCATCGATTTTTTGTACAAATACATTTGACGGTGAAGGCGGTGTTTTGGCGCATGCATTTCATCCCAATGTTAATCAAAGCACTCGTGAAATACACATTGACAGTGATGAATTATGGTGTTTAGAAAGAGACATTTTGAAATGTGATCAAGGTAAAATTTTTTTATTAAGTGTCTTAATTCATGAAATAGGCCATACTCTGGGTATAAGCCACTCAAACGACCCGACTTCAGTAATGTATCCATATTATCAGAATATGAATGATGAACTGTCAGCGGACGACATTTTAGCAATACAAACCTTATATGGACCTAAAGACACTATATCAACAACGACAAGACCTTCAAAATCCGTTACAGAACGTGTAAAACAAGATAAAGAAGATTCACCGAATTTGTGTGATTTGAAGAATTTAAAAACTTTTCTAGTTATCAATCATCAATTATATATTTTTTATGAAAAATGGTTTTGGTCGGTAAATTTACAAGATAAGACAGTTGTTAACAAAGCACAACTAATTGTAGACTGGTTAATTTTTTTACCAGAAAATTTTACAAAATTTGATTTTATTTATCAGAGACCAACTGAGCAAATTGTCTTTTTTGCTGATCAATATATTTTTATGTTAGATTTTCCGTCTTTAAAACTTGTTAGTGGTTATCCAAAACATATTTCAATATTAGGAGGCAGATCTTCAATGATTATAAATGGGGTCGTAAACAGTTATAAAGGAAATACATATATTTTCTTTAATACAAACTATTATATGTTATTAGATGAATGTAATTTTCAAATTAAGAGTTATGGGTTAATTTCTGATACATTTTCATTCTTACCTGGTAATATGGAGTCCGTTTTTAGATTTACAGATGGATTATTATATTTCTTTAAGAATAACACTATTTTAGGCTACAGTGAATTTTTAAACACAGTAGTTAAAGCACAAGTCAACGAGTTAGACGTTTTTGGAGTTGAATGCAGTAAATATTCTAACAATGCTAATATATTAAACAAGTTAAAAAGTTTAGTATTACAATTAAAATAATAATTACTTTAAGTTAAATTGAATACAGAAAATGCGAACTGATAACTATTGTGATAGACGCTAAAATGTTTAAAGTTTAATTTGCTTATGTTGAATGCTCGTAATCTTAATAGGGTCAACAGTTAACTCAATAAGACCAGGCGATAAAAGTTTAAATCAGTCTTTGATTAGTATACAACGCGCTTTATTTAGCAGCTAAATCATATTTCATTAGCACTGTAGTCTCACAGAAAAATTTTGATAAATATTTAGATAAAGAATTAACATATGATGAGTTTCTTACAATTTTTGATAGAGGAGAATTTAAACAAAGTACAAAAACTTATTCAGTTGAAACTTTGAAAAAAGCAATGACTTTTATAAATCCTGTAATGAATAAAATTCAAAGAAAACGATTACATAGTTCTAATGAAATTGTGAATAATTCATCGTCGTCATCTGATGATGACGATGATGATAATTTAGATAAATATTTTAATGTAACTAAAAAATCAGCTTCTGCTGTTATTAAACAAACCGTTCAGATTACTAAAGATAATAAAAAAAGAAGAATGGTCACTCCTGGTGAGGTGGGATCACATTTAATAAAAATAGAAATTACGGATTGTAAGGATTTGAAAAAATGTATAAGTGAAAAGCAGTATTGGACACAAGTTAGCAAAAAGGCTTATTTTGTTGTTAATAATTCTAATGATGATCTTTTGAAATTATCAAATAAAATAATACGCAATGTTGCTGATAGAGTAAGTAAAATAAAAAATGTTACTCATGATGTTATTTCAACTGATAAAAACAATTTTTTTAATTAGTTTTTAGATTTTTGAATGTAGTTAAATACTAATAATTATATATGTGTTGTAGATGAAATTAAAAAAAATTATATATGTGTTGTAGATGAAATTAATAATAATTAGGTTTTTGAATGTAGTTAAATATTAATAATTATATATGTGTTGTAGCTGAAATTAAAAAATAATAAAAAAAAAAATGTACGTTATGAAATTTATAGAAAAATTGTTTTATTATTTCAGTGAACTAAATAGTGCTTCTTTTTTAAAAACAAATTATAATAATGGACGTAAGCTCCGTTGAACAAATGGATGTTGATAGTGACGATGATATCGAAAACGATGATGAATTTTTAGAAAGGAATCACGCCTTTAGAGGCAGATTAAAAACATTTTACTTAGAAAACACGTCAACTGTTAGAGATGTGTGTTTGTTGTTGAGACGTACTAAACAAAAAATGATACGACTAATTGTAGATTTATTATCCACTTACAATATGTTAAAATTTAATATACTTGTAGAAGCTTCTTATGTAAAATTTATTAAACAATCAACTAAATAAACATAAGGCTAAATTAGTTTTTTGTAGAAGATGTTTAACACATTATAGTGGTAAAAATAAAGACTCACTTTTATCAGATCATTTAAAAGCATGTGAAAATACAAAAGCAGTAAAAGTGAAAATGCCTATAGAAGGAAATAATATTTTGAAATTCAAAAATTTCCATTATAAATTTAGAGTGCCTTTCGCCGTGTACGCAGATTTTGAATGTTTGTTGAAGCCAATAAATGATATCTTTCTATAACAGTATCTTTACCATATTCTATATCCACAAACATATCATCAGGATCATAGTATAGAATATGATTAAATAAAAACATGAAATAGAAATGACTTTTCGATATATTTTTTATGAACGGCCTTACATCATTTAATAATTTCATATTATAATGGTGATGTACAGATTAGTAACCGTGTAATACTTAATGATATTCACGAGCCAATGTCATTTGGTGTATATTTAGTTCTTGATGAATATGCATCGTCTTTACCACCAGACATTTTAGAAAAATTGCCTACAGATCCATACATATATCAGGGTTTAGATGCAGCCAAAAATTTCATGTCATATCTCATATCACTTGCAAATATTATTGGTGAAATTTATAAAATAAATATTCCAATGAGGAAATTAAATAAAGATGAGAAATATAAATTTAAAACAACTACTAAATGTGAGTCTTGTAACGATGAATTTACTATGACTAAGCCAGCAGTAAGAGACCATTGTCATATTACTGGTAAATTTAGGTCTGTCTTGTGTAATAATTGTAATTTATTACGTCAAAATCAAAAATTTTTACCTATATTTATTCATGGGAGTTCAAATTATGATAGTCATTTTATTGTACGACAATTAGGTTGTGACTCAAACGAAATTCGAGTAATACCAAACGGGTATCGGCGGGAAAATTATCGGCGGGGGCGGGAGGGGAAGGACGTGGAGGGGATGGAGGAGAAAGAGGAGAATGAGGAGAAAGAGGTGAAGGCGCGGTGTTGTGGGGGGAACGAGTGGGAAAACTGTGGGGGAACGAGTGGGAAAACTGTGGGGGGAACGAGTGGGAAAACTGTGGGGGGAACGAGTGGGAAAACTGTGGGGGAACGAGTGGGAGAACAGTTTCGAGGCAGGGGAACTGCGTCATTCAAGATGACTGGTGTGACGTTCGCAACAGATAACACTGTTTCAAAATGGCTGAAACTGATTTTTCAGATGCGTGTCAGTACTTTGCGTGATGCGCTAGGGTAACAATATATTAACGCTGGATACAATACTACTGAAGTCGGGTCGTTTGAGTGGCTTATACCCAGAGTATGGCCTATTTCATGAATTAAGACACTTAATAAAAAAATTTTACCTTGATCACATTTTAAAATGTCTCTTTCTAAACACCATAATTCATCACTGTCAATGTGTATTTCACGAGTGCTTTGATTAACATTAGGATGAAATGCATGCGCCAAAACACCGCCTTCACCGTCAAATGTATTTGTACAAAAAATCGATGATCTTTGAAGTTTATGCACACCTTTTTTATAGGAAATTAATATATCAACGTTCGATCTGTCATTTACAAAAACCAAATCTGTATGCTTTTCCCAAATTTTAAACGCTTGTTTCGCTAATTCTTTTACCTGACGCGTTGCTACAACGAAATACCATTTTAGTACTTTCTTATGCCACTTTTCAGAAGATAACCGAAAGGGGTAAATTGTATCTTTAAGACCACATCTAGGTATTCGCATAAATTGTAAATTTTCATTAGTTATTTTACCATTTATCGTTAAATTGTAATACTCTTGAAATAATAAAATTGCGTCAGATACTAATGTCAAATTAATATTTGAAATATCAGTGCTGTTAGATATATTCAAATAACCAAATTCGTTCAAATAATTTAAAACAAAATCAAGATTTTCTTCTTTACATCGTTTTACTATTTCACTTTCACCTGAACATGTATTCAAATCAAACAGATCTTTTATTGCATAGTTTTTCACAATTAAAACAGTCACAAAAATTACCAATGTACATAACATATTAGTAAATAGTATTGTATCCAGCGTTAATATATTGTTACCCTAGCGCATCACGCAAAGTACTGACACGCATCTGAAAAATCAGTTTCAGCCATTTTGAAACAGTGTTATCTGTTGCGAACGTCACACCAGTCATCTTGAATGACGCAGTTCCCCTGCCTCGAAACTGTTCTCCCACTCGTTCCCCCACAGTTTTCCCACTCGTTCCCCCCACAGTTTTCCCACTCATTCCCCCCACAGTTTTCCCACTCGTTCCCCCCACAGTTTTCCCACTCGTTCCCCCCACAACGCCGCGCCTTCTCCTCATTCTCCTCTTTCTCCTCATTCTCCTCTTTCTCCTCATTCTCCTCCATCCCCTCCACGTCCTTCCCCTCCCGCCCCCGCCGATAATTTTCCCGACGATACCCGTACGCATTTGGTCATGCGTGCACGCATTTGGTCATGCGTGCACGCATTTGGCCACGCCCCCGCCAATAATTACCCCGCCAATACCCGCGTCCTACACTACTTATGTCTTTTTTACAATTTTTTATCACCTCACACTCTCCTTCTATATCTCTTGTTCAAATTTTCAATCTTTGATATAAAACTTTTTATTAATAATTTATTTTTAGTTAAATTTAAGAAATTAATTTCAGTTTTATATAGGATAAAAGCTTCCCACAAAAAAGGGGAAGGTATGCAATATAGTTAATTCGTCCCATTTGTGTTAAAATAAGTGATAAAATGTGATGTCATAAAAAAGTTGATTTTATGTTATAGAATATGTAGTAGAACAAGTGTTTTAACACTTTGTTATGTTAATTTATTTATGTTAATAGTAGTTATTTATTAAAAGTATCTAAAATTTAACACAATTCTTTGTTGACATAAGTAGAGATTGTTTTTAAAAGTTTTTGTTCACGTTACTTGTTACAAAAAAAAACGTTTACTAAATGCTGTTTTGAATAAACGCATTTGTTAGTTTAGATTTACTTTTTATAATGTTTGAAGATGCGTGTTTAAAACTCTTATCGGTTACTTTAAGGCCGATCATAGTCTAGAATATTGATAATTAGGTTAGGTGATTATTACTTTACTTTCAAAAACAAATTTATATTTACTTTTAAAACCTAAATTAAACAAATCGGTATTAAAATAAATTATTTATTCATACTGTTTAATCCTAGCAAAAATTCAAAGAAAATTTAAAAATATTGCAAAACCCCTTTAAAAGAAAGTTAGAAAAAAGTCAAATAGAAATAATTACATACAAATAATAAACTAATTATTAGATATTACCTTAAATTAAACTAAAAACAAAAATCAGACAGTACAAATAGTATGCACACACACACACACACACACACACACATACATATATAACACACACACAAACAAACACACAAACACACACTCACGCTCACACACACACACACACACACAAACAAACACACGAACACACACGCACATACACACACACACGCACGCTCAAATACACACACTCACACACCTACACAGACACACATAGACACACACACAAACACACATACACTTACACCCACACCTATATATAAGTATATATGTATTGATTCATTTCTAAACTGATGGAAAAATACGATGGTAGGGAATATCAGTGGTGTGTTCGTTTAAGTTGCACTGCATTAAATTGCTGTTCCGTCTTCACCAAAATCTTATCATTGACGAGATGACCACATCCAATGTGTAATCCCGAATGATTTGAGTATGTAGAAAAAAGATGTACTCCAAATAACCATTATATATATAATTGTCAAATGTACTGCCAGTATTCTGTCTTAATTTGTGAAATATATCCCTAATTGTTCTACAGACAAAAAAAATACATTTAAACAAAGCAATAAGTGATTTTTAGTTAATTAAACCCAATCAAATAATTTAATTAATTGAACCTTTCATAAGATAGAATTCGTGTCGTAGATTATAGACGACCCGTTTAAATAGAGCCTGAGTTCTATCGATAATTGGTAACTCAATGCGCAATAGTAACAGCTACCTTACCAATTCCAAGCACTTCCATTAGCTATTGTTACGAGCCTGAATGCTAGCGTTATTAGGTAGCGGGCCAACAAATGTTACTTTCGTCCGTCATTTCGAATTTTGTTAATTACGGATGCTTTGGAAAACTAATTACCTTTGATAATTTCACTCCAAACGGAACTTGTGATTAATTTATTAATGTTTGCTGTAAAAGCAAACAATAAAGTTAAAGGCGCATTAGGTAGAAAACAAATAACACGTTGGCGTGGTGACGTTTGAGCATTTAACTACGCTGATAATAGAGGAGAGAGTAAGAAGACGTATAATTGTGAGGTATAAAATAATCTGTAGTAGATTAATAAAGGGATAACTTCCTAACGAAAAATTAATTTTAAATCATTAAAACCAGGCATTGCTTTGAAATAATATAGTTTTGAAAAAATTTAAATAATATATGTATTCAAATGTTTAAACTATTAATATATATATATATATATATATATATATATATATATATATATATATATATATATATTAAATATATTAAATATGGAGATATGTTTTCTTGTATATATAGTTCATAAATTTAAAATATTTCAAAAACAAGAATACCTTTAATGAATATATTTATTCAAAAGTATATTCATTAAAAGTATTCTTGTTTTTGAAATATTTTTAATTTATTAAATATATATATATATATGCACATAAATATATATATATATATATATATATATATATATATATATATATATTATGTATGTATTCATGTATGTATACTTTAAATTATATTTCTAATGTGTATATTTAAAAATATATATAAAATTTTTCGTTTATAATATTATGGAAATAAAAACCTGAGTACTAATGTAGTAGAGAGATAAATGATTATAAAAAAATAAAATTCTCAATCACATTTAATGAAAAGTTTTCCTATGAAAAAACAATTTAGGACAAAACTAAATTAAAATATCTATACGAAATTACACACACATATATATATATATATATATATATATATATATATATATATATATATATATATATATGTATATATATATAGTTCAAATATATGACTATAAAGTAGTTCAAATTAGTTTAAAATATCATTTTCAACATGTTGATGAACAATAAATAGAAGGTCACGAGATAAAGTGTGTATATATATATATATATATATATATATATATATATATATATATATATATATATATATATATGTTCCCTATAATATACACATACATACATATATATAAAGAGAGAGAGAGATTAAGAAAGAAAGAGACAGACAGTCAGACAGAGAGAGAGAGAGAGAGAGAGAGAGAGAGAGAGAGTTGGGGGAGAGAAAGACATATGTACATATTAAAGATATATAAAAAAATTGTATTTGTAATTTATTATTTTATAAAAAACAAATTATGCTATATGTCGCGTCCTTCTATTTATCGTTTATGAACACGTTGGCATGATATTTTCTTCTAATTTGAAGAGCCCTCAAACTATATGTATTATGAAAAAATCATCACAATTTCAAAATGGGTTTTAATTATTTTTAAGCCCTTTATTATTTGAGTATGTAAACGAAACGTTACTCCACCACGGCCTTAGCTTTTTCGTTGTAAAGTAGAATAAAGCCTATAAATATCTGCATTTACCTGTAACACAAACAGTTTTGTAATACACAAAATTTATTATTTTGAAGAACATATGGTTATTTTAAAATAAACACATGTTCTATTGCTTAACTATTACAGTTATTTCAGGAGCATGTGTTTATTCTGACCAAATCAGTATTTTGCAAGAATCGTGTTAAAGGAGGGAACTTGTACAGCCTATAATTATCTCAAATAACTCAAGTAAGATTGTTATTGATGTAATGCTTACACCATTATAGTGATAACCCAGCCCTGACGATGGAATCGCTAATTGCACTAAATGAACTATGAACCGTTAACCATTAACAAAAGTGAACACTAAAGAAAAGCTGTAAAAACAGGTAAATGTCTTTACTAATTTTTTGCTTTACATGCATATAATAATTTCTATTTCTCATTTTTGATATGAATTAATTAGTTTTAAGAAGTTGAATTGTTAATGATACCATTATTAAAATGTATATTTAATTGTAAAGTCACAGTTGAAGCTGAAAACAGATCCGAGTTAAATATCCCATACATATTTTCAGAACAGGAAGTCACACATATGTGATACTTTGTCAAGTTTTAAAATGTCAGTTTGGAGATACTTAATTAATTGAATTAAATTACTTTCTTTAGTGGATATTTAGTTTTCCTGCTCTTACAATAATTCTAATTCTGAAAAAAAATAACAACAATACAAAATGAATATGTAAGCAACATATAACTTGTCTATTTTTAAGAGGTTTATAACTGAGACATTTTTTTATATCTTGAAGTTATTTTAAAAGCTGGTTTAGTGAATACGCAGGTTGACTTAACGTGGATAAGAACGAATATAAAAAAATTGTATTAAAAATATTGTTGATGTAGTAATAATTTGTAAACCCATGCAACGATTTTTTAATTTATTTTGGATCCTTTTATTTAATTTTAGGTCAGTTTTTCTCTTTCTCTTTCCCTCATTCTCTCCCTCTACCTCTATCTCTAAATTTTTCAACTCTTTTTATCTACTAATAATAGTATCTTAATAATTTCTCTAAATTTGAAAGTGTAGTTGTAGGACTTCTAAAGAGTTCTGAAAACCCAAAATTAAAGACTTTTTTTTAGCGCAGCCGAGTGTGTGGGTGTGTGTGGGTGTGGGTGTGGGTGTGGGTGTGGGTGTGTGTGTGGGTGTGTGTTTATTATAAATATTATATAAATATCGTAATATGTATTCTTGTGTATTAATAAAGAACATAAGTCAAAATACAATTACAAGAATTATAATTGAATTTAAAATTCAAAGATTTTCGTTGGTTAACAATACCAACATCATCAGGAATATTAAACAATTAATTTAACATCAATGTTAATTTTAATTGTTTAATATTCCTGATGATGTTGGTACTGTTAACCAACGAAAAGCTTTGAATTGTAAATTCAAATATAATTCTTGTATTTGTATTTTGACTTATGTTCTTTATGTATATATATATATATATATATATATATATATATATATATATATATATATATATATATATAATATTTTGTGGAAACATTTACCAAACTCGACTATAATATATTTTAAAATTAACTGAAATTATCTGCTAACTCAAAAGATTCGTACAGTATTTCCTCTTTTCACCTAAATAACTGATTTTAAAGAGTTTATTATGAAAACACCTATATATGTGTTTGGTATCATTTTCAAATGTATTATTTAATTTCAAATAAGTGATAAAAATAATCATATTATGTTTTATAAAATAAAATATACATCCCTATAGTACGATACACAATAAGTGTCTTATTGAAAGGTGGAATGTGGATGGGTGCAGATAGTCGCAGATCCAGGGCTCATTCGTTCATTCACAAAATATATTGTCTGTCTCTCTGTGTGTGTGTCTCTCTCTCTCTCTCTCTCTCTCTCTCTCAAATTTGGATGTTATGCATTAATTGTATGATCACCTTTTAACTTCAACCAATAGATACAGTTTCATTGATATTATTGAATTGTTAATAAAGCTCATTACGATTTTACACATACCCCCTTAGTATTAAGCATATGTTACTAATCCTTTTAAATTGCCAACTGTACTGCATGATCAACTTTAATTAAACAAATTTTACTTTAAAGGCTATTATTTGCATTTTAAATCCTACCAAGTATTATACCTAGTGTTTTATATTATTCAGTTAATCACACACGTACTGTATCTGTTAGGTGGGTGCATTTTGTCTTGGTATAGCCTAAAATGGCCCGTGTATAAGGCATAACTTCTAAGCCTATTAGAACTACAAGCCAATTTAACTTTTAATAGTTGACCCGTGCTGACATTTTGGCTTTATGGCGCTATAAAGGTACTATATACATTTCTGTTTCATGTCTCTACGACGTGACCAAACGTTAGTGGCTATAAAATGGTGAAGGCTGAAATTTATATCAATTCTTTTATGTCCTAGACTTTTTTAGTTACCAGGATTTCATACCAATATCTCATGAACAGCTGATTTACTTCCTATGAACTTAGGTTGGATTATTCTATCGCTAGTTATCACTTATGAATGGTTTTCTTCTTTATAGGCGCTTCCACTAAAATAAATCAGTACTGAAATTGCAACAGATTTGTTTTAGGCGTTTGCAATAAAATAAGTCAATACTGAAATAGCGAAAGATTTTTGTTTTTTAGGCGTTTCCACTAAACTAAATCCGTACTGAAATTCGGAAAGGTTTTATCTTTTTAGGCGTTTCCACTGAACTAAATCCGAACTGAAATTGTGAAAGATTATCTGGTTTTACCCGTTTCCACTAAAGTAAATCCGTACTGAAATTAATATCCAACTAATTAAGAAAAACCCGACTTTTTAAAGCATAAATTGATAAAATGTATTCCAAATCGTTGTCTTGAACTGTAATATACATTTTAAGGACTAAAATAATTAACGAATTGGAACAACTGATGTGTAATTTTTATTTGAAATAAATAAAACCATTTATTCTTAAGTACATTTTAATTGGAAAGCAACTGTCTTCAGTGATAATTTCCTCTGAAGATGATTGCTTTAAATGATAATAAACAGAAGATCAATTAATTTGTTTAATCTTTACTATTGTATCATTTTTTTATAATTCAAATATATTGGAAATTTGTTTGTGAGAAAAATTATAAATATATATATATATATATATATATATATATATATATATATATATATATATATATATATATATATTAGCGTTGCCCGGCGTACGTTGCTGCGCACGAAATCATAATTTTTGCAATAAGAAAAGCAAATCAAAAATCTAAGTTATTATAGTAATTATATTTCATTTACTGTAATGCTAGAGGATAGACAATGTTTTCTTCATTTCATTAGGTGTATAAACATACAAATTTTAGGTGCCACAACACGTGAGCTCGCAACATATAAATTATCCGCGGTTAAAGCTCGAATGTTCCAAATTTTATTCCAGCAATGGTCAATGATTGACGTTATTTTTTGTTTTTTATTATTGCTAATGCAAGTCGCAAAGGATATTTAGTCGTTTGAAATCAATAGGTCAATCTGAGGAAATCATCGGTATTCATGGAATTAAGACCATGTCTCCTTTGAACTTGCTCCCTCTGATTTCTGCCCGGATTAAGTTAGGTGTCAGTTTTTTTGTGGTTATTCTGTTACCGTTGCACAGTTTTGGTTGATTCAAACTTCGATAGAATATTATCGGCGCTCCTAATTTTAATATCAATAAGTGTGATGGCAATAATTGTACACAGAATTTAGCAGTTATAAACAGTTTAAAATCATTAATAATGTATTTTTTTCCAATATAATGTTTATACTTTTTTAAAATTAATTTTAGTAACGCTAGTATAGATATACTTTTTAACATTAGACTTATGGAAGGCAATACATTGAACTATCCTAAGCCTATGGGACGGGTCAGTGTAGATGGATTTACACAAAACCTCACACGAACCATCCTATCCTTGGTATACATTAAACAATCCTTCCAAATCTCATTACGTTCTGTTCAATGATTTAAACGTTCATAAAACATTACACACACACACATACATACACACACATATATATATATATATATATATATATATATATATATATATATATATATGTGTGTGTGTGTGTGTGTGTTTTTGAACAATCCCAAGCCTGTGGGGCGCAGCCCTTATGGATAGATCTACACTAAACTTCGCACGCACCATCCTGGGAGTATGTTAGACAATGGCTTTAAATTTCATTAACTTCGAGTTCAACGGTTTTGAACCATCCTAGGCCAATGAGGCAGAGCCCTGTTAATGGATCTACACAAAACCTCAAAACGAACCATCCTGGATATATGTCAAAGAATTCCTCTAAATCTCATACATTTCTGTTTATGGGTTTAGGCGTCCATAAGATACATAGAACCCATACATATATACAACGGATTTTGAACCATCCTAGGCCTTTGGGACGGAGCCCTGTTGATGGATCTGCAACAACCTTCACATGGACCGTCCTGGGAATATGTTAAGAAAATCTTGCCATATATTTCATTAATTTCGTTTGATCGGTTTTGGCGTCCAAATGATACATACATACTCACATACATACATCAGTTTATGAACCATCCAAGCCTCTGGGGCGAAACCCTGTGGATGGATCTGAACCAAACTTCACATGAACCATCCTGGGAATATATTAAAAATAACCTCTCCAAATTTCATTAACTTCTGTTCAGCGGTTTATGCATCCATAAGATACATTCATACTCACATACATATATTGGTTTTTGAACCATCTCAAGCCTCTGGGGCGGAACCCTGTGGATGGATCTGAACCAAACTTCACATGAAAGATCCTGGGAATATGTTTAAAAAAATCTCTCCAAATTTCATCAACTTCTGTTCAGTTATTTAGGCGTCTATAACATACATACACACATACATACGTACATACATACATACATACACACAAACATTCATTTATATAGATATATGTATATATACATGTATAGAATAATTGTCACCAAATTTAGATAAAGGTGACGTAAGTTTAGAGAAAGTAAATGATGACAAATTTCTTTCACGTATTCCTACGTAAACTTTATCGCAGCTAGACTGAATACGAAACCAGCTTCCACAACGTAAAGAAAGACGGGCTCAACCTTATGCATCAATTTAACGTAAACCTCGGCATAACTTTCGCTTTACCCTTCTACATGATTTCGGGATTAACTTCAACATGAATGAGCATATAAAACCTGTTTTACTGCGCTCAGTTTTCTTAAGAGGGCTATAACTTTTATTGAAATCGTTGTGGATTTACATTCACAATAAGAGTTGAGCTAAGCGTTTTACCCAGCCATACGTAAAATAAGTCCCGGTTGTAGAATTATTCTATAATAATATATATTTTAAATATTTTATTTATTACGTATTTTGTATTATTTTACATGGTTAAACATATGTTTTTTGTTTTTTTAATATTAATTTTGTTCTATACTTTGTTTAACTTTTTCCATTGTTATTTTAACTACAATAGTTTTCCTGTAATTTTACACATTTTTTTTAAAAACCAAAACAGAAGTTCAATAGGTATTTTTACAATGCAATACTATTTATTGTGATATTTGTATAAAATATGATTGTACATCACAAATGATAATTGCATACAATGTATCTTTTCATAAGTTTCTGATATATATATATTTAAAAAGGTATTAACATACTTAAAGTATATTAATCACACAAAGAACATTTGAAATTAAGTGACTCAAAATTGTTCGTCAATTTACCATTATTGAGATTATCATTAGCCTGTTCACTCAACAGTCAAAACAATATTTATTCAGTTTACGTACTGAACCTAATCTAAAGCATCAAGTGAAAAGTTATACTGAATGTACGAGTCAAACATGCTTAATGTACGATACGTTTTCAGCCATTTTACATTTAAATATTGTTTTATTATATATATATATATATATATATATATATATATATATATATAAAGGTATTAACATACTTAAAGTATATTAAACACACAAAGAACATTTGAAATTAAGTGACTCAAAATTGTTCGTCAATTTACCATTATTGAGATTATCATTAGCCTGTTCACTCAAAAGTCAAAACAATACTTATTCAGTTTACGTACTGAACCTAATCTAAAGCGTCAAGTGAAGAGTCATTCTGAATGTACGAGTCAAACATGCTTAATGTACGATACGTTTTCAGCCATTTTACATTTAAATATTGTTTTATTATATATATATATATATATATATATATATATATATATATATATATATATATATATATATATATATATTTAAAAAGGTATTAACATACTTAAAGTATATTAAACACACAAAGAACATTTGAAATTAAGTGACTCAAAATTGTTCGTCAATTTACCATTATTGAGATTATCATTAGCCTGTTCACTCAAAAGTCAAAACAATACTTATTCAGTTTACGTACTGAACCTAATCTAAAGCGTCAAGTGAAGAGTCATTCTGAATGTACGAGTCAAACATGCTTAATGTACGATACGTTTTCAGCCATTTTACATTTAAATATTGTTTTATTATATATATATATATATATATATATATATATATATATATATATATTTAAAAAGGTATTAACATACTTAAAGTATATTAAACACACAAAGAACATTTGAAATTAAGTGACTCAAAATTGTTCGTCAATTTACCATTATTGAGATTATCATTAGCCTGTTCACTCAACAGTCAAAACAATACTTATTCAGTTTACCTACTGAACCTTATCTAAAGCGTCAAGTGAAGAGTCATGCTGAATGTACGAGTCAAACATGCTTAATGTACGATACGTTTTCAGCCATTTTACATTTAAATATTGTTTTATTATATATATATATATATATTTAAAAAGGTATTAACATACTTAAAGTATATTAAACACACAAAGAACATTTGAAATTAAGTGACTCAAAATTGTTCGTCAATTTACCATTATTGAGATTATCATTAGCCTGTTCACTCAACAGTCAAAACAATACTTATTCAGTTTACCTACTGAACCTTATCTAAAGCGTCAAGTGAAGAGTCATGCTGAATGTACGAGTCAAACATGCTTAATGTACGATACGTTTTCAGCCATTTTACTTTTAAATATTGTTTTATTAAATATATATATATATATATATATATATATATATATATATATATATATATATATATATATATATACAGTACACTCGCGATTATCCGTGGGCGGATTAGGAAGTATAACCGGTCTTATCCATTCTTCACGTAATCGACTACACCTCTCAATCCCTTAATAATTCACGACCCTAGTATCAAGAAGTCATTTGTCCTTCTCCTAATGATGGTTACCTCCATCTACTCTTCTAATCGTATTTCTTACAAGGAAGTGTAATCGATAAACATCTCTGTATTTTCCCGGCAGAGAGTACGTCAGGTATCAACCCTAATCATTTAATTAATGTAATATTTCCGCTATAACAGGGTGCTTTACCTCTACAAATATTTAGTAACCCTTCCTATTCTTCATAGACGATCATATGATGGTCATACTAGGGGGCTGCCTAGAAACTAATTAAAAAAATAACAATTTACAATAATAATAAAACAACAATTAATAATAACAAATAATTACATAATATCAATAAGAATTTTAAAATAATCTAAAGTTTTATGATGTACACACAAAATATTTGTTTACTTAATTTTTAACGAAGAGTTTACTAAAACCTGTTCAAGGCAATTTAAAGGTAAGACAAAATACGCTGACGCAGTGCATTAGAAACAGATTTTACTAATGACGGCCTGGGAATGTAATTATCCGACACTGTGTGTTACCACTGCGTACAGCTGATTGCTTTCACAGCGAATGTACACCGAACCCAAGTGTTTGTTTTAAATGGCTTTACCCGTAGTTTTGTTTCACCTAGTTTTCAGCTCTTATTGATTATGAAAACACTTTGAGTCGTTTCAGAGCTGTGTACTTAGTTGGCGTTGATTCATGTTGGAGTTTGTTGCAGCTTTGTACCAAACCTCTTACTAATTATTTATTATTTAAGAATGCAAATACTACAATCACAGTTATGTGATTTATTGTTTTAGTTGCGATTTTTAATGTTTTATTATGATTTTACTACAATAAAATTCACTCTTTTGGAATTAAAAAAAAATCCCATTTTGCTTTTAGTAATTAAATATTGAAACTTTAATATTGTTTTATAATATCACACACATACACACACATCTATATATATATATATATATATATATATATATATATATATATATATATATATATATATAGAGAGAGAGAGAGAGAGAGAGAGAGAGAGAGGGAGAGAGAGAGAGATTTGTGATCGCAATATGTATTCTTGTGTATTAATAAAGAACTAAGTCAAAATACAAATACAAAAATTATAATTGAATTTACAATTCAAAGCTTTTCGTTGGCTAACAGTACCAACATCATGGTACTGTTAGCCAACGAAAAGCTTTGAATTGTAAATTCAATTATAATTCTTGTATTTGTATTTTGACTTAGTTCTTTATATATATATATATATATATATATATATATATATATATATATATATATATATATATATTTATATATATATACATATATATATATATATATATATATATATATATATATATATATATATATATATATATATATATATATATCGTAGGATGCATACCTTTGTCAACTCGGACCCCAATTAATTTCCTGGATAGGGTGGGAATGCAAACACATCAAGTGGTAGATATAAAATAAATTCTAATGAGCACAATGGCAATATTACAATAAACTACTGACAATAATACCAATACGTACAAGTTTAAAAAAAAAATAACTTGTACACTAGTTACCAAGATTAAACCCACAAGTACAGTTCGAAGATCATCTAAAATCCTTCAGATGCTCCTATTATAAACAAAATACAATATGTAACATGAAATAGTCCTAATGTTATTGTAATTAGCTCTCTAGGTTGTATTTAAATGTTGGTAGGCTTCTAGGTTGTCTTGTAATTTAAATAGGCTTTCTTGATTACATTTTAATTGTATTAGGCTTTCTAGATTGTATTTTGATTCTAATAAGCTTTCTAGTTTGCTTTTAAATATTAGTAGGGTTTCTAGGTTGTGTTTTAATTTTAATAACCTTTCGAGATTGTATTTTAATTCTAATAATCTTTATAGATAATATCTTTTTATAATAAGCTTTTCAGATTATATTTTAATTGCAATAGATTTTCTAGATTGTATTTTAATTTTAATATGATTTCAAGATTGTATCTTTATTGAAATAAGCTTTCTAAATTGTATTTTATTGTAATAGGCTTTATAGACTGTTTTTTTTTTTTTAAATTGTAACAGACTTTCTAGGTTTTATTTCTACTCTACTAAACTTCCTTGATTATATTTTTACGATGTTAATTAAATATACGTAAGAGTTTATATATCTTGGTAAATTGTGTGTTTTATTTTTAATTAATTTCTGTAGTGTTAGGGTTATTGTCAATATTTTTACAGTTATGTGAGATTTTGAAGTACATATGCCAAAAAAGTATGTGAATTGTAGTGCAGGTGGCAGTATTGCACAAGATGGAAAAGGGCTTGATTGATGAAAAACTGCATAACGGTTAGTTATATCATGAGAAATGGCGAATATGAAATACTTCTCCAGAAGGAGGAGGAGATATTACTTGAAGGCATGACAAAGAGAAAGAAATATACCTATTCCACACAGCAAGAAGTAGGTGACAATTGATTATTGGAAATACTAGCCATTGAAACTAGTAATGATGACTACTAATCTGGCCAAACGTTCACAATATTTACAAAAAAAAAAAGAGTTAGATTAATAATATGTTTACTGCAGAGGAAATAGATTGTGCCTTTACTTTATTCTTACTTGAATGCTCGGCGGCTCTCGGCAACTTGCATTCTGAACTAACCACTTACATGCCTACTAGTGTCTTTAAAACTAATTACAATCATAGCCTGACAATGGAAAACATACAGAATTGATTATGTAACAAAATGAAATACGAATACTATAATAGCCACTCCACAAAGGTCTTTACGTTCTACGTATAATACTACATGAATGTCAAAACGTTTGTAATGTAATAACTGTAATGTTATCATCATTGTCAAATAAAATTATGATTTACTCCTTAAGTCTTATATCAGGAAATCATCCAATGGGTTCTTTAGATAGTAAACTTTTTCCAATAAAAATCCAAAAATAACTTATAATCCTGTTTAACATTTATTGGAACCATATTGAATATTTGAGGCTTTAAACAGTTTTAACCTTAACTAATCATACTTTTATTTACCTTCGGTCAAAAAAAAAACACTTACCAACTTCACAAAGACGTAGAAAGAAAAGAAGAGCAAAACTTATAATAATATTTATTACGTGGTTTTATGTAATAACACTATATCTGAGTATCTGAATGACATTTATCATGAGACTCTATTAGACAGATTAATAATAAAAAACATTTTCCTCGTTAATCTTCTTAATCTCCAAAATACAGCAAATTTATGTACTAATTACTTGAAATTTGAAACTTAATAAAAGCAAAGCCACAGCCTTCTAAATATAATCAATTTTTAAAAATCCTTGCACTAATCTAACCTTATCACTGAAAATATACAAGAAAACATGATCACGTATATAACTGAAAGAAGAAACCTTAATTTACTTTTTGCGTTTATCAATCTCTTGCCAAAGTTTAAACAAACAGATTCCCGTATTAGTTTAAAATTTAAGCAGTACACGCGAGTAAAAATTATATTGGACACGTGTTACATAAAACAAAGTATATAATTTTATGAAGCGGGAAATTTATTAAATTTATCTTCTAGTAAGATATACCTCGAAATAACTAGGTGGAGTATCAAACAAAATGAAGAAAATAATTCAGGTTTAAATGCATTATTCCTCGAAATATCTTCCATAGTTGAATAGACACGTAGTAATAAAACTATTATGTTTTCTAGCACTAACAATTTTCTGAGTAGACGAGAATATTTTTCAGCTTATAACTGAAATGAGTTTGGTATCGAACAGCAAACCTAGCTCTGATTATTTATCTTTCTCAAACTACAATTTAAAATTTACTACTTTTCCATAAAAAAGCAATATTACAATTAATGCTTAGGTCCAATTTTGTTAAATTAAGATATTATTTTGAAATTAATTGTGATTTCTCTATTCTGTATAATTTAACTGCTGTGATTTTGAAATCTCGAGGACGTTCTGAGTCTCTGCTAGGCACCTTATATGACGTCTATATACAAGTCTGCATATTATTGTTGTCTAAATATGTAAAGAAAAAACCCCGTTAAAATTCACATATTTATTTTAAATTTATGAAAAATATAATATATTTATTCAACTAAATTTTGAAATTGTGTCTGTAGTTACCTTGTTCAAAATATGTACACACAAAACAATTAACAGATAAGAAATATATCAAAACCTTTAATAATGTGCTTGATTGTTATATATTTGTTTAAGTTTAACTATGAAGTAGAAAATGTGTTAATTAAATCTTCATTTTGATATATTTTTTTAGTTTCAAGTGTTAAAGTATATTTCTTAAAAACGATTAATAAATTTAAAATATTCAAGTCAGTCCCAAGTCAGTCAACAAAAAAAAATTTAGTTTAGTTACTTTTTATTTTATAATTAAAATTAATAAACATATGTATAGCCCTATACATATGACAGAGGTATAATATTAAGTGGCAAAATAAAAAGCGAAACTCCTTACAATTTTCCATTTCCTCTCTATACGATGCATGGTGTTGAACTATTATTTTTGTTTGTTCCTATTAATTCCCTTTCTTTTTTTCGTTTCCATTTTATGAAGCTGATTGTGGTCTATAATTTCTCATTCTATCCATCTCTTGTAATGCGTCACTATTGCAAGGGAAGTTTCTGTTACCATTTCTTATACATCTTTTGGTAAATAATTTCTAGTTATGGGAAAATTCGCTCAGTGCCAAAGTACTGTATTTCAAACATGTAGTCATTCAGTTCGAATCCGACTGAGACGTCATATTTTTAAAATATTAATAATGAAAAAATATTTGACAAAACTGTACTAACATCAATTACCTTCCACTACAGGTTACAAAAATTGTAATTTAGCTTGATTGGATAAATACAAACCTATTTTATTAACTATATATATATATATATATATATATATATATATATATGGAGAGTGTGAGCTAATAGAAAAAATTGAAAAATAATGATAACAATAATAGAAATAGTGAGAACGTGGTAAACATTATACAGAGATTCATATTTGTATAAACAAACTTTTTGAAATAATAACAATTTCTATATATTTAATTTAATAATGAGAAAATACATAAACCCACAGCTTTGACAAAATTTAAGGTGAGGAATAATTTATTTCACGTAGCAACTCCCTGCGTAGCTGAGGATTTATTTAATCATGATAAATTACTCATTAGATGTCGACACTAATTAGTTGGTGGCGACAGCCTGCCTTGAAAGTTTAGCACGGGACCAAGCACCTTATTTTGTACAAAAAACATTTCATTATGCAAAACCTTAGATATTTGGCGTGAATCGTACTTCCACATATTCTAAATAGTTTTTAACAGTATCACCTAATTTTGGTACTGGATTTGAACATTATTTTAAAATTATTTGTAAAATATTTTGTTTGTTTGTTTTATTCAAGTATTTCATAGTATATAAACGTGTAGGATAACAGTATCTTGAATCCTATTTGTTCAACGATCATTCGCTGTGAAAGTTTTTAATTAATACTAAACTTGTTTATAGACATTCTACAATAATTAGACTCGTCACGTTTAGTTATAAGATTAGGTGAGGTTCCTTTAAGGGAAATTCACTAAATACTAACACTTTGTTCCATCTTCGCTTGGTTATTTGAACGGGACGGGTGTTTTTTCCCGTGCCCACAGGATGAGGTCCCGAAATAACCGGGAGCGTCTGATTTATTGAAAAAGCGTGCGTTTTGGAACCGGAGCCAAGTTCGGGAGCAATGCGCATGCTTATCAGTGTCAGGGTCAATCTAGAGACGCCAATTAAAATAAACCCACGATTTGGTGACGGCTCACAGATATTAGTGATTTAAAACTGTACAAAACTGTTAAATAGGTGTCACTGTTGTGTTATTTTGCCTCTTGGAGTCCGTGTCTAAGGTTTTGATTCAACGAATTCATATTTTTATGTGTACATTGCCTTCTTGAATTTCGGCCAAAACCTAAAGAGAGTAATCAAGCAAGCACCAGTTTTGGAAGAATACTGATTTCTGCATTACAACCACTTAGGCTATTTAGTTTATAAATAAGAGTAACAAATTCAATATTTCTACCAGTTTATTACATATAATCGAATATTGTAGGTAACAAATTATTAATATATGCATAAGACAAAAGAAGTATTTTTGTCTTATAATTCTATACATTTTAGAAAATTCCTTACCGTGCTACATAAAAGAATACACATACGGTGGATCTTCATACGATAACAGAATAAGCACAAAAATTCTGTTTATGTTAATTTTCTTCCTTCAGCATTTAGAATAATTTGTTCAGGTCTAAATATTAGATAAATAACTTCAGTTTAAATTTAGTTTGTTATTTCAAACTAGTCGTGTTGAAGGAATGTGACAGTGACTAATAACAGAAACGTAAAATACTCAACAGCTTTTGCTGTAGAGTAGCACAAACGTATGATGCTCAACAGCTTTTGCTGTAGAGTAGCACAAACGTAAAATACGCAACAGCTTTTGCTGTAGAGTAGCACAAACGTATGATGCTCAACAGCTTTTGCTGTAGAGTAGCACAAACGTATGATGCTCAACAGCTTTTGCTGTAGAATAGCACAAACGTATTATGCTCAACAGCTTTTGCTGTAGAGTAGCACAAACGTAAAATACTCAACAGCTTTTGCTGTAGAGTAGCACAAACGTATGATGCTCAACAGCTTTTGCTGTAGAGTAGCACAAACGTAAAATACTCAACAGCTTTTGCTGTAGAGTAGCACAAACGTATGATGCTCAACAGCTTTTGCTGTAGAGTAGCACAAACGTATGATGCTCAACAGCTTTTGCTGTAGAATAGCACAAACGTATGATGCTCAACAGCTTTTGCTGTAGAGTAGCACAAACGTAAAATACTCAACAGCTTTTGCTGTAGAGTAGAACAAACGTATGATGCTCAACAGCTTTTGCTGTAGAGTAGCACAAACGTATGATGCTCAACAGCTTTTGCTGTAGAGTAGCACAAACGTATGATGTTCAACAGGTTTGGGCTGAGGCTATGTTAAGAGGCTCTACATTTACAATAGTCGTATTTTAAAGTAACAAGATAATGAAAGGTAAGTATTAATTTGTGTTCATAAATTGTGTTCTGAAGTATTTTCTAAATATCTTTTGTGGACAAAATCTAGATTTGTGAAATTTTATATATTAATTTTGTCTTATATGTTTTCTGAAACGTTCTCATCAAACGTAATTTTTATGTTACTTGATAGTGAAAAGCTAATGATTTATTATATAGAAATTTCAATTCCCTGGTCTTCTGTGTGGTTTATATATAGCACTACAAATTATCGGTTGTAGGAAACGTTTTGTAAATCATCTCATCCACAGCATCTCCGAAGCCGGAGTTGATTTACGGGCAACAAGAATGATGATTTAATCATGCAGAGGTCCATTAATCTTGTCTCGTCGGGAGCTGTAGTTTCTTGTCTTCTTCGCAGAATTTTAAAATATATTTTACAGCTTTAATATTTTTTTAAAAATTATTACTCAGAGAAAATAAAATAATATTTTTAATTTACGAAACTTTTCTGGATGAATCAACTTTGTCGTCAGCTGATAATCAATTTATTTCATGGAAGCACCAACCAAGTTTCAACAATAATTACTTTTTAATACTTTCTGTTATCAATAAAACGGAAAATTTCTCCACACGTGGTTTATCCCGTTATTTAAAATCAAAAATACAAATTATAATTTTATCATTAAAATTTTATTTTGTAAATTGCGATTTTACAAAAGTACAATACTTGACTAAAAATACATTTTAAAGGGAAAAGTTTATTATTTTTATCAATTTAATTGTTATTACTGACGTGCGTTGTTGGCGTTTTCATTAAAATTTTTGTTTACTTTGTAATATTTGTCAATATTAATGCCTATGATTATTCGTGAATTAATTCATTCACTTTTTGAAACTAAGAGTGTGCTTAGAGCTCTAATTGCAATAATAAAGAAAATCGTGGTTTTCTTAAAGTTTATTTGTCGGATTCACGAATTGTTTTTCAAATTTAAATGCTCTATTATGTGTTTTTAAAATTAATATTTTTAACAATAAATATTATCTGTAATAATGCATGCTGTTATTCTCCACTTTTGTGTATATACATTGTCTACTCTTACACTTTAGAAGTAGAAATAGGTCCTACGATTCCCACTTGGTCTTCCAGGACGTTTTCCTATCAGGATTGCTAGTTTGCGACGTTTTTCCATCCCCCTCTTCACACGTTCTTTTTCATCACACCGTATTTGAATTATCTATGGGAAATAAGTCATAAATCACTCTTTCTTAGCGCTACTAGCCGTGTGTTTGTGAAGCGTAGGTGACTCGTGAACGGTTGGCCACAATGAGGGCTTAGTGGATTTTTGGAGCCGAGATTCATGGGCCTTAATTGTATCTCAGTTTTACCACCTTTCAGGCTCCTTTCGCACATCAGAGAATGTTCTAGGTTCTACGACTAATATTTAATCAAGGTATTAACTACCGCCCACCCCCACCCCGCGCAATGAGCCATAGTGTGTACAAGCTATTTTATTGTTGTTACATTAAATTCTTCACCAAAGATTACAGGTTTTCTGTTGGTGGATTGTTTACCAAATCAATCACACATCGTTATTAAAATTAACATAGAAAGGTGATTTTGGGCGATTAGAGTTACAGAAAAAACAGAATTTCTTATCTGTAATATCAGGTATTTGATGTTACTCCATTGGCTGGAGGTGAACTTTATTTACTTTTAGGATGAAAGGAAACCATTATTTATCATAATTGTGAAAGTTCCGGGAAGTAATTAACTCTATTGTGTCTGTTTAATCTTCTTTAAAAGTTTCTTTTAAACTTTCTTAAAATAATTTATAAAATTTTCTTTCAGGTACTTGCGTTAAATTATAGCGATTATAAAATTCCATTGACAAATTCACTGAACAGATTTTTAATTTTTTTCTAAAGGCGTCAGTCATAAGCCTCAGTCATAAGCATCAGTCATAAGTCTCAGTCATAAACCTCAGTCATAAATCTCAGTCATTATCCTTATTCATAGGTCTCAGTAACTAGCTCAGCCAGTAATTATTAGCCTTAGTCATAGGCGTCATTTATAAGCCTCAGTCATTTAGTCATAGGTCTCAGTCATAAACCTCAGCTATCAGGCTTAGTCACAGATATGTCATAAGCCTCAGTCATTGCTTAGGTTGTTAGGTTAGTTTAGATTAGGTTAGGTTGGGTTGGATCAGTTAGGTTAGTTTAAGTATAAACTTCAGGCATAAGCTTCATCCATAAGCCTTGGTTATAGCCCTCGCCAAATACCACTTTATTGATATTTTTATAGAACAAGCTGTATTTTAAAAATTGTTCATAAATTTATTATTATTATATGGTTCTCTGTTATTCGATGAGAAATTAAATTTACTTAATTTAAAAACCGTAAAATATTAACACTGAAGTATGATCAAGCATTTTATAGCAGCAACAAGTTTATCGGAAATACTTTAATTTTCGTTAGAGAAATTAACTTGAAAATTTTAAATATTTTAAATAAACAACAAAATGTTATTTAAGTTTTAGATTTTTAAATTTATGTAGTTTGTTCTCTAATAAGGTAGTAAATTTATTGTCCACCAGCCGGAAAATTACATTTCATGTTCCGCAAAATTTGAAGTGTTTTTCCTATTATATTTTAATAAATGCAAAACACGAGTGAAATTCTTGCATACCAGACTCGTTCTGAACGCCGTTTTCATCCTTGAATATTCGGGAGTCCCACTTTGCGCAAAACTAGGTCAGTTGCTAAAATAGCCCAGGTTAGTGTTATATGTTTGTAGATCAAGATACGTTCATACCTGCATCCATACATACTCACGCACAAACGTACAAGCTATTTGTAATGTTGACATTCACAATCTTTTTATTTTTTTTAGTTTAGCAGTGATGGCGCTTTAGAATACTGTATTTTACAGACGTTAATCGTGTTATATTGCAGTAAATGTTATAACTAAAGCGATCCTCGTATGCTTAATATTAGCAAGAGCTGTAATGTCATTTTATAAAGTATAAGCGTTTCCTTCTATGTTCCATTTCCCTTTTTATTTTTCTCTTCCCATTCTGTCAGACTTTCCATTTCTCTCTCTTCCTTGCTCTCTCTCTCTCTCTCTCTGTCTCTCTCTTTCGCTACTTCATTAAAATATATTTTTGCCTCCCATTTTAATACATACTTACAATTCTGTACAATCTCGAATCAGTAATGACCTCTTTTAATTGCAGGACTTAGGCCTCCCCAAATTATTATACCTGTCCTTAACTAGTATCATCAACACTCTAAGTCAGTCGTAAAGTTTAAAATTTACGTTCCATCTACTATTTGGCCAACTTCTACTTATTCTATAAGTTCTCTAAATCTATTTCAATGTTCGCCCATCTTCACTTTCCTTCAGATAATCTAACCTCCCCACAGGATACTATTATTTTCACCTTTTCTTAGTACCAGGGAGCACTAAAGCGATTCCTTAGTAGTACGTATTTCTTTTTACCTTTTTTTAATATGTTATAAGAAGAGTGTAAGTGGTTGACTCGTATTATGGCTTCGATAGAGAGTAGCTTTAGAAAGTACAAGACCCTCTGAAAACATCTATTGAAGAGGTAGTAACTTTTATTCTCCACCACTGCAAGGGGATTTATGTCTTTATCTTAAACCTTCTTTATTCACGATCATTTTCTATAATCCGAGGAGATAATAATCCGTTCAAGCCTTAAAAATATTTAAGAAACAGTTTTCGTCCTGTTAATCTTTGGTATTGTCTCCTTACTACATATCCTGAACATTGTTACTTCAAGTTTGCAATCGGTACTTACTACATATCCTGAACATTACTACTTCAAGTTTGCAATCGGTACTTACTACATATCCTGAACATTGGTACTTCAAGTTTGCAATCGGTACTTACTACATATATTGAACATTGCTACTTCAAGTTTGCAATCGGTGCTTACTACATATCCTGAACATTGTTACTTCAAGTTTGCAATCGGTACTTACTACATATCCTGAACATTACTACTTCAAGTTTGCAATCGGTACTTACTACATATCCTGAACATTGGTACTTCAAGTTTGCAATCGGTACTTACTACATATCCTGAACATTGCTACTTCAAGTTTGCAATCGGTGCTTACTACTTATCCTGAACATTGTTACTTCAAGTTTTCAATCGGTGCTTACTACATATCCTGAATATTGCTACTTCAAGTTTGCAATCTGTGCTTACTACATATCCTGAACATTGCTACTTCAAGTTTACAATCGGTGCTTACTACATATCCTGAACATTGTTACTTCAAGTTTGCAATCGGTGCTTACTACATATCCTGAACATTGCTACTTCAAGTTTGCAATCGGTGCTTACTACATATCCTGAACATTGTTACTTCAAGTTTGCAATCGGTGCTTACTACATATCCTGAACATTTTTACTTCAAGCTTGCAATCGGTACTTACTACATATCCTGAACATTGCTACTTCGAGTTTGCAATCGGTGCTTACTACATTTCCTGAACATTGTTACTTCAAGTTTGCAATCGGTGCTTACTACATATCCTGAACATTGCTACTTCAAGTTTGCAATCGGTGCTTACTACATATCCTGAACATTGCTACTTCAAGTTTGCAATCGGTGCTTACTACATATCCTGAACATTGCTACTTCAAGTTTGCAATCGGTACTTACTACATATCCTGAACATTGTTACTTCAAGTTTGCAATCGGTACTTACTACAGATTCTGAACTTTGCTACTTCTTGTTTGCAATCGGTACTTACTACATATCCTGAACATTGTTACTTCAAGTTTGCAATCGGTGCCCACTACATATCCTGAAAGATGCTACATCAAGTTTGCAATTAGTACTTACTACAGATTCTGAACTTTGCTACTTCAAGTTTGCAATCGGTACTTACTACATATCCTGAACATTGCTATTTCAAGTTTGCAATCGGTGCTCACTACATATCCTGAAAGATGCTACATCAAGTTTGCAATCGGTGCATAATACATATCCTGAGCTTTGGTACTTCAAGTTTGCAATCGGTGCATACTACAGATTCTGAACTTTGCTACTTCAAGTTTGCAATCGGTACTTACTACATATCCTGAACATTGCTATTTCAAGTTTGCAATCGGTGCTCACTACATATCCTGAAAGATGCTACATCAAGTTTGCAATCGGTGCATAATACATATCCTGAGCTTTGGTACTTCAAGTTTGCAATCGGTGCTTACTACAGATTCTGAACTTTGCTACTTAAAGTTTGCAATCGGTACTTACTACATATCCTGATCATTGCTACTTCAAGTTTGCAATCGGTGTTCACTACATATCCTGAAAGATGCTACATCAAGTTTGCAATCGGTGCTTACTACATATCCTGAGCTTTGGTACTTCAAGTTTGCAATCGGTGCTTACTACATATCCTGAGCTTTGGTACTTCAAGTTTGCAATCGGTGCTTACTACATATCCTGAAATTTGCTACTTCTATTTTGCAATCAGTGCCTAATATATATCCTGAACTTTGCTAATTCTATTTTGCAGTCTGAACTTACTACATATCCTGAACTCTGCTACTTCAATTTTGCAAACAGTGCTTACTACATATCCTGAACTTAGCTACTTCAAGTTTGCAATCGGTGTTCACTACATATCCTGAAAGATGCTACATCAAGTTTGCAATCGGTGCTTACTACATATCCTGAGCTTTGGTACTTCAAGTTTGCAATCGGTGCTTACTACATATCCTGAGCTTTGGTACTTCAAGTTTGCAATCGGTGCTTACTACATATCCTGAAATTTGCTACTTCTATTTTGCAATCAGTGCCTAATATATATCCTGAACTTTGCTAATTCTATTTTGCAGTCTGAACTTACTACATATCCTGAACTCTGCTACTTCAATTTTGCAAACAGTGCTTACTACATATCCTGAACTTAGCTACTTCAAGTTTGCAATGGGTGCTTACTAAATATTCTGAACTTTGCTACTTCAATTTTCAAATCGGTGCTAACTACATATCATGAACTTTGCTTCTTCAAGTTTGCAATCGGTGCTTACTAAATATTCTGAACTTTGCTACTTCAATTTAGAAAGTCTGTGCTGACTACATATCGTGAACTTTGCTACTTCAAGTTTGCAATGGGTGCTTACTAAATATTCTGAACTTTGCTACTTCAATTTTGAAGTCTGTGCTGACTACATATCGTGAACTTTGCTACTTCAAGTTTGCAATGGGTGCTTACTAAATATTCTGAACTTTGCTACTTCAATTTTGAAATCGGTGCTAACTACATATCGTGAACTTTGCTACTTCAAGTTTGCAATGGGTGCTTACTAAATATTCTGAACTTTGCTACTTCAATTTTGAAGTCTGTGCTGACTACATATCGTGAACTTTCCTACGTCTATTTTGCAATCGGTTCTTACTACATATCCTAAACTTTGCTACTTAAAGTTTGCAATCGATGCTCACTACAGATCCTGAACTTTGCTACTTCTATTTTGCAATCGGTTCTTACTACACATCCTAAACTTTGCTACTTCTAGTTAGCAATGGGTAATACTAAATATTCTTAACTTTGCTACTTCAATTTTGAAATCAGTGCTCACTACATATCCTGAACTTTGCTACTTCAAGTTTGCAATGAGTGCTTTTTAAATGTTCTGAACTTTGCTACATCAATTTTGAAATCGGTGCTGACTACATATCGTGAACTTTGCTACTTCAATTTTGAAATCGATGCTTACTTCATATCCTCAGCTTTGTTACTTCAATTTTGAAATCCATCCTTACTACATATCCTTAGCTTTCCTACTTCTATTTTGAAATCGGATCTTACTACATATCCTGAATTTTGCTACTTCAATTTTGTATTTGTGCTGGTATGCCTTCGCCTTCCTATGCCCTCTCTGTTTATTGCTACTTCAATTTTTCAACCCTGCCAGTATACCTACACTTTCATATGACCTGTCAATTCCTCCTTCAATTTTGCAATCGTACGCGTATGTACACTCATATAATATATTATCTTGTCTATTGCTAATCCTATTTTGCGATCATGCCAGTATGAAATCACTTTCGTAGGTATAGTCCTTTGCTACTTCAATTTTGCAGTACTAGCATATGCCGATTGTTTGTTTACCTCTTTATTCGGGTCTTTTCAATCTAATATCAACCATCCTAATCTCAACAGTGATTGTTCATGTACTCTCTGCATTCGTGTTGGCTTTGTGAATTTCGTTTTATAGGATTCCTTGTTTAGGGCGACACGGTGATTAAAATGCGTCAATGACAAATTCCTTTTAAATCGTTGGAGATGTATTTGTTTTTAAATATAAATACAAAATTACCGGATCCAAGGTAACACACCTTTACAACGTAATAAATTGGCTGGGTTGGTGTTTATAAGTTTAAGAACAATCTAATGCAAAGAAAAATATAAACATTCAAATCAGTAACACGCACCCTGACTACATCATCCTTAAGTAGTTCCTATCCCGATTTCTTCTGTCCATATTAAATGCATATTAAAAACTTTTAAAATTACTTTATCTAAGATTCCTCTAAATACTACAAATTGTATTGTACGAGGATATAGGATTGTTACTTAAAATATATTTTAAAACAATGCAACAGATAAAATTATCCCTTTATAGCTGGAAAAATTGGTGCCGTGTAACCATTGACAACATTTATAGTTTTAGTTTGGAGTTTTTCCAACTTTAAAAGGAAGTACTTAATTTTAAAAAGTTTTTTTACATGGAAATAAATTACTATTTATGACTACACAAATCATCTTTGAGTCATCGCCTCGCGCAGACGTTAACGCCATCTGTTGTCTTGCACAACGCTACAAATGTTTCTATCGTTCATCTCATCAACATTCGTCCCGTTCAATCTGTCTTTTGGTCTAGGTTTTTATTGTTATTTTAATAATAATTTATTATTACATACAGACACAATTATTTATAACTAATAAACTAAATAATTTCAATTGAATAACTACAAAAAAACCGTAAGTGAGTGTGTGTGTGTGTGTGTGTGTGTGTGTGTAACGAACACTAATTCACAATAAATACATTCAATTGCGTTCGATTTATTATTTATAAATTCTGCATCAGAACACTAGCAAATGATATATATATATATATATATATATATATATAAATATATATATATATATATATATATATATATATATCGATATGTACATCATACAAGAAAGATATAAAGACATGCGGTTTCGCCAGGAATTAAATGGATAAAAAGCATTAAAGCTTCGTAAGCCTGGAGGATCAAACGCCACGTCATCTCCCAGAAATTCAAATTAAATCCGATTAACCCCTCGCTACGTAACCCTTTAAGGGCTTCCCTGTTCCCTTAGGATAAACATAATCAACTCAGAGAATTAGCTAGCACAAAGGACGTGGACATAATGACAAGCTAAGAGACAGTGCATACAGGTGTTTTAGACCAGTCGTATACTTTGCCATCCCTAACGTTTTTTCAATGAGGTCATGTATTTTTTTTATAAATTAGGACCAAAATATTATATAAATTAAATGAAACTTTATATTCCCTGAAAATATGACTATAGTCTGAAGTTTGTATCACGTATTATTCATTGAGTTCTGCATTAGTTATCAAGTAATGTAGTTTTCTGTTTATTTATTTGTTAATGTTATGTATAGGCCTACATGAGATGGATTTGCATGATTGTGCAATAAGATAAATAACCTAATGGCAAACTACTTGATACTTCTAAATAAAGAAGAAACGTAACTAACAATATAAAAAACTTTTAATTGACTAAAATAAGTTAATAGTTCTGAAGAAGATTACCATTTAATTGATCTGTACATAAAGTAATTTTAGTAAAATAAAGTATTTCACATTGTTATTAGTGGGATTTTTTTATTTAGTTAGTTGAAGTATGGCCACAGTGATCAATAAATTTATTAATTACTTGTTACACGTAATTTTTATATGTACTGCTTTTTGCTCTAGGTTATGACATGTTAAATTATAAACTTTGTCATGGTAATTACAAATTTTGTTTTATAAGAAAATGTATTTCATACATTGTAATATCAGTTCTGATTTATTTCGAACTCTTGATTAGTTTACTCTCTTTACATGTAAATATAATCACCTTTTGTTTTGGCTTCTTTAACGAATCAAAGTAAATACGATTTTAAAAATAGTAAACTTCAATCGAAAAGTAGGTTGGTAAATGTAGCACAAAAATAAAGTGAGTACAAAACTTTAATCTTTTAATAATGTGTGGTTAATTTATGAAGCTTTACAATTATAAAGTTTTAATAGTAGTTTAGGTTCATTGAAATTTATTCTGGTTTCACTCAAAAAATTATAATCCACAATGCATTGTATAGCCTGTTGTTAGACTGGCCAACAATTTATGATGTTTTTTAGCCGTGTTACCATCTTCTTTTTTAATTATCTACTACTACTCCGAAACAACTTCAATCGGTTGAGATTTCTATCTGTTACTTATCTGTTTTGTTTAAATTTTCAAGTTATTTTGTTCATTTGAGTTTATTTATAAATACTGTTCCTTTATAATTAACTCTGGTCGTATTCTTCACAACACTCGGATCTTTGCCCACTTTATTATTCCAAACTTATTTTACTTGCTAAATATCTACTTTACATCAGTCAAGTGTTTATCTGATGATCGTCTTTCATGCGTGAATGCTTTGAGGTGATATAAATCAGTAGTTATAAGTTTCATACAAACAAAACTATCTACAAGCGTAAAATGTAAATCAAAATATAATACTTTTTCCTACAATACATAAGACATATATATTTTTTGCGACAAATTTACTAAAAAAGTTCAAATATGTTTTGTTTTGTAAAAAAAATCCCTATCTGTAATTCCTGTTAATTTCGATACACATTTATGTTACATAAACATTGTTGTTTAATAAAAAATAATATTAATATTTTAACTTAGATATACAAATAAATAAAATTAATTTTATTTCTTCTTGTTAGTAGTTTACTATACATTTTGTTTTCCTTTATTTATTTTGATTCATTTTAACTGTTTTTATAATCCAGCTGACGTTATATCCATGTGAATTTATCCAACCAAACACATAGAAATAGCTGCTTGTTGAAGTTGCATGATTGTGCTTTCGAGAGATTCGTTTGAAGTGATTCCACCAAATGGGGCTAAAATGTGAAATAGAATCCTATCCATAGAAGCTTTCATAGCTCTAGTGACTATTGAGCATTTCACGAACCCTCGTCACAGAATTATGAATTTGTTTTTTCTGTTACAGAATTTATTTTAACTCTAAAGTTATGATATTTGCAATGTATAAAATATGTTGTCCTCGCATAGCCCTTAATAGTAATAGTATTTATTATATTATATGACATGGTGTAGCCTAAACAGGATGTAACCTTACTTGGGCAACACAGTATTGGGCGGAAAGTGACCAAGCTCCAACGGCCCATTATATTTCCAGGTTCGACCCTAGATACTCTTTCACACAGTCTGAGTCTACCTGAAGCCTGAACAGGTATAAAATTGTTTTAGTTATAATTGGAATCGAACCCAGAAAATTCGTTTTTGTAGGTAAGAACTCTACTGACGACTACACAGCCATGCTTAATAACTACTTTAATAAACATGAAACTCAAATTAATAATACTGTGGAAGTTCTAAGCAATAACAAAGAGATTACATATTTGTTTAAATAATTAATTACAGGCTAACAATTAACAATAAAGACTGAAATCCTTATTTAGGCTAACGTTGTGTTATTTATTTTATAGTAAAGAAAATGAGAATTTTCCATCACTTTTTGATAGAATGGCTTTTCAAAAGACATCTTTCAACGTCTTAATGCAAAATCCGCAACGACTGTCGAGATTTATTTACGTCCAATTTGATCGTTGCAAGTGACGACATTTGAGTCCTACTTAAGTGGTTCTTCTTAATCGGCTTTACAAAGCTTAAAACCAAATTTACATCTGCTTCCACGTGGATTACTGCGACTTGAGGAAAGCGCTTCTTACGTCCTTATCAATAGCAGTGTGAAATACTAAAATATTTTGTATACTTTAATTATTCCACTAAATATTTCTTTCATATAAACAGAATTAAATAGAATATTTTCAAATACAAAAATTTTAATATGTTTACTGGTAACATTCTCTAATTTATATTTCGCTTGGACCTAAATATTTAGACCCCGGATTCAAACACTAATGATAAACGTTTTTATTTTTAGACATTATAATGTTATTATTCCATATTTGCTATACTTTACCAGAATCAATAAACAGTAGCTCAATAAAGTTTGTATTTACTGGGTTTAGTTAATTCAAATTATTATTTGCTCAAGAGAATATTTAATTGTATATAAATAAATATACAAATGTGTATTTATAAAAAATAAATAAATTTGTATATATACAAAAATAAATAAATCTATAAACAACCAATTTGTATAATAAATATGTCTGCAACCACTTTTATAAATAATATTTTATTTGTATATTAGGAATAAAATGTGGTCTTAGAGTGTAGCAATTATAGGACGGATTAAAAGAGACACATTAGTTTCCCTGGTGTGGGAAATGGGGGAAGATTATTACTTGTGACCTATATATTTCTATCCCCCCACTCCGCTCTGAGCTTCGATACAGCCGTCATGGTGGCCAATTATAAAGCCAACTGAGGTAAATGCACGCGCCTATAAGCCTTACCGCTCAGGAAAGATACAGGCAGCGATTAACCCATTTCCCAAACAAAGAAGCTCCATCTTTTTAAAACCTTTTTACCTATACCATAGAACATTCTAGCTGTCAGATATAGGAGTAAAGGTCCCTGCTCCCAACGAATGTTTCCTTCTGTACCAAGAATAAAGGTTTCTTTGGCCTGCCTATATCTAAAATCTGTTTCTCCATTATTTCACAGACATTAAACGAAAGTAAATTAAAAATAATGTTTTCCGTTTCTATAGTAAAGATCTTTTGCTTTGAATTATTACACATAAATGAAAAAGGTAAATTACTTAAGCATTAAGGATCCTCTTGAACGCTCTTCAAGCTAAAATTGCATTTCTCATTGACATTTTCATACAATTATAAACCACTTTGTTAAATCATAAAATGAAAATTCCAACAGTTATAAAATTATTTCTTTCCTACTACCTATTTCTAGAAATTTTTAAATTACATTTTTGAAGACATTTTTTAGTTTAAATTCTTTTATCGAAAACTTATTTCCCACAAGCAGTAGGCTTCTATTAAATTTATAAAATTCAATAAGTACACTAGACTGGCTACGGCGCCACGTAATGCAATAAGTGCTACTAATGGGTAAAGCGGGAAACCTATAGTCAGGGGCAATAATGATTCTGAATTCGCTATATATTGCTTTCGTAGTGACATGCTTTTAACCATTTTTCTTTAACTGTAACACTCACACACAATCAATTTTATTAAAAGTTACACATACATACGCGCGCGCTCAATCGCACCTGCAAGCACACATACAGACACATAAATATCTTCAATGAAGTGATTTCAATTTTAAAAGTTATTTACTAGAATAACTTTCATTTACAAGCGTACTCACAATTGTAACATTCTCGCTAATTGTGCATCATTAGTGTGCGCGCACACGCGCGTGTGTGTGTCTGGATTTACTCGTTTATACTATTTTATTCAACATGTATTCAGTGATTAGTGAAGTTTACATATTGAATAATATAATGGATAATATATTGGTCTCTTCAACTGCTTCTATTTTCAACGACGCGACGATAGTATCAAACACAGCGAAATCAAATTATATTTTTGTAGTATTCACTTGGTATATTGTAACCTGGATCACTGAGTATCTGTGAGCGAACAGACTTCGCTTCTCGGCCTCTTGGCTAAGATCAAAGTGTAGATCCCGGACAAAGACTTTGCAGTGGGACACATCGACTTGTACGAAGACCTCATGAAGAACGAGGAGGAAAAGGAGCTCAGGGCTAAACGCCGGTGGCGCAATAAGCAGCGGGCATGGCGACGGCAACGACGCAAAGAAGCGGAAGCAGCCTCCCTATTAAAATAAGATATATGTATTCAAATAAATTGTATTTTTTCTTATTAATTCTAAATTTGTACTGTTTTCTTTGTTAAAAATTTTTTGAATAAAAAACCCCAAATCTGTTCTTATCAGCTTAATGTTGTTTGGACCTGCACTTTGACCCTCTACGAAGACACGAGAGTGAGTCCCTGCATTCATCATGTGCTGCAAGCAGACCGATGCAGATGGGCGTCTACCGCTGTTGGTGCCGTGTCGCCAGGACTACCTGCCCGTTCCAGTGGCCTGCGAGGAGGACCTACAGCGTCTCTTTGGCGAACTGCAGGAGAGCCTTCGCAGCGGCTTCCGATGCGTCGTCACCGTCAGGACATCAAGGGTGACGACTCGGAGCGGCCAGTGCAAGGACTGCGGGACCGCTGGACATTCGTCCAAGCGGTACGGCGGCTGTCCGAAGCACGAGTCCCGGCCCCGCCGACAGAAGAGGCAGAAGCAGACGCCCGCACCGAGAAGCGATCGCCAGGTCCTCGGGGGACCTCCAGTCTCCCCCGAGGTGCTGCCGCCAACACCTGCGGACAGCAGAGAGGCTGCGTCGTCGTCGTCGTCGCCGCCGGATACTGTTGCGGTATCGAAGAAGGCTGCTCCCCCTCGTAAGAGGAAGTACCGCAACACGGAGTACAGGGAGGAGCCCGCTGCTGTGGCTACCGGCTGGGAGAGAGTGTGGCGTCGCCGCCGTCGGCTGAAGACCAAGCCGGCACGTGTCGAGGAGTTGAAGAAGAAGTACTTCTTCTGGGACTCCGAGGAAGCCGACGACACGTGTACTGAGCTGATCCCACGCGACGAGCTCGCTACATCATTTAAAGAAATAACCGAGCTCGTCCTAGCTCCGGGAGTCTGCATCCCGGACAAAGACTTTGCAGTGGGACACATCGACTTATACGAAGACCTCATGATGAACGAGGAGGAATAGGAGCTCAGGGCTAAACGCCGGTGGCGTAATAAGCAGCGGGCATGGCGACGGCAACGACGCAGAGAAGCGGAAGCAGCCTCCCTATTAAAATAAGATATATGTATTCAAATAAATTGTATTTTTCTTATTAATTCTAAATTTGTACTGTTTTCTTTGTTAAAAATTTTTTGAATAAAAAACCCCAAATCTGCTTCTTACCATTTATAAATCCAGATATTTTTCAATTTAAATATTATCATGTAACACAATGTTTACAATTTAGCTTTATTACATATGAAATAACAGTAGTGGATGGCATACCAGTAAAATTTAATATGATTTTAGTAACATAATTCTTTAAATTAATTACTTTAGAACAATTTATTATAAATATTTCTTATACAATATAATTCTGGGAACAACCAATTAAATGTTCGTTTGAAAGTAATTGTGAAAAACAATGTAAGCGCTTTTATCTGAATTCAAATAAATTTAAACATTTTTGAGGTTGATAGTCATTTTCTATAGCTTTCCGATCATTCTATTGTTTTCTATATGAGGTTGCACGGTTTACTGTCTTATTTCTTTCTTTCTTCGAGTATTTCTTGATATCTTCCTTCTTCTTCTGTCCACACTATTATGTTTGTTATAAAGTATATATTTAACTAACTTATTCTCGAATTCTTTCATTCCTCTTTCCACAAGGTGTCTATTTTTCCTATATTTCTATACGTTGTCTTATTCCTTCATCTCCAATCAGGAGACTCTTAATAATCTACTAAAAACATAAAACTTGACCGATTCTATTTCCGTTTCATTTGCTTCAATATGTTTGCTCTTCCATGTTGCTCGTCCGATCAGACTATTTCAATTTGCTATTGTGATGTGTATGTTGAATTTCCTATCCATTTCTATGACCTTACTGTGTAAAATTCACCTTAGACATTCAGCTTTATATTTCATTGTACTGGTCTAATGTTATCAAACTTTACTGCTACATATTTATCTTAAAATGTATTATAATGTTTTTTTCGAGGATAATCTTATTTTTATATTTCAAAAAGTAATTCAATTAACAATTTGAATGATAAATTATTTTAGCTTTATAAGGGAAAAAAATGTTTTTACATAAAGAGAATAATATCCCATGTAGGTATTTCGTACCGATTTGGCTTAAAATATATAACTTATGATTTCATAAAACAGTTACAGTTTTATATTTCTGATTTTATGTTCCAGTTTATGTGGTAGAACAGCTCTCTTATCACGTTTATTTATTACAATTTTAATTATAGAATAAAAAATAAAATAATTTTATAATATAATTTTATAATATATATATATATATATATATATATATATAATTAAAATAATTTTTCTTCACTGGTCTAACTAGGAATTGACTTGAATAATTTGTTTAATTACTTGTTTAATGGTTTATTAATACAATTGATTGTAAACATAACTCACAATTTGGTGTTTATATTTTTGAAGTTTTTCATTTCGACAATAATATGATTAATTTTTGTAGAATCAATTTTGAGAAACTATCAATATAAATGTTCTTTCTTTAAACTCTAAATTTCCCTTTTAATCCATGTAACAAAATTTGTGATTGTTTCGGCATAGGTCTGAAACTTATAAAACGCGAACCGTTCAAAAACTTCATTTTTGGCCCCTGTAATAATAATTTACTTTTGATAATTTGTTTGAATTTAAAATAAAATTATTATTTAAATATGTTCTCTAAAATAACTATTTCTTCTTCGTTGTTATGAAATAATCAGTTTACACCAATTTCTATCTGCTGTAAAATATTTTTATATATTTTCAATCAATTTTTTACTCCCGAACATTTTTTTATGCAGAGGACTTTTTATTTACAGGTTAAAACCTATTTATTGTCACATATCACAGAAGCTTATAATTAATACCACATAAATAAAATTTTGTAGTAATTTTAATATAGATTGTCGTACATTATTATACATATTTTTACAAAACTATTACATTTTGCAAATATTTATTTCTACTTCTTAATTCTGTTGATTACTTATCTTCAACACTTTCAATATTACTTTAAATTATTTCAGCCATACAATCAATGGAAAATAATAAAAATAACTTTATTTACTTATTACTAAAGTTGTTTTATTATAGTTTTAGTTAGTTCGAGTGTTCACATTAAACAATCTTTACTTATTTCATTCATTGTGTTAACTACAATTTTCCATTAATTGTGTTTTTATATATTTTAATAGATATTCAATTATTTATATTATTCGTTTCATGGTATTGAACATTGTGTTTTTGTTGTACGAGAAAACATAGCCTTACTTAGGTCTGAAACCTAATGCTCTGGCAGAACCTTTCACCTCGCTCCATCCATCACATGTGTGATAAAATAGAGAAGAGCGGCGATTTGAAAATTCCATCACTGTCAAATAAGACGTGAAATTAAACCATAAGAACATAATAAATCTGAATAGCAACAGTGACGCAGAGTTGAGCAGCAATTTATGTGGCCAGACATTGACGAAAAGGTTTATTTCTAGTTATTACACTTTTTTATGCTTTAAGGTTATCTCAGTATAATTTATTTATATACCCAGCATAGGTTATTAATAAAATGTAAAAACTGCGTTTAATTAATTAGCCTTGCATGAGTTATATTGTTTTACAGATTGAAACACTTTACAATTATGTCGCAGTTTTCTGTACATTACAAGAAAGGTTTTCAGCAACAGTTTTCAGCGACAGAAGAAATTATAAAAAAGGGAAATTTTTCTTTCTCTCGTAGCGATCTGTGGCAACACTGCTATATCACGCTCTCAGTCAACAGGTGAATTCGCTATTCCCTTCAGTAACCAAGGCGATGCATTTTAAAAACAACTTTTTACTATTGAAACTCACCTAACGTCAAAAGGACAAGAATATTTTCAGATGTTATTGTGTAAAATAAAAGCTTTTTTTAGATAATATTATACCGAACAAGGTATTGAGGTTAGAGAAGGGGAAATCTAGTTTTACAGAATATGCTGTTATATACACCAAATTAAATTTATAAAACCTTATTACAACAAAATAAAGAACTTATAGGCTATATTCAGTTGTTACCTATTTTACATTTGGGAAACCGACATTAAAGTTGGTATTAGCATACACCTATTTTAAATATTTGTTTTTCATTTATAAACAAAATATGCAAGAAAATGTTGAACATATAAATCAAAAGTATGGAAAACGTTACCACAAATTATTATTAATGGAAATGTTTTAAATAATGAACTGTTAATTTCATATTGCACATCCGCCCATTCAAAGTATATCGTACCACAATCGATTGTTAGGTTGACGCATGCGCAAACTACCTTTTATTACGCTATTGTGTGACATCAGAAAGTGTCATAGAGAAAAATAAGGTTTCTATTATTGTCTACTTCACACCAGTGTGAAAAGGCAGAGGTTTAAACCGGAGAAACCTGCCTTATTTCAATGAACTATAATACATAGTTGTATATGATTCTTATCCTAGTTTTATATAGTTACTTATTTTATTAAAATTATTTTTAAAATGCGTAAATTTAATAAAATTGTATACAAACTTAAATTTTATAAAATTTTTATTGTAGGAAAGAATAACGGAGAATTTATTTAAGAATTTAAGTTTCTAGTTTAAACTTGTTTTATTCATTCAATTCCTTTAGTTGACACTCTCCTTATTTTCAATCACTAATGAAAAAAAAAACTTTTTATTCACTCCACCCAAGTTTAAACACAATTTTTTTTTTAATTGTAGTGGATGACCTTTGAGGATACTACATTGTTTCCAAGTATTATTTCTTTAATTAAATTTAACGAATTATTTTAATTTTTATTCTTGTTTATTTGAGCACTCAAGATAATCGTTGAACGAATTATAAACTGGTTTATGTGGGAGAATCAATTTTCACAAAAAGATAATACAGTTATTTTGTCCATTTTGGCTTAATATAGGTGATAATATATGATTTCATAAAACAGCTTATTTCTGTTATAGGTTAAGTGGTAGAACAGCTGTTTAATCGCATAGGTTATGTTACTTTATTTATATTATTTGTAATTATTTATTAGGAAGTATCTAAAATAAAATATTTTTTTGTTTACCTAAGTAACAATTGACTTTAAATTTTTGTTTATACTACTTGTTTTTTAGAGTAGGTCTGCTTATAATTTTCTTGGTTTTTCTTTTCCTTTTTGTATTCGATAGTTTTAGTTATAAATCGTAAATAGTCAACAACCTCATCACCTATATTTGCTTTATTCATTTTATATGATGTCTGTTCTTGTAATATTATCTAATTGGCCCATAGCTGAACGTATAAATTTAAGTACTTTTATTACCGTTTCGATCCCAACAAGCGATCTTCATCAGAATCTCAGTATAAAATTACCTAGTGCCATAGGTGAAGTTATACTTAGTACATTTTCATAAATTTATAAGTTCAGTATGGCGTTAATTATTTTAGTAACTAAAGTTTCACTTTTCCCTTCGTCATGGTCACTAGAATACGGAACTTTATTTTTTCATAAAAACAATTACAAATTTAACGAAGAACCAAGAAATATAAATAAATAATATTCAATGCTTCTGATAAAAATAATTATAAAACTAATTACATTCAATTTAATTGTGTCTTGTAGATATGTAGTAAACAAGAACAAATACGGTTTTATCTAACAAAAATTATTACAGAACAAAATAATTGTTTAAAATAAATTATGTAGAAAAGCATTTGATTTCTAAATCGGAAGAAATAAACGGCAACGGTTATTTTAATCATTCCTCTCATTTCACTGTTAAAATTTTTTTTCAACTTATATGTATATATATATATATATATATATATATATATATATATATATATATATATATATATATATATATATAAAGAACTAAGTCAAAATATAAATACAAGAATTATAATTGAATTTATAATTTAAAGCTTTTCGTTGGCTAATAGTACCAACAGCATCAGGAATATTAAACAATTAAAATTAACATATGTGCAAATTAGATCAAATAAATAGGTATGCCAAATCAACGCAAAGCTTTGAATTGTAAATTCAATTATAATTCTTGTATTTGTATTTTGACTTAGTTCTTTATTAATAGACAAGAATACATATTGCGATATATATATATATATATATATATATATAGAAAAGAGGGATATAAACAAAAACATTTTAAAGTCAGTTCCTACTTGATTCAACATTTTTTTTAAAATTTGAGCAACTTTTTAATAAATAACTACAAAAGCATAAATAAAAAAACCTAATCTATGAATTAAAACAGCTGTTCTACCACATAACCAAAAACATAAATCAGCTGCCTTAAGCAATCATATGTTATCACTCATATTAACCAAAGAGGAAGAAATAACTAGTATATTGCATATCTTGTTCCTTTTGTGAAATTTTTTTCTCCTTAATAAAAGTGAAATTAATTTAATATTATATTTAAATAATGAATTATTATTTGAACAAACTGTATTAACATCAAGTATCATCCACTAAAAGTTTTAAAAATTGTATATGCACTTGAGTGAATGGATAAAAAGTATTTTATTACCGAGTTTATATTCAAATTTTTATATATATGGAGAGTGTGGCCTAATAAAGGGAATTGAATAAATAACAATGAGTACAGTATCAAATTTGTAGTTAGTTAATCATACACCCAGTACCATGATACAAGATATAATCAATGACTAAATTAACAAAGTTATATAGTAACCAAATAACGAGGCTATCAAGATTAAACGCTTATGTATATTACGAAGCCGATGTCCATCAGCAGGGGTTTTATACAAAAGTTGGTAGTCATGTAATCAAAAGTTAAACTAACTTTTTTGTATAAATTGTTTGCTATATAACTGTGTTAATTTAGTTATTAATTATATATTGTATAATAATATTGAGTGTTTAGTTAATTAATTTTATATAGTTAAATTTTAAGTTTTATTATGCTATTCGAAGTGCACTCAGTGACACATTTAACGCATCGAAGATTTTGAGTGTATTGCTTGCACTCACAGGAATGTCTACTGATTTTTCCGGCTTTGTTAACCTACTTACATTTGATAACTGAGAATCTCTGCTTCTATTTTCGAGCTGTTGTTATTGGCAGATATAACGAACAGACTTTGGACAATGGGAGAGTGACTGTCAGACAAAAGATATTGTGTGAATGCTCTGTATTGTGTATTCTTTACTACTAGAGGAAGCTTCTCGAAGAGGAAATTGAACACACAATTAAATAAACCTCGAATGCACAAGTAACCGTTTCTAATAGTCCCTGTTGTAACTGAGTGTTCTAAAGGTGGATTTTGAAAGTAAGTACGTTGTGAAAACAATTTTAAGTGTTCTGTTCGAAACAATGACATGAAAGACTTCTACAATTCAAGAAATTGTTTCTAAACGTTCCTTTTTAAACAGAACCGGCTTCTCATACAGTTAAGTAGTCATATAGGGTACTTACGTAGGTGATTGAAACAATTATGGATCTTTTGTTGATCGAAACAATGATGTGAAGAACTTATTAAATGGCAATACTGTAGCAATTGTAGAACGTTTACTTTATAGAAAGAAAACCTAATTTTCATTCCACCAATCCCTTTAGGGCATTATTCTAGAAACTGTTTCTAGATTATATATAATAATTAAATTCTAGTTACTGGTTTGATTTTGTTAAAAATAATTTGATTTTATTTCAGTAAATATTTACAAACAAGGATTTCATTAATTTTAAACCTTCTATTATTTAAAGAATCTATTTATTTATTAAACAAAAGTAGGTTACTGGGTGAGTAGTAGAATTTAACTAGACATTTCAGCTACTAGAGCTGCCTGGATGTTTGGGGATAGAAGTTATATAACAGTATAACTAAACAGATTAACGTAACAGAATTTAAGATCGTATGCTACTAAATACGCAAAACGTGGCAAAACTACAAATAGCGTGAAATAAAACAATGAAATAAGAAAATAACTAAATAATGTGGAAAATCAAGTACTTGTTATTACTTTATTTGCCAAACGCGTTTCCACCTCAAAGTAATCGTAATCAGTGAGAGTAGCTGATATAACATCTAAACTGTAAAAAAAACTGTAATATCACAATGTAGTTATAAAGTTATAAATATTTTTGTTGTAATAATTATATTTTGTAATACCTCTTCTTACTGATGATAACGTCTATTAAAGCGAGTTTAAAGAGTACTATATTGATTGAGAGTTGGACTCCGTTGTTAATTAATTAAAACCTGTGACGCAAACAAACCATAAGCCTTTCACTATGTAAGTACATGAAGAAATTTAGTAGTAATATATAATTTTGTAATGTACGTCAGTGCATTTGCACTACCTTACTCAAAGACGCTTACCTCTATAAAATAATCTTGAATTACAAAAAAAACAACACTCTACAATCTCCTACGTCACTTCAAGAGATATTGTAACAAATCAACCGCTTGTACACGTGCCTACATTTAATTCCCCTAACCTATTAAACAATAAATTATACAAATAAAATTTCATGTTCATGTACACCACACAAATCAAATAGGACCGAGCGATGAATGTATTTTTGATTTAAGAAACACTTGTAAATTTTAAAATAAATTATATACAAGTATTATTTAAAACTTACTGTGTATCTAGACTTCGATGTTATTTCTCTCATACCTGAAACATACAAAAACTCTTTTAAAGAAATACCGCTCTCTTAAATTATTAACACAACAATGTTTATAATTATTTTACATAGAAACCATATTGCCTACTACAAACAAGATTTTCTATTTCAGAAACAAGATTATCTATTGTATAATAAAAAACAAGATTCCTTATTACAAAACAAGATTGCCTATTACATACGAGATTTTCTGTTTCAGACACAAGATTATCTATTACAAAAAAGAATTGTCAATTAAAAACAAGATCGTTTATTACAAAACAAAATTATTTATTTGAATCATATTGCTACGGATAAGGTTTAGTCATTTCAAACTACTTAAGAAATAATAAGAAAACATGGGTGAAAAGGGTAAAATATAAATTTAATAAAATAAAATCTCTATATTTTTAATTTTATTAAGATTTATTTTAAGCTATTTTCGTTAAAAAAAAATTTTTATAATTTTTTTTATTGTACCTTAAACATTGGAAAAAAAATATTTTTTAACTAAAGAAAGATAACACACTTCGAAGAAACAGTTTCATAAACTGAATTAATCCAATATTCTAAGCGAATTTCCCCTTGGTGTGTTTGGAGGTTGAATAAGGGATGTAACCGAGTAATTGTCAATCTACTAAATTGCATTATGCTAATACATTAAGGTTCACCTTGTACCAACATAAATAGAGTGTTTATTGCTTTATACGAGGGAAAGAAATCGATCCTGCTTATGTAAACTTCTACACAAACTTTTGAAACTATTTTTAGGATATTTAACCTTAGTTATAATTAGGAACCCGTAAAAAAGTTTTCTATCTATAACAATTAAAGTATACTTCTCAACATTTTGACATCCAAACATGTCCTCTTTAAGTGTTTTTATTTGACTACATTTTTACAATATTGAAAAAACACCTTTAAAATAACATTACAAATTCATAATTTATATCAATCTTATTAAAAAGAGATTAACCTTATAGCTAATATTATTATTTTACTACTATCTTTGCTTGTATTTGAATTTCCTAATCTTTTTAGTATGATTATTTATTATTATTTGTGAATGGATAATTTTACTGTAAAAATATCTTTTTAAAATTATAATTTTATTAAATAAATCACCCTGAAGATGACATTGTTAATATATCGAAACTTTTTACAATTATTTTCCATTTAAAAATATTATTTTTAGAGGTTAGGATAATTTTACTGTAAAAATATCTTTTTAAAATTATAATTTTATTAAATAAATCACCCTGAAGATGACATTATTAATATATCGAGACTTTTTACAATTATTTTCAATTTTAAAATATTGTTTTTACTCAACTTTAATCGTATTTTTATTCTATTTGATTCTAATGGTTTGTTCTCTTATGCACCCCAAAACTTTTTCTCTTCTTGTCTTCCAAGATTTTAACCATTCCATTAGTTTAGACAGGCTATACTTTCTCATTAGTTTCACAATAAGTTTCTATATGATGTGATCTCTGATGATGGTTTCACTTATAGTTCCGTGTAGTCTAGAGTACTTTTATGTGCACCTGTTGCAATGCCCATGTTATGTTTGATTTATTATCTGCTTCATTTTTGCCTGATCAATAAAAGTGGTTCATTGAACATTATGGCTATGTGATGGGTGTGATAAAGATAGTGAATCGTTGACAAGGTGGATGGGGGACGCTAACGATCGTATCGGCAGAGGCTCTTCCCTAAAGTAAAGCTGCGGTCGGAGAGTTCTGACAGTTAGGCCTAATACTATGGAGGAAGTCAAATTGTTTCTATCCATATAGATAAAACTTTCGAAATAATTTATTTAAATAATAAATTTAATTTTTATTTCACAATGTTGTCTATTTATAATAAATGCCTAATTCATTGACCGGACTAATGAATTTTTACAACTTTGAACTATCAAACTCAATTTTGTCCAAATCAGTAAAACAATATTTTCTCAAACAAAACTTCTCAGAACTACAATTTGGGAACCAGTTAAAATAATAATCTCTTAAAATTTGCTTATTCAAAATTAAATATCAATATGAGAGTTCCATGTCCTCTAATACATAAATGTTAAACAAATACACTGTATTATGGACGAATATTTATTTAGGAGATAAAAGCTGACGGCGTGCGTAGTATTGCGTTGGGGAGGTTCTAGCAAAGTTAATAATAAAAGAGTCGATTGTTTACGACGACTCATTCCTCTCGTGGAGGAGCAAGTCCCAAAATAAACAACGAACAACATTATCCAACTGAGTAACGCTATTCTTTATTTTAAAGTTTGAAATTATTTTTACAAACTATTACCAATAATTTCCATTTTGGTGTGATCCGAGCAATTGTATTGTGTCACCAGTAAGAAATATCATATTTATTACAAGCTATTTCAATATACGAGTGTATCTTGTATATATAAATGGTATATGTATATATATATATATATACACACATACTATGGAACATCTAAAAACCGATACAAAATTATTTTATTTACATATATGTATATACATATATATATATATATATATATATATATATATATATATATATATATATATATATATATATATATAAGAAACTGAGGATATGCAAATACAAGAATTATTTATTTATTTTTACTATCCATAGTTTTTCAAACAGTTCCAACAGCATCAGGAAGAATCCATGTGCTGTGTATCCTCAGTTGTTTTGATTGTTATGCATCATAAACATATTTTATAATCTATACACACACACAGACACACCCACCCACACACACACACACACACACACACACACACACACACACACACACACACACACACAGACACACCCAACCACACACACACACACACACGCACGCACACACACACACACACACACACACACACACATAAATATATATATATATATATATATATATATATATTTATTTATTTATTTATTTATTTATTTATTTATTATACAAGAAAACACACACACAGTGTGATAAATGTTCCGTTTGACAATCAAGAAATATGTAGCCTTAATGACAAATCACTCTGTCATTCCAATAGTGATCTAAGTGTTAACTGTAAACTCAGGATCAAAACTGTACTGGTTTTGTTGTTTTTTTGTTGGGAGAATTAAAATTATAAATTTATAACTGTTTTTAAAAAACTGCATAGAAAAAGGTATGATATAATTATGAACAAAATATTACATAAATATAAAAAGTTCTTTATAAGCCCTTTTCGTGTTTCGGCGAATATTACGATATATTATATTGCTAATATATCATTAAATATATATATATATATATATATATATATATATATATATATATATATATATATATATATATACTTCTTTCTATCCTAACTATTTGGAATATTTTACTGTGGTTAAAAAATAATAAGTAATTCTCAAAAATCTTTATCCACAAATTTTTGTATCTCAACCAATTATACATTTCAGTTACCAAATAACCATCCTTAGAGGTGTATTAATAAATTGTTACGAAGTAATTGATTACTTCGTTAGAAGTAGGTTAGAATAAAAGTGGTTAGAGGTTTTTGAGTGTTATATTTTGTTGTTTATATTTGATTCTGTTAGATCTTGAGCTAATACATTTCACACTTTTAAAAATGTAGCCCAAGTATTAGTAATAATTTATATAATTTATTAAAATAAGCATTTACATTTTTCATTTTCATTTCACTATGTCACATAAATTTTTTTGTCATTTTTAATAATTGAAAATTAAGCATTCAAAGTGAGTTGTTGACGTAATAAAACAATAAACTTTTTTACAGCTAGAAATAACTAAACCCAGAAATCAGGTTTATTGTATCATTTTACGATTAAACTTGCCAAATTACTCAGTAAACCTTTCTATTCATAAACTAACTCGTTACAGGTTTTCCATTGAATAATTATTTTCTACATCAAATCCAATCCTAATGTAGTGCAATATTTTCAAACAAAGCTTTCCATGAACAGCACGGCAGATATAACAGGTAGTAACGAGGCTAGGGCTCTCGTATCGACTGTAACATACACGCGTCATCAAGAGCATTACGAGCGAATATTTAAAATGCATCGATAATTACTCGAGGATATCGCAGGTGTGCCAAATGTTGCGTATGAAATAGTTAATTAAAATGGCACTTATATTTTACTGGGCGCAATTAAAGAGTATTTCAAAAGTTTTATTTTCTCCCATGGTAATTATTGACCGACCTGATAATCGATTTATCTAATTGAGTTACATTCGATTGATGCGTAAAGTTTTAAAGGTTAATTTTCTTCGGAAAAAAAAATTTAATACCATTGCCCATATAGAAAACCATTTTCATAGTGGTAGAAGCAAACTACGAAATAAAAAGATAGAGAGACCGAGAGAGAAATAATTAAATGTGTCATGTTAAATGTAACTTTAGGAACATCTCTTGTGACAAATGTAACACTTGATGACTATCCGTGAAACTGTAAATAAGTGTTATAACACCTTGTAAAAGAAGAAAAGACAGTATATAAATAAATACAAGGTAATAACGAAAATCTAAAAAATAACAAAAATCTCAACATAATTATGCACACAAGAACTACAAATATAACACTAAATTTAGAGTTTATTACAACATGATTTACTAAAAGAACTGATGAATCTCATCAATTGAGTTTAGCACTAGTTTACTGCTTTTGTTATTATGTTATACCCAGACTGGAAAATATCACTAAAGCATTGTTTTTGTCGGGTTGGCCTATTTTAGTTATAAAATAGTGGTTTATAAAAGCCTCAAGGTACAATTTACCACGATATTCAAGTGAGAGGAGAAAATAAAAATAACTTTAGAAAAGTATTCGCTTTAATGGAATACTAAAACAGTACAAGAAAATTAAATACATCTGACATACATTCATATACATGTTTTTATTTTTTTTTTATATATATCTAAGGCGATCAACCTGTGTAACTATTATTTCCTTCGAAGTTGAGAAAGTGTTGTAAATATAGATAAGTTTTATCTAGAGCATACGAGGATATAAGGGGATCATGGCGTCACTTATAGACAGTCGCATACCTGCGTTAGACCTTCTCACTATTGGAACCCAAGTGGTCTGTATCGGTTACATTCCCTTCTAAGGAGAATGACAAGGAACTAAGTCTAACTAAAGAGAAAACGCAATGGTCACCTGATTCTGCGAATAGGAGATAAAATAGGATAGCTTAGGGAGATTCGCCCACATGAAGTAGCCTTGTTCCTAAACGGGTGTCAACCCGCTACATGGTATATCTATGACCTAATATAAAGCCACTTCGACAAGCAGTCTTCACTTCGGTTAATACTATTCGGGTGATAAAATTTAATCGAGGTGCCTAACTGAACATAGATAGCCCTATGAGCCTGGGCGAACATTAACATGTTCCTCAAGTGGGATAAAATCACCGGTTTGGTATTGTTTATTGATAGGTATAGTTCGTTTACAGACCACTTTCTTATAATTTTACCATTTAAATGAGTTACAATAAATTAACTTGTGCCACAAGACGCCTATTTGTACAAAGACAATTGAAACGTGATACGATCGGTGAGCGAATATTTACTTTTTATAATAGTAGATAACTTGATATGGATTGAGGTGAGAAGGGTTCTTAAAGTGAAGCAATACATACGACGATTTTTCTAGGTATAAACCTTTTAAATAAATCGACAGTATTGTTAATTACTCCGGTATAAACATAAAGATGTGTTAAAGGGAATTATTTATCCGAAAAAAAGCGAAATTTAATTAGACCTTATTATGGATATACATTGTCATACGAAAGTTCTTGATTTCTGTTCTGTAACAAACAAACAATTAAATGGAAAACATATGTGAGTGAAATACTAACAATACTAGCTAGTACTAATCCTTCTTCTTGATCGTCTTATTGTTATTGGCGGGGAAGCGTATCGAACCCTTTCTTTATTTAGTACATATGTATATTGAAATACGTCTACTTTAGGTAAATCACTCTATATATAATTTTTTTCTATCTCTATTTCTACCCTGTACCATGAAATCACCACGTCCTTTTCTAGTTCTATCTAATCACACTTGCCTTATTTCTTCTTACAAGGGGTGTAAAGGATAGATACTTCTTCTTCCTCCCGATTTAAAGTAGATCTACTCCAGTTACATGGCCATGTAATAACTCCCCTTATATACTCTACCAGAAGTTTTATATCCCTACCGTATTTTTAACCCTTGCCTTTTCTTCGTAAGTGATAACAGACATAATCCTCATAAATCCAGTTAAAACTACAATTAATTTTATGATATTTTTTCGTTTTGTTGTTAATGTTACTTTTATTGATGTTATTGTTTTTATTTGTAATATTATTGTTATTATTATCAAAACTATATATATTTTTTTGTTTAAGTAATTAAATATAGCTACAGTACTGGTAGGGATATGAAGAAAGAAAGAGAAAGATTGCCGGACAGACGGTAGTTAAATTGTCTAATCGTAAAAAGAAAGGTTTTCTGCTCTCGATTTAAATTCGATTTGTATTTCCGTTAGTAATCATGGAAACAATGTCCCCTAGTTCTCCATTGCCGACAATAAACTCTTTAACAACCGTCGTGTGGTGGATGTTTCTCAAACATCAAGATATCACGACTTTGGGAAGGGTAGGAGAGTTGATGACACTCTCTGCTCGTCGCTGTTGAAGATTAGATAAGCTTTTTTTGTTGAGCTCACTCTTTCTAAGCACTTACACGTAGAACTTGTATCTTCAAAGAGAGATAGTAGTCCTGATAAGTAGGGCAAAATAGACACCCCTCCCTTCTCGTTGGACGTCACCATTCGCTTCGTCTCTTTTATATGGTCCTCGCCGCTTGTAAGCTCAAAGTGTTTAGATACATCAATCCCCTTGCTTGAGGTATGTACAGCAAGAACTGACAGGTTAGATTAGTGTCATGCGTTCCTTACACTTGAGTAGATAAACGATTGAATAGTTATACAGTGTCATACGGATATCTTAAACAATTAACTTTTGGTTTGAACTTCTCTACATTGATACTTGCACTTTAGTACTAAGCTAAAGGTACAACGAGACTCTGGAGCCGAAAAATATATCTCAAAGGAATAAATATTCATCATAAAAGAAATAAACCCGATCAAATCTCCAGGTAATGCTTATACACCTATATTTCACCCCGATTGAGAGTTAGTCAACTTTATGTAGCCTCGCAATGCTTAACGATACCATTTTTTACCCCTATTCTTCTGTCAGGAGATAATATCATGTCTCCTTGCCCCTTTTAGTTTTTCAATTTATTGATCCTTGTTCTTCTTCCTATATTTTGGTTTAAAGTGGACCACCAATGGTAAGAAAGTTAAGATCTAAAACGACCCCCGAAACAAGAACTGTGTTTAGAGCCCCCCTTTGCAACATAATTTTGAATAATAACTCTCCCCGGGCCGTGGACAGTGTGCACAGCTATAAGGAAATAAATACTTTGCAAGTAATTGATGTAATACACTTACCTGTGGTTGTCAGCTTTCCTGCCTGTTGTTGACTCTATGTTAATGTGAGGGTTCAGTGAAACAATTTTTACATATTTTGCAGCAACATTGAGTATTAGTTTACAATCGAGTGTTACAAAGCAGGTAACCAATTACAAAGGTATTTATTTAACCAACATTCAAGTACATAGAAGAGTTACTTTGACGATGATTATTTCTTAATAAGTAAATTTTAAAATGAATTACATAGTTACGCGGTTTGCTCTAAATAAAGGAGTGATAACACGTAGGTTATCTTAACAACAGGTTGCCTTTAATACCTTTCGCTGAAAGCTTCTGATTCAATCCGACCGAAAAAAATTAAAATAGGTTTAATTGGTTCTATTTTCATCTGTTAGAAAATAATATTTAAAAGTTAAAATATTACAGTGACCAAGTTTCTGGAGTGGTAAAGGGTGGAATTTAGCTCGTATCCAATTATTTTCAAGTACGACTCGCGCTTTGAATAACATCCCCTCACTTGAAAATATGGCCCCATACTTGAACTCAGATATACTTTTGAATAAAATAATTTTTTTAGTGAGCTGTACTGTAGTGCACTTGAGATAAAATAGGATGTATAAAAAATATTTTAAGAAAGCCGATACAAGGAATTTACGATATCAATTTTCAGATTACATTAAAACAAATAAGAATATCGAAGTGAAAAATTAATTTACAAACTATATAGTATTATAAATTGCTTTAGATTACCTTAGTTCTTATTGGCGTCATGTCTTAATAGCCAACAGATGCAAAAGAAGTAATTACTTTAATTATAATGAAAATATCCCGTCTTACGTGGTTCTGTGTCAGATCGATATGGTGGTTCGTTAGGTCTGGCTAAAGTAAAGTGACGAAATATTAGCGGTAAATTGTTAGGTCCTCCGCAGTGTCGTTACAGTTTGGCAATAGTGTGAAATAACTGGAATTTTCTGTTTAACTTAATTTTCTAGGTTAAGTTTCAAGTATTTTTGTTAGCGTTACAAAAGGACACCTCCGTAGGAACAGGTATTCTTCGGGTGCATGACCATACGTAAGACATGGCTTCACCCTTCAATATTCGCAAGGCAAAGCTTTTGTATTGTTACACTCATTTAGTAGAGACTAAAGCTATAGTATGTTAAAGCTATAGAGCTTTAAAACACTTCGAAGAACGGTCCTCGCTATCGCATTCTACTTTAGCGTATTACCCTGTTTGTTAATCTTAGAATACATGTTTCCCAACAGATAGCGCCCAGTGCAACTTAGTGAAGAAAAAATCTACGGCTTAACAGAACAATCCCACTTTCACTACGGGCGGCCACTACTATATATGTACTCACGTCGCTTCATCCGTCTGGTGCCAAGCAGACTCCTCTTATTCCAAAACAAGGTTTTTCGAATAATCACGAAGGCACCTAGATGTACAAGATTAACACTGCTTCACATTGACTTGAAAGTGCATTTCATGAAAAAACACCTCCGACGTTTAGCAACAAGGTTCTACAAACAGGCTCATGCACATACAACATCCACACTCATTTACTTACTGGGTAGATACGACCCCAAGCACGATACACGCAGACGGCCGCTGTCCTTACTGACAGCCTAGCTCTAGCCATAACACAAAAAATTAAAATACCATACTAATATATTCTGCTTCACAATTATGTTCTGGGTGAAGCAGGGGAACATTCTCAGGGTCGCAGCTCAGCCCCAACGGAAGTATTAATTTTGACGGAATGTCTTTTCAGTTTCGAGTGGGCAGCAGACGACGAGTTTCATGCCATCCCCGCCATAGACTCATTAACAAGGTATTTGTAAGGTAATACCCCTCGCTATCCCTTAGCATAAGGTGATCCTTGCCCACCAAGGGTTCCTGCATGATCTGTCGCGGGATTTTTCCTGGCAGGGTTTCTTTCTTGTCAGGTTTTTTTCATCCCGCTCTTAGCGTGACACTTACCATACTGTTTCATTTTACTATTTCCTGATTCTCCATGGAAAGAGCTTATGAACTTGATACATGGGCAATCAATCCCGTTTCCTTCACTCGCGGTAGGGATACTAACCGCATGCGCATGTGAGATGGAGGTAGCTCGCTCGAGGTTGGCTGCCACGAGGGCTGGGAGGATTTTGGGAACCCAGAACCGGGTAAAAAACCCCTACCTTTGTTATTTCTGTATACATATTTGTAAATTATGAAGACTCGTCATCACTGAACTTTAAAACCACTGATTCACAATGATTCTGTGTTAGGTACGTTGTATAATCATATTGGAGATATTTCGTGTGCTGATTCCTAACCTGTGCTTAGATTTTTCTCACGTGTAGTTTTCTCAGGTCAGCCGAACGTATGTTTTCCTATAACAAATGTAATGTCCCTATGATTTGGCAAAAACTTGAGAATTATTTTTTTTACAAAAATTAAATAACAGAGTCAAAAACAGAGTAAATATCCAAACCTGGAATCAGTGATATAACCAGATCCTCACTCCGAAAATTCAATAGTTAGGAACCATCAGAAATGTTAATATTAGCGAAGATTCGTGAAGTATTCAACAATGTGAGAACGACGGTTTTGAAAACACAAAGTTACAACTTTTGGACTGACTACATCTGATGGACCTCATTTTATAATGTCAGAATATTTAATTTAAATAGTTATAACTATTGACTTTTGATTGTTACTGTGTTAAAGCCAATAAGAAAACACGTCTTTCATTTTATAAATCTCTTATTAATCTCTGTTGTTGTACAATGTCATCACTACATGAAACTTGCATTATGATTTTATTATTTTCATTTAAAAATAAAGTTTTACTTCAAGTTTTTTATTATTTAATCCTTTTAACAAAGAAGTGATTAGGAATTGACGTAAAAGCGAGGCTGCAGGAAGGCGAAGGTTTGGTCACTGCCTACCTAATATTTAAACCTAAACATTAAGAGGGTAAACATGAAATGTGATATTTCAAGCACTGAATAACTAACTTTAAAGTATGTGAGTGGAAATACTTGAGCTTTATAATAAGGAATTCTGCAAAATAACTCAGTTTTGTTAAATTTGATATGTCTTAGCTTTTTTGCTTTAATTTACATTTAAAGCTAAAATAGCCTACACTGAAGCTCGTCATTTTCTCATACTTTTATCTACATAAAAGATGTGCAACTTTGTTTGAATTAAAATATAATTTGGTTATTGTTATCTCATATTGCCCTCATAATTCATCTAAATATATTCAATTCCTAATTCTTAAACATTATCAAGAAATTCATTTTGTTTAAATAAAAACAAAAAGCATGCACACGGGCGCGCGCTCACATGCGTATAACTAATCTACAATTTATGTAACAGTTGAGCCTTTTTCATGGGGTAAGTATTTATCAGGGCGTTATTAAAAATGTGTGTTAATTACTAATTAACAAATTAATTAAACTTACTTACCAGGGGCTCCTAGTTTTCCGTTTTCAGCCAGGCATAGTAATGTCTTTCTGTAAACGATCTTCTGATATTTTCGGAAGATAGAACTAGGTTTCTTGAAATGAATATTGAAAATTTGTAACGTTCTAGTTTACTTGTGAAATAAGAATTTAAATTTTTAAAATACAAAGTCATACAATTTATTAATCAGTGACAAATTACAAAAGAACAAAAGACAGCAATGTGTCGAGTAATTTACTTTACTGCTAATTATTCCATACATTTTAACTACTTATTAACCTTTAAAATTTATATATATCGAGAAGGTAGTAACTTAAGATTTCCAATTAAATTTTGAAATGAATATTCAAAAGACAATTTCTACCGTTCATGTGTTAACCGTTCTACAAAACGCGCGTGTGTGTGTGTGTGTGTGTGTGTGTGTGTGTGTGTGTGTGTGTGTGTGTGTGTGTGTGTGTGTGTGTGTGTGTGTGTGTGTGTGTGTGTGAGTGTGTATGTGTGTGTGTGTGTGTGTGTTATAACGTAACTGCAGTGAAGAGACTACTTTTAGGCCAAGAATCTTCTCCAGAAGAGCAATTAACAAAAAACCCATACAAGATTTACATTGCCAATAAACCATTACTTCGAAGAAACATTTAAGGGTAGAGGAAGTATTAGAACAGGTTGAAGATTTATGTAAAGAGGCATCGACTCCTTATATAGTGGTCAGAAAACATTTCAAAATACCAGGGTAGATTATTGTTGGAGGGTTATGTATTTTCAGCCTTGTAAGCCTGATTGGTCAAGGAAACGCAAAGCAATTGTTCACTGGTGGAGAACTTTAAATAAACCAGAATAGAAGCTTGAGAAGGGATCTTTGAACGTTTTTGTATAACTACGAAGGACGAAGGTCATATTTTATTTATATTCGCACCTAAGCAGTTTACACAAAATAATATATCTCATATATAGCGTAGATCAAGTAGTCGGAAGAAGATAGTAATGTCAAGCGGAGTAGGTTAAATGTTTGTTTTAAAGTACAATTTTCCTTATAAATGACGAGTAAAGTATCGTCGGAATATACCACATTGTTGGGGGTTGTAGATTAACTAGGATTTAGAAGAATGCACACTAACAACTGGGTACTTATCTAAGCATCCAATGATTCCAGTGAGAAAAACTTCACATGGGAGAGTAAGTGCAACGACCACCTAAATAAATAAATCATAGTCAACCAAACAACTTGCTTCCGCATCATACATTAATTCAGGAAGGGTAATTGCAGTAAGCCTAGAGAGACAGGTTTAAGTGCGAGACATTAATAATTAATAATAAGCCAGCTTAATCGTGGCGACGTTATACCACGCGCTAAGTTAGGGCGAGCTAAGTTCGAGTCTAGCGCGATTAGTGTACTTATTCAGCTATTTACTTTATAATTTTAATTAGTTCTCGTGTCTTGATAACATAAATATGGTGTTGGAAAATAATAATATTTTGTAACATCTGAATTAATTTGCAGATCTTAAGTAAATATAAGTACATTTATTTAAGGTTTACGTTGCCAATTCACGTGGAAAAAACGTTAGTGGAATTTAATAAAGGATTAGTAAAATGTCTTCTTATTATCACATTATATCAATATACTCCATAAATTTATATTAATTAGATAAATGTAATTATATTTGTTATTTATAATACGTTAATATAATCTTGGGAATGGCGGTCAGGATCCATTATAACACTACTTCTTCATCTAAATTTAACAATAAACAATAAAAACCAATAACCAATGATAATTAATATCTTTAACAACAATAACCAATACTAAATATTATTTTATCTTAAATTAACTTATACTAATCAATATTAACCAACTCTAATCAAAAATAATCAATAAATACACACACACACACACACAAGATGTAAGGCGATTATTACAAAGGTCCTACCACCTTTAGGATGTTTGCTTCCTACGGCCCTTACAATTCTATATAGGAAGGGTTATTGAGGGAATAAAAATAGAACCTGTAATGTGACCTGGCCATTGAAATATAGATTGTTTAGACGTGGAACGTGGCTGCTTATTTGAATTACATATAAATTAAAATTATTTATTCAATCTTCTTATAAAACCTATAATATAAGTTTTTAAAAACTTAAAATTAACTAAGTTTAAATCCGAAGTTCATTTTGAGCCTATGTCTGAAATACACTAATACATTAAAGCATCAACTGGGAATCCCAAATACTTGTAAGCATTCAAGCGTATAATCTTTTGAATGTGTTTAATGAATTGCACACAAAGTAGTAATAAAGATTTAATGGGCATTCTTGGCGTTCGTCAGGTTTCCTTGCCGGATGTATTTCATTCAAAATAAAGATAAGAAATGTAATTAATGTGAATTTAATTACACAGTTAAACAAGCTTTTGTAGATACTTAAGAAAGCTCTAGTGTAGTAAAAGTAATGTGAAACTATGAAAAAAAACGAAGGCCTCTAAATATATTTATTTAGTTCATAAAATAATTATTCTTTAACTAGAGTAAGTCTTAGAATTCTATTAACTGTTGATGTAATGAAGATCCCTCATTCAAAAACTCGAGAAAAATTCATAAAAATATCAAGTGTTTATAAAGAGCGAGCTAATTAAGTTTCACAAATTTATTCTATAATTACGACAGTTAATTATTTCATTTTCCTCGTAAGTTATTCTGAAAACTACTTTCAGAAAGAAAGGTTTGCGTGTTATTTTAAAACACAATGAAAAGTATGTTTTCTGCCAAAACAATTTTAAAATTTCAGAAATAAAACTGTTACCAAGGCGCATTCACCTAATGATGTAAAACAAATTTCGAATTTTAAAAGTTAATGATTTTATTTTGTATGACCTGCAAACACGTGATATTCCCTGTGTATAGTATTCCCGGAGCATAATTATTACTATCATATTTGCACTACCAGTTCAATATCCCTTCATGACCCAGTTGGGGAATACTTTTACATCAAGGTTGCCACCCCAGACGCTGTGGGCTGGGAATCCCCGCCGCTTGTCAGGCTACGTACTCTCCCATTACATTGCTTCTGTAAATCGAACACGTAAGTGCACCCAGCTTTAAAGTATCGACACGAGCCTTTTGTATTTTTCTCTTAATAATTCTTCACTAAATTCACGGAACGTTACATCACTTCCGCCATAGAAAATAGAGCTTCCGGAAAAGCTATCCCTTATATAGAGATCTTATGCATGATAAAATTAGAAATCCGTTTTATTAAATACCTTCTATTAGCTAACACTCTCCTGATATATCTTGTACAGATTTTCAATTGTTATTAAAATACGTTTTATCATCCAATCAAGTTAAAACATTTTTTTTCTTTTTACCTATGGGGGATGGCAATTGAACTTAATAAAGTACTTTTGTAAATTTTTATTCAATAATTAAATTATAAAATTTGTGGAGTCCAGCCAGTTTCGAACTGAGAATTTTCATGTTCGATGTTTAGTGCGGCTTGGCACTTCGCCAACTTTCCAATTCCTAGAAATATGTCTCAAAGATGTGTATGAATTTTTCCTCCAATCACGTTATCGTCGAAGCCTCCATTGTACAACCTTAAGCTGTTGCCATGGCTACGCCACAATATCATAAATAGGGTAGCTAGAATAAATATTGTCTTTGTTAACCTCAGTAAGAAATTACTTAAATTTTTTTTATTAAAGAAATAATTGTAGAAATAATTATAATAGAAATTACTTGTTTCAAAACAAATAAAATTATTAATAATATTATCCTTTTTATGATAATTATTATTAAACATTTATGTTTCTATAAATTACTTATATGAGAATATAAAAAAAAGTTAATAACTATTATTATTAGTATTTGAATAGTCATGCAAAAGCCTTCATGAGTATGTGTGTGTGTGTGTGTGTGTGTGTGTGTGTGTGTGTGTGTGTGTGTGTGTGTGTGTGTGTGTGTGTGTGTGTGTGTGTGTGTGTGTGTGTGTGTATGTATATAATAGAAATAAGGTCTACCTCCGCCATATGACACCCCTAAATAAAGAAGGCTTACTTCTTAGTAAGCAAACTAGATGCGTAAATGTGAGAGCTTTAAGGCATCTTAAGTTAAGATGAGGTAGGCAAGTAGCTGGGGGATGAGGACCGGGCTGGGCGATGAATTAACTGGGACAGACAGACGAGAACATCCCATTAGTGACGCATCGCCGATTACGCCACTTAAAAACGTTAATCTAATAAATACGCATTATATGGGAAAAACGTTAATCTAATAAATACGCATTATATGGGAAAAACGTTAATACGTTTTTCTTAATTACTAATAAACAAACAATTGCGTGTTTGTCTCTTATTAATCAGGCGACTTTAAGGGTGTTTACTGGATACGCTTCGTATAGCGTAACTTTCCTTTGGAATAGGTTATATGTTTTTATTATATTATATTCTGTATTTCAAGTCATTTCATATTATGTTTAACTATAAATACAAATTATTTTTTTTTAATTTTCTTAATATCAAACAACATTGTGTTTCATATGGAATTTATTTCCAGATAAACGAAGTCTAATGTAGACCTAGTCTGATCAAGTACTGTTACCTTAAAATGTCAGCTGATTTATACCCTAAAAACCCCACTCTTATTTTATTGTGAACAAGTTAAAAACAAGGTAAATAAACAAATTGAAAATTTACCATTTGCATAATTCTGTGGTTAAAATTTAATACTGAAAATTGTAATAGGTTATTGTTAACGTTAGCTATGCAATAACTAGTTACAATTTGTGTTTTCATCTTGATCTTGATTGACTGTTAATTATCCACTTTGTATTTGTTTCAATATAAATTGATGAAAACGACCACCTTAATATGTTAAATATTTACTAATTTAATAAAAGTACTTACATATTTTTCATTTAGACGTTTCAATGGTATTTTATTTCAATGGAAACAGTTAAATAGTGGTTTTGTTTGAAGGTTTAGATCATTTTCAAAGCAAAAATTTAGAAGGGCTTAAACTTTATATGCCATTGAAATGTTCATATTTATTTACCTATAGGTTATACTTTATTGGAATATAAATGACATTTGCTTTTTCGAATAAATATTTGGTATGTATGTACGTTTACATCCTCTTGCGTCGTAGAACCATTGTCTCTATAAGTAATAAATGCTAAAGTAGTATTCTTTTTATTGTAGAACAGGTTTTTATCAAATATATCTAAAACATGTATTTTATTATGTTTGTATTTAACTTGAATCGACAAGAACATAAATTGTAAGAAAATAAACAACCTTTATTTCCAATAAAATACAATTGTATGCTGGAAGAATAACAGCTTTTAATCTTCGTGTTTGATGTAGAGAGAAGAAAGGGAAGAGCAAATTATAAAAATGGGGTTTTTATTAAAACTTAATGAAAAGTTGTTACAGTGCAGTGTTTACAAAGTTCATCAACAACCATTAAGGTTTTATAATTATTTACATCCAACTATAGAACCGTTGGCAAGTCCTTCATTCAGTAAGTTGTTAATAAATATGTAAATGAGTTGTAGATTATTTTGAAGAGCTGAATGTTATAACATTTTACCATTTTTTAGTAAATTCTAACATTTTTTTCATAAAATGGCATTCTGTGCTTATTTAATGTTGTTTTAAAATTCAGTTGTACTTTCATTTTTTTTAATAATGTAAAAAGCTAATATCTTTCTCATATTGGTCTATGCTGTGACAAAACGAACGTTTTAGCCGCCATTTGATATTTAAAAATATAGGTTTATTTACTTCGTTACAAGGGTTAAGTAGGTTTTCCTAGAGGAGTGTTATGTACAACTAATACATTATTAACTCTGTTAGTTAAAATTAACAACAAAATGCTATAACATGTTATTTGATGCATTTGACTATTTAGACATATTTTTGAGAATTACAGGCAAGTTTATCTTTAATAGTAACACTATTTCACGAGTCTAATTCTGTTTTATTTTAATGTAATTTTTATATTCAACTCCAATTGGCATATTTTCTGTGTATCGGGAGGTTAATTTTATAATAATATTTTTTAACAATTATTTTAAACTATTTTACGACCGACTGCGTTGGTCTTCCGATACAGGTTTCAATACAAATATTCAGTGTATAAAAAATATGAAATTTTTTGTTAATATTGCGAATGGCACTGACTTAAGATGATTTTGTTGAAATTACTTAAGATGATAATTTTAATTCTGTCTTAGATTCATCACAATACCACTGACTCCATACGGTTTTTTTGAAATAATCTAACAAATAAAACATCTTATTGTAGTTGGATGGCACTACCACTAACTCCTGACGCTTTTGTTGAAATAATCTTACAAAACAAAACTTGGTATTGTAATTGGATGGCACTACCACTAACTCCTGCCGCTTTTGTTGAAATAATCTTACAAAACAAAACTTGGTATTGTAGTTGGATGGCACTACCACTAACTCATGACGCTTTTTTTTAAATAATCTTACAAAACAAAACTTGGTATTGTAGTTGGATGGCACTAACACTAACTCCTGACACTTTTGTTGAAATAATCTTACAAAATAAAAATTGTTATTGTACTTGGATGGCCATACCTTTGACTCCTGATGCTATTGTTGAAATAAGCTAAGAAATAAAACATCTTATTCTAATTGGGTCACAATACCACTGACTCTTGACAATTTTGTTGAAATAATCTAACATATAAAACTTGTTATTGCAGTTTGGGGACAATACCACTGACTCCTGACGCTATTGTTGAAATTATCTTACAAAACAAAACTTGTTATTGTAGCTGGATGACAATATTACTGACTCCTAATGCTTTTGTTGTACTAATTTAACAAATAAAACTTGTTACTGTAGCTGGATGACAATATTACTGACTCCTGATGCTTTTGTTGTACTAATTTAACAAATAAAACTTGTTACTGTAGCTGGATGACAATATTACTGACTCCTGATGCTTTTGTTGTACTAATTTAACAAATAGAAATTGTTATTGTAGCTGGATGACAATATTACTGACTCCTGATGCTTTTGTTGTACTAATTTAACAAACAAAACTTGTTACTGTAGCTGGATGACAATATTACTGACTCCTGATGCTTTTGTTGTACTAATTTAACAAATAGAACTTGTTATTGTAGCTGGATGACACTACCACTGACTCCTGAAGCTATTGTTGAAATAACCTCACAAATAAAACTTGTTATTGTAGTTGGATGACACTACCACTGACTCCTGATGCTTTTGTTGTACTAATTTAACAAATAAAACCTGTTATTGTACTTATATGACAATACCACTGACTAAAGACGCTTTTGATGAAATAATATAACAAATAAAACATCGTATGTTATTTGTAGTTGGATGACAATTTTATTGAAGTAATCTTACTAATAAAATTTATTATTTTAGTTAGATGGGACTACCACAGACTCCTATGCTTTTGTTAAAGCAATCTAAAAAATAAAACTTGTTATTGCAGTAGGATGACAATATCACCGACTCCTGACGCTATTGTGGAAATAATCTAACAAATAAATCTGACTAAAACAGTACCACTGACTCTGACTCTTTTGTTGAAATAATCTAACAAATAAAACTATAGTTGGATGAAACTAACTAACTTAATAAAACTAACTATAAAACTGTAGTTGGGTGACAATACAACCTCAGAAGGAGTAAAGTGTTCACATATTATCATACACTATGTTTGTAATGTTTCAGTTTGATATATTTATATTTAAGAATATATATTCTGCGTGATAAACAAACATTTTCTTTTCTTAAAAATAATTTTTATCTTAACTAAACTATTTTTGATTCAGTGATTTTAGATAAAATAGGTGTTATAAAAATTTAATATTGAGATATGAAACCTATTTTCTTTGAATTTTATATCAACTGAAATGCGTAAATGGATTTGGAAACCAATTTTGTTTTGCTCAACAAGCAAAGTATAACACCTACAAGCACGAATAAGGAAAATTGAAAATTCGATTTTCCTGTAGCAGCAAGCTAGCGAGGTAAAGCAAACATAAATTGAAATCCCCGTGCAGATATCCAAGTTTGGCTCAGATAAGGAAGTAAATCCAACAACGCACGCACCTCAGCAAGGTGTAAGTTAAAATCTGTTATTGTTAATCGATTATCAGTTTGACGCATGCGTGTTAGAGTATATACGTAAAACTAAAGTTGTCATTTGGTTATCCGTCCGTTACACCCCCCTTCTTCATCTTCAGGTAAACTTATCGACCGCTGGACGAGGGATTTCACCCCTGTTTATTTCATCTACAGTTGTGGAAAATTGTTTGTTCTTGGAGTTACCAATAAAACAGTCAGAATATATCGGTTGTCTGCAGGTTTTACGCATGACAACATATTAATAATGTCAAGGTAATTAACATATATTGAGTATAGAATAATAAAACAATTCAAAACCTACTTAAGCCTGAACAATTGATGGTGCAAATCTTTACAATTAAAATAAAAAGAATCAAAATATTTCCTAAAGAAAAGACACTGTTTGTCTTCTACTTTTATTACTCTACAATATCTCTAAATATCGTAGAAAATTTAAAAATATTAGAGGTAAGTACCTCCCTTTTTAATACTGGTAACAATATGTGTTTAATAATATTCATAGATTATTTAACTAAGATTTTCTCTGTTTTATTTTAATTTTAATTTAAGATGATCTATTCTGAAAATAAATCAATAACTCATTTTATCCTTTTAAAGTGGCAATCATGCTTTCTTATTTTTATTCAAATGTAATGTCTATTTTAATTCGTTATTAGCAGCAAATAATTAACTACCACTTATTAGTACCAAATACTAAACTGCCCCTTATTAGTAACAATTACTGTACTGCTTCTTATTAGTTTCAAATAATGAACAGCTACTTATTAATGTCAATTAATGAGCTGACACTTATTAATGGTAAGTAATGAACTGCAACTTATTAGTGCCAAACATTGAACTGTCCCTATTAGGGGTAAATGCTAAACTGCTTCTTATTAGGGACAAATAATGAACTACCATTTATTATTACTAAACACTGTTATTTCCACTTATTAGTGCCAAATAATTAATGACCGTTTATTAGGTCCAAATAAGGAGCTGTCGCCTATTAGTGTCAAACACTGAACTGCCACTTATTAGTGACAAAAAAATTAACTGCTATTTAATAATGCCATAAACTGTATTTCCTCTTGTTAATGCCAAATAATTAATTGCCGTTTATTAGGTCCAAATACTGAACTGTCACCTATTAGTGTCAAACACTAAACTGCCTCCTATTAAGGCCAAACACTAAACTGCCGCTTATTAAAGCCAAACGCTGAACTGCTACTTAGGCCTATTAGTCACAAATAAAGAATTGCCATTTATTAGTGCCAAACAATGTATTTCCACTTATTAGTGCCAAATAATTATTTTCCGTTCATTAGGTCCAAATACTTAACTTTCACCTATTAATTTCAAACACTGAACTGACAATTATTAGCGCTCAAAACTGAACTGACGACACTTGTTAGTGGTAAACAATAAACTAGCGTGTACTAGTTGGTCATATAACGAAAAATTGGTCTTGTAAAACGTAATCGTCTACCATGTATGTACGTAAAACTATTATTTGAGACGCTATGTTAAACTATGCTTGAATATTATTACTTCTCTTACCTCCCTGGTTTCAGAAATTTTTCATATTACATTCTAGACTATAAATAACATTACCAACCGCGCCGTACCGTAGTAGGCTACTTGTAATTGTCATGTTTGTGTTCACTACCGTTGGGCCAGATGTTTTATTTTAACGCCTTCATTCTACGAATTAACTACTTGCTGAACATATAATTCAAGTATATATATAAATAAATATATATAAACGTAATGAGACAAAACGTTTACTGTACCACTAACTGTATCAGTGATTAACCTATAATTTCGGTAAGTCATTAATGTCTTTATTAAAATTACTAACCTTGCCGATAGTTATTGACAATAAAGTCTTCGAGTTTTGTTTTAACTCATATGTGATCGTCGGTTCAAGCGTTATTGTAAATGTACAAAGGTGCATCATAAATCCATAATGACTGTTTATGTAAGACACATACTTTCTGCTTGTATAAGAGAGTTGCGAAATTTTTGTATATTTTGTTACAAAATTGTTCCCTACTGATAAAACACTAAACTTATATTTTACAAAAAATTCTAATTTACAAATTTATTCCTTTGAAGTTTTATGACCAATTACATACAAAAATAGTCTATAAATATTTTTCATGCATTTCTCTTGGAATCAAGAACTTCGCAACCCCAGTAAGGGCTCTTTGCATTGAAGTCTCCCAGAATCATTTTGGTTTCGGCCGATATAGATGCAAGATCCTGAAGAAGAACTGTATCAATAGGTGAATTATCAGGATGGTACACATTCACCACCGTAAGAGTATGTTTGGGTAGAAGGATGTTAATTGCTTGAGCTTCAGTGCTACCATCAGTGTCTGAGGTTGGGAGGGTATTCGTATATTTAATTTCAGGAGTTTTTACCAAGAAAGCAATTCCTTCTCCAACACGGGAAATTCTATCTTTCCTAATAATAGTATACCCCTTAAGGAAATTAAAATTAATTTGAATCTCCTACACCCAACCTCGAAGAAGGAAAGCCCACAGATTCTTAGACAAGTAGGTCTTGAAACGATTGAGAGGCTCTCTCAGGAGAACTTAGCAATTGCCTATACGGACGGCTCTTCTGACAGATCTCTCAACAAGGGAGGTGCTGGTGTTCTTTTCCTTCTTCCAAATGGAGACAAATATATGCATAAAATCAACACAGGGTTGATCGCTCCAAACTTTATAAGTGAACTTCTTGCAATTAAAGAGGCACTTACCTTGTATCTGTCCAATCCGGAATTTCTGTCGACGGAAGGATTAGTTATCTTTTCTGACTCAAAAGCTGCCTTAGAAGGAATCAAAAATGGAGAAACTAACATCACCTCTGCCATCAACATCCTACTGGAAAGTTTGCACTGCAATGGGAAATCCTGCTTGCTGCAATGGATACCTGCACATGTGAATATTGAGGGAAACGAGTGAGCGGATTCGTTGGCCAAAGAAGGCAGAAACTCTGACCAACATTGCCCCACTATAACGCTTGCAGATGCAAATGCAGTTGCAAAGTACATACTTCTGCCCCATTCTTTCAGAAAACAACTTATTGTCGATTTTGATAGTCCCAGAATCCTTACGTCAACAATTGCAAGACTTAGGACAAACCATTTTAAAGGAATGAAGATTCTTCTAGACAAGACCAGAACATATATCTCCTGCAAGAACTGTTCCGATGCCCATCTCACGCCAGACCACATTCTCGAATATTCAGCCCTTGTTCTACATATCTTGCGACTTGGAATGGTGCCACTGGCTTCGGAACTCCAAGAGGTCCTCTACAGTGTGGATGCCTTGAGCTGGCGGACGCAGTTCTGAAGCCCACGATGCTATCTAAAAGTCCATGGACACGAAAAAAATACATTTCTCTACTCCTTTATTCCAAAATAAACTTCTTTTCAGGGCCTGAATATTTTCAAAAACGTGAAACAATAGACTAAAAATATACTGTTTAATTTGTTTTCTATAATTGGTCGTAGTTAACCAAAATAATCTTAAACAATAGGCGTAAAGTTTTTTTTAAATATTAAGACCTACATTTTGTTAGAAATACTAGGGTGCTAATATTTCCATAATTTCAGATAATATATTTGATCATGCGGTCTGTTGGCCTAATTGTTTAACATTGCCTAATAACATTGCCTAATCACTTTTCCGATTAGAAAACTAAATTCCCTTTTATTTTGGTGCATACCAATGTGTGCACTTAAACCTAATCGATTCTATAAAAGTAAAATGGTTTTGAGTCTGGACAAAATGGCGTCTAGATAGTTTTGCGGGGTTTATATTTGTCGGAAAATGTCACACGTTTTTCTCAAATAATAAAAATTAAAACATTTATCTCGTAAAGTACAATTGGGGTATGGAAATGCTTAGGATAAAACGTGGCTCCAAACACGTCGCCTAAACGACTGAAATCCGCGATAAAATATTATTGCAACCACAAATAACGGGCGGTTTGCACGAAGTCGGGGTTTACACGAAGTTATCAGAACCATTGTTTACTCAATTTGGTAAACACCTCAAGTTTTTTGTTTGAATTACTGAAGTTTAAATTAGCCTCAGTAGCGTTTTTGGTGTTTTCTCTGCTGAAGTTGAAACACCTTTCAATGTTACCGGTTTGTTAGATAACATTTGAATATATGATAGAAGTTTTAATTTATGGAAATTGTAAATGTTTAGGTTATGTTAACACACATTATTCAAGTTCAGTGTTTGTAATGCATATTGTTTTACCTCAAAACCCCCCAGTTATTTTTGTTTGTTTGTGTGTTCGTGCATTTGTTCGTTATCTTACTTTGTTAACGTTTCCCGGGCTCACGATTGCATGTTCCACTGACGTTAAATGGCTTATACAGTGCCGTGAATTGTCTGTTTGAGTCTGCGGTGTGTGTTTGTTCTGTCATATTTACCTCTATATTTGTTATAAAAACACTAATTATTTCTATAATGAATGGCTGTACTAAATACGTTTAAAATACCCGTACATAAATAAAATTATTGTATATAAATTTAAACTCAAAAAGAATAAAAATTTCCAATTACTCAAGTGTTAATATAATCACTTTGTTTGTCTATACACTAACATTTTTCAAAAAGATGGTTGATAGATAAGCTAAATATCTTTTATTTTGAAAACAAAATCGACGTTTCTAGAGCTAACTTCTCTTTTTTGTCAATCATACTTCCAGACATTTGACTATAAAACGTGATATATATATATATATATATATATATATATATATAATAATGTTGCAAAAACTGACGACGAAAAATCCCTCAAGTCAGAAAATCAGCTATCAAACGTTGACATTTTAAAAAAAATATTACTTCATGTAATATTCATTGATAGCAAACGTCTTGTTCTTGTTACTATTTTATTTTAATATCATAAATATTGAATCAATGTTAAAAATAAACGTTAAACAAATCTTGTTTAAAAAAGTGTTTTCTAAAACAAATATTCATCTAAATAAAATCGTACAGTATATGGGAAAATTATTTGGAGATTTAATCGATCGAAATTTCAGTAAATACGAAATTGGAAAGTCAAACTCGACGACAATGTTTAGGGGTGGCCAGAGACATACGGCCCAATACGTTGGGGATTGAAATAAGATGAGGGTAGAGAGCTGTCAATATTTGCACATCAGCTTGTTCCAACACATACCCTTAAAATTATATCCAAAAGAAATTATCAATATACGGTTTATTTCAATCGTAAATCAATCATTTACCTATCCTTCTAAAAATAAACACAAATTCAAGGATTACAACAATAAAACAGTTTTTTACATCAAACAAAACTGAGACATCTAATGAAAGTGTGTATATTGTTTTATGGTAATGGGGTGGCGTAATGTTTTATTTTAAATAAATAAAACCTTTTATCAATAACAACGTTTTATAACGGTTTGTGGTTTGATACTAAAAAAACTAGAGTTTTTTGTTATTACTTCCTCTGAAAATGATTGTTTTACAATCGAAATGTACATAAAGGTTTAAGTGAAAAGTTTTTGTAATTGAAAGAATTTGTTTTTGTTTATTTAAATTCAACAATATTTCCATATTTGTACGTTAATTTATGTTCCAGTTATTACTTCCTCTGAAAATGATTGTTTTACAATCGAAATGTACATAAAGGTTTAAGTGAAAAGTTTTTGTGATTGAAAGAATTTGTTTATTTAAATTCAACAATATTTCCATATTTGTACGTTAATTTATGTACCATTAGTTGGTTAAAACTATCACTTTCAATTTATTTAGATTTTTTTAAATGTTTTAATAAATATGTTTGTTGTTAATAAATACAATTAAAACTGCTTCAGGATGTAAATCGTGATCGTTTTTTTCCACTAGAGAGTTTTATATTATTTAAGCAACTAACATTGTAGGTTACACACATTTTTTAAAAACAACATAGAAACATAGGCATATGTAATATAACCATTTTCATAACGATGATTTTGAGGTAATTGACCATTTTTTTATAATATATAGAAGCAGTACACGTATATTTGTTGTTAATTAGTTTAATGAAAGAACTGTAGTACTAGAACGTACTCTTTCGTGCCGTGACGTCAATCGATTATCAGGTTGGCGCATGCGCACAACCTTCTTTTTAATGAGGCAAACTAAAGTGGGTTTCGTGAGCAACAGGTGGTTTCAAACCCAGAAAAGTTGACGATTCCTTGCTAAGGTATCGTCACGAATATTTTTCCACCATATTATGAAATATTTATTTAAACGTTTCTCATTAGTACGTTTCTAAAATAATTGGGTCAATATTTTTAATACTCTTATCATTTTGCATTTATTATCGTTTAATACTTTTTTAACAAGCAATAATTACAGTTTCTTATAAAACGTAAACTTACAAGTTATTTAAATGACCAAATTTGCTAGGTTATTTTTTTTATTTTTAAGGATACTGGTACAATTGTTAGTTGAATAAAAATAGGAAATATGAAGCTATACTTTTCAGTACATTTTTCTGCCTTTCCTAGCATCGAAACGTTGATCGTTTAGGCGTTTCGGAATAACTCCATTATCAAAACTTCTAACTCTACTCTTACATTCTCAAACTGTAAATAGGAATACGGTTCTAATAATGAAGTTAATCTAAAGCGCGTCAACGAATAACAATGTTTTGATATTATGAAAGGCAGAAAACGAACTCAAAAGTATACCAATGTTCCTAGCAAAAATAAAGATGATTATATTAAGAATTTCAAAAACATAGATCTTGAATATTCTGGTATCATCTTGAAAAACCAAAGTTCCTTAATAATGGTTTAACAGCCGTGGGACGGGCCAACAGAAGTTAAAACCATTGAACAATTTAGTCTTATAGAAGTTCAAAACTTTACTTATCAAATAACATCATTCAATGAAATCAATTAATAGAAATTTATTATTAAAGTGTTGCATGCACCACAGATATGTTTACTGAAAAAATTGGAATCACAAACATGCATTACCATTATATTGTATTCATTATTATAAGGTATTAGGATATAAATTAATGTTTTAATAATGGGTACATTTTACTGAATGATGACATGTTCACTTAAAACGCTAATATGTAATGCAGAAAGTAGAATGTAGACTACTAACAGTAATACAAACAAACGTTATACGAAAACATATGTTATCGCTCAACTTAATAGATAATACGATAATATTGGGAGAAATAACGTAGGAAAATTGTCAAAACATAAACTCTAAATAACCTCTAAATGAAGGGATAACCTCTTCGGAAAGTTCTTATGACGGAAACTAAATGCTGTTACTCTACCCCAAAGCGACTTACGCTTAAATATGTTTACACTTCAAAATAATTACTTTACAAAATTTTAATGGATCGAAATCACTATAAAAAAAACTATTACCCAGTAATAGGATATTCCAGGCTAGACGAATGGGTTACTTGTAAAATGGGACTCCCTAAAACCGGTTTTATAAGAGAAAAAAAAGGATGTGGAATATATATATATATATATATATATATATATATATATATATATATATATATATATATATATATACATAATATGTTTAAAACAGTGTATATGCATAATTTGTATTGTGGATATTATACTGTACGTTGGTTCACTGGAGGGCACGTTAAATGTGCTACGCTCATTTAGTTAGCGGATCTTAGCCCACTTAGTAAACTTATCTGCACATAAAGTTGATGGTTCAGCACCACATCAATACACTTACAACTTTAATATCAAGTTTTAAAACAAAACCAATCAAATGATTATTACTTTACTGTGTTATATAGATATAGCACAATGTTTTAAAGTAGTACACTTCCTTTTTTGATCTGAGAACGTTTTCTTCTTCAATGAATCCCTCTCATAATCGTTTAATATTTAACGAAATTTGCTGAAGTGAACTTATCAGTGTTAGTTTAGAGCTAATTCTGGGAGAGCTATGACTCACAAATCTTACATTTTAAAAAAAATATAGATACTTTTAAAATTACTAAATTTATAAGCAATCAAATTAGTTACGTTATTCTTTCAGTTAATTTAGTTCATAATGTAAACATATTCTGACCAAATTTTTAATTCTTAGAAGTTTTCTTTGAGTATATTACCAATGTATATTTTATTAAATTCTTTACTAAAAAGATAAACTTAATTTTATTTCGTTGCTCACACGTTGCTAAGACTTTGTTACGTAGATTAATTAAGCCAGGGGTAGAATAAAGTAAAGGATGCTTTGAAACAAGGAAGTTCGCAACATCCTTTTTGTTGTTGACAATATAGATCCTCTTGAGTTATAATATAGTCTTACGTTTATTTTCTTTGCGTTCTATTTTAAAGGCGTGTTTAACATCAAAGAGATAAAGATAGTTTAGTTTCAGAATACTTTGACGTCTTGAACACATTTATAAACAAAAATTATTTTAATGGTACTATCAAAGTGATACTAATACAATGGGAATGCGAGAGAGATGTAAGGAAATTTAGTAAAAATCAGATTAGGGGTATAAATTATTCCTTGTAACTGATAGTTGGGGCGTAAGGCAGGTCTCACTGATGAGTGCGTTTCATACTTACAAGTAGAAATAGAGGGTAAAGTTAAATATACTACCAGCACCACCTCACAAGTAGTAGAAATGTTTAAACGATGATATGAGTGTGTGTACGTGTGTGTGTGTATGTGTGTGTGTGTGTGTGTGTGAGAGAGAGAGAGTGAGAGTATGTGTATGTGTGTGCGTGCGTGTGTGTGTGTGTGTGTATGTGTGTGTGTGTGTGTGTGTGTGTGTGTGTGTGTGTGTGTGTGTGTGTGTGTGTGTGTGTGTTTGTGTCTGTGTGTGAGTGTGTGTGTGCGTGTGTTTGCGTGTGTGCGTGTGTGTGTGTGTGTGTGTGTGTGTGTGTGTGTATGTGGGTGTGTGTGTGTGTGTGTGTGTGTGTGTGTGTGTGTGTGTGTGTGTGTGTGTACGTGTGTGAGTGTGTGTGTATGTGTGTGTGTGTGTGTGTGTGTCTGTGTGTGTGGGTGTGGGTGTGTGTGTGTGTGCGTGTGTGTGTGTGCGCGCGCGCGCGTGTGTGTGTGTATGTGTGTGTGTGTGTGTATGTACTCACGTATAATTCATTACAGGTTTCCAGTTTGTGGATGCAAGTGTACCTGTATTCACAATAGGTTCCAATTTGTTTACCTTCATAGCGCCCGCTTTTCATTGCTCGCTGTATTATTTCCAAAGTTGATTAAATCTCTTAACATTCAAGTTGAACGGTCCCGTAAAGACCATTGTCTGATGGAACAGGTTATATATATTGTGTTCGCTCCCAACCGGGGAAGGGGCGGAAACGTACAGAAGTAGAAGGCAATGTTAAATGCCGTTGCCTCTCACTTTTGGACAGCTGCAGGAAAGGAGGACTTTGTTCAACGCGAAATTTAATTACAATTCTACGTTAACGAAACAATTGTCCTTAACTGACAGCATTTCTTTAATTTCAATATACAACGGATGGACAGAATTTATGCTGCACAGATATAATGCTGCCGTTCGTGTAATTGTGATTATTTGATTATTTACAACGAAAACAAGAACAATAGACTAAATATATTCTTACGTAAAATTATATTGCGTTACATTGCTATGCGTTGAGTTTTTTTATATTACTTAAATTATACTTTATATCCCACTACACCAATGAATACAATGCTATACTATTATCCTTAAATAAAAAACTCTCATTTTACAATATATTACAACACTTGATTAGGTTATACGGAACCTTTAGTCGAGTTCCGTTCCGTTGCATTGTATTGTATTATATTTATAAACAAATAAATATTTTACAATTATATTAGTATAAACAAAGCCATATACTACAAGTTTAATAATTACTGCACCAAAATAATGAAAAAGGTTCGTGTGAACATGGCTCCGAAAATGCTTGTCGAGTTATACAGGGTCAACGATTTAACCTGAAATTAACTCACACTGAAATTTTTAGGGCGTTAATTGAGTTTGTTAATTAAATACGTTTTATGTACAATGCGCTGACAAATCGTATAAAACTTGTCCCAGAACTCTATCTTTAATAGTTTAAGAGAAAACTAGGGTAAGGCAAAAAAAATGTTGCTAAGGTCGAAAACATTTTGCTTCGTTTGGATACAATAACTCCGTTAAATTGCCTATAAACAAATAAAAATGTTGAATTAAAGTTGTAGAGAATTTTATAATGTAAATAATGTCAATATATAAGGATAGTGTGAACTAATAGAAGAAATTGAATAAATAGGATGTTTTTAATGTTTAAACGCATCATACTACCCAATAAACAGCTTAAAAGGAACAAAATTAGTTTTGTTTTGGAATGAAATATGATAGGAATATATTCTCACTCTTATTCGTGAAATTCAAACGACAATTATTGGGCTTCTCTTAGGTATATTACTTTCATTTATTTAAGCAAATTTAAATTCCTTACTTTAATTTACTTATTAGTTCATTTAAACTTATTCTATTGGTGATTTGTTAACAAATAATTCTAACATATGACCTGCTTCTTCAAGGTTATTGCTATCGGTAAATATTACAGTGCAATCACTTCTTTGAGAGACGTGGGCCCCGTTTCTTTATAAGTGGAATAACTCATTAAACAATTGACAACAATGCCTTAAAACGCATTGTTGGGGTTTCAGTATCAAACCTTCGTGCCATACTTCATACAACGTCTGGACCACATCAAGGAACTTAATGGAGCAATCTCTCTAACTCTCTTCAGTTAGTATGTTTAACCTAAAGACTTGGTATATTGTAACAGTGCATTTCCCTGAAACTAAACTCATGTGACGCCAACATATTTTGTTCTATCGGTGCTTTTAAACCATTAACGCGTAGTGGTAGCTTCTCATATAGCTTGCATATAAGAAGTAATAGTGTTATCAGTAAGTAAGATTTTAAAAGACATTGAAAACATGAACGATGTATTGAAAATAAATGGCTGCTATTTAATACCATTTCCACCGAAAGGCATTTCAACACAACAAAATCAAGACCTGGAGCCTTTTCTTACTACTTTACTTATTTGAAATTTTCACTTTTAAAAATTAATAATATAAGTAATTATGGCAGTCTCCAAGCTGAAAGTAGAAGCCATAAAAATAGCCGGTAGCTTGTTCAATACTAACCGTTGAAAAAATTAAGTAGTTAGTATTTAGCTTTAAAAATTATTTTAATGCAACAACCTTAAGGCAAATTTTAAACTTAAAATAATTTAAGGTTTTTTTAAAATTATGTCATAAAAGGCTATATTTATAGGAAGAACAGAGGCGATATTAAAATATAACAACTGACCATACCTCCGATACCACAATAAATAAACAAAAATAACTAACCAAGTTATCAATATTAAACCTAATTTTTTTAAATATGTTTTTGTATATTGGTATCTTGTACTATTTTTCTTTCTTGGTATCTTGTACAAATTTTCAATCGTTAATAAAATGCGTTGTTATTCATCTAATCAATTCAAATATTTTTTTTTTAAATATAGTAGATGAAAATTGATCTACTATTAATAGTTTTTTTTAATAGTTAAATTATAAAATTTTGGGAGGTAGAGGTCGTATTCCAACTGAGTTTTTGAAGTCTAGCTCTTTGGCACTGAGCCAACTTTCTCATTGCTAGTAATCTAATTTTAAACAAAAAATTTATATATATATATATATATATATATATATATATCAAAATATGTATTCTTGTGTATTAATAAAGAAATAAGTCAAAATACAAATACAAGAATTATTATTGAATTTACAATTCATAGCTTTTCGTTGGCAAACAGTACCAACATCATCAGGAATGTTAAAGAAACTGTTTAATATTCCTGATGATGTTGGTACTGTTTGCCAACGAAAAGCTTTGAATTGTAAATACAATAATAATTCTTGTATTTGTATTTTGACTTATTTATATATATATATATATATATATATATATATATATATATATATATATCAATTGTTTTGCCACCATTTAGTTGTCGTCGAACCCTCCATTGTAAGATCTTAAATTGTTGCCATGGTTACCACACAATATCACAAATAATGCTCTAGGACTAAAAATGAATGAAATAAACAAACTTGCTTCACAAACGGACAATGCGAAAAGAAACTTCAACCCAATGCAAGTGACGAAAAAAGAAAGTGTGTAAGTACATATTTATATTAGTTCTAATTATAAAACAAAAACAAACTAAAATAACTTTTTTTTTATTGACTTAAGTAGAAATTGACTTTTGGTGAAAATATTTATATTGCTTGTTATAGATATAAAGCTTTCAGTATACGTTAAATATGCTAAGCCGAAACGTTCATTTCGAAACGAAATACGTCAATTATTTCTAAGTCTGATGATTTGCCCGTCTGATTCATATTGAGCTTAATACTAACAAGCGACAGCGCGTCACAGATATATGTCGTGTTTGATTCCTGACAAAACAAAATCTTTGTAAAACAAACGAGGATTTATGAATTGAATTCACCTAAAGGATTGTACAATTGAAACAAAGTTGCGACATATGCTTTACCATTAAATTTAATGTCATATCATTAAACGCAAGGATATCATTATTCATTAAAGATCTAACAATTTTAAGAAACGTCACTAAGTTTACTTTGACCACAATAGACTACTTGCATATAGACATGTGGAAATTAACATGAACGTACTGCGACTAAAACGGTTTATATACAGTTATTCTTTCATTAAATATATCCCAGCTGTTTATACATGGTAGTAATAAACCTCAAGTGGGAGTAGAGATCATTATGGCGGCTTTGAACTGTTTCAACTATTAGAAGCAGAAGCGCTTTATAATTAGATGTAAAAGAAATTCCTGAAAATAACAGCTAATAATAAACCAAAGTGGGTTAGCTGCTAAAGCTGGTGATGTGTGTTATGTCTGTATATCTGTGAGCATTGTATTGTGTTGTTTGACTAGAGTCCGCTAGTGACACCACCTCGTGTGTTTGACTAGAAGGCCGCTAGAAACACCACCCCGTGCATATTTGACTAGGGTGCCGCTAGGGACACCACCCCGTATGTGTTTGACTAGGATGCCGCTAGGAACACCAACCCGTGTGTGTTTCACTAAAGGGCTGCTAGAGCCACCACCCCAAGTGAGTTTGACTAGAAGGCCGCTAGAAACACCACCCGAGTATATTGACTAGGGTGACTCTAGGGACGCCAACCCGTGTGTGTTTCACTAAAAGGCCGCTAAGGCCACCACCGCTTTTGAGTTTGACTAGAAGGCCGCTAAAACCAGCACCCCGTGCATATTTGACTAGGGTGTGGCTAGGGACACCACCCCGTGTGTGTTTCACTAAAGGGCTGCTAGGGCCACCATCCCATGTAGGTTTGACTAGGGACACCTCTGTTTCTTCTGTTCATGAGCGATGATTACTTACCCTTCCTCACGCTTTCCTTCCATTTTTAGTTTTTATTACTTTCTTTAGTCGCCGACTCCTTCCTATTCTTCCATGTCCTTTTCGATTCTGTTTTCTAAAACAGATTTCTCCTGGCTTTTCCTTTTTGCGTCTAAAATATATTTGTTTCATCTTCCTTTCAAATAAACATTTTTGAATTTTGTATAATTTAATATGAATTGGACAATCTGTAACATTCTACACATAAATCCAAGAAATGCATTTCATTCCTTTTCCCTCGTAGATCAAATATAACATATGTAAAATCCCTAAAGTAAAAATGCACATTGTATTAGCCGAAATCCATTTTCCTGCAGAGGCCACTTAAATGCCAGTTGATAGATATTTCCTTCTTCAGAATACAATTTGTTTTTGCTACTTGTAACACTTTATTTGTCAAATATTTTGTTTTTAAAAGAGGTTTTTATTGACTTTCTAAATCTGATTTTTAACTTGTTATTTCTTTAATTTAAACTCTCTTTATAAGCGAAAAAATTCAGTATAATCATTTCATTTAATGTAATATACATTCTTCAAAGTATTTATTTACTTTTGAGAAATTTGCTTTGAAGAGATATTACTAATGCTCTTATTTACTGTGTAACATTGGAAAACTTAAATTCTTCGTTTTAATGTTTATTGTCGCTTTGAGTTTTGGGCAGTAATTTGTGGGAACTCAAATTCGTTTATTCGTTGGCACTGAATCTCGATAAGACTATTGGAAAGCAATACAAAGGGGCATTTTCAATGCAACACTCGCAAAAACTGTTTGAATATATTTCTTTACGCAGAATGTACAAAAACCGTTATATGAAATGAACGGTTTGGTTGTACTGAAACTAAAGCAGTAAAATTCTTTCGAAAATAAAATAAATAAGAAGCTTTTATTTTAAAAAAATAGCTACATAAAGATGGAATTACTTGAGTTCTAGGAAAAAGCAACTGCACTGTAATTCTAAGTGCGTATAGCACTATGTGACTCTCTAATACTTCTCAGCGGTCACTGGTTGAAGATATTTAACTGTTCATTGTTGTGTAATGCATCTATTGAAAAATATTAACTTTGTTAGTCAAGTACTTAATTTTTTTAAAATACGTTTTTATCTTTTTACTAGGAATATATTTATTAGGAATATACTGTGGTTGAATTTAATAATAAATACACAAAAACCACTTAACCACAAACCTTCTTTATTTTACCCTTATGTACATTTCAGTTACCAAGTAACCATTGTCAGAGGGATAACATACAAAGACTCTAGTCTTTGTATGTTATCCCTCTGCGGATGATTACTTGGTAACTGAAATGTACATAAGGGTAAAATAAAGATGGTTTGTGGTTAAGAGGTTTTTGTGTATTTATTTCGTTTTTAACTATATGTAGTTGATATTTTTTTCTATTTGTATATTGCTGCTTGTCTTTACTATTATTAATCCATCACTTTTTATATCATATTCTCTTTCTGACCCTTGTTATTTCAAGAACTTAACTTTAACAATATGTCATTTGGCTTATTCAAGGTCAACAGTAAAATTAAATTGCTGTTTATGTGTTTTCAGCAAAACCTAGAAATGAAATTCAGGAAAATGCCTTGGCTTAAGTCTGAGTCGCTACAAAAATAACCTTCACTTGTTCACAGTTAAACAGTCGGGTCTAATGAGCGGTGAAACTCGAGTGGGGTGAGACTGCTGCAGTGGCGTGCGTGTACTGGATTCCTCGCTTTACCGAAACGTTCGTTCAAGGAAAACCTTTAGTTACAAAGCTAATTAACAGAGTGAAACGTGCTCTATTAAATGCTGCAGTTGTGTGTATTCCAAATAACAAACTAGAAATGTTAAAGGAAAGCCTTTCACTTCAATCACAATTCCTGTAAGGTCCCTTTACTCCGAAATGTTACAGAAACTGATTGATATACATAATCAAAGATCTTGAATATTCATTTAGCAGGCTTCCACACTAATGATGTTCATATAAATTCACCTCATTAGGAAACATGTTTGTCGTGTCATAAAACACTTATCTCTGAGTACAGAGAAGGGAGAGTACCCAGGATAGCAGAAGCAGTTAAAAAGTTAATTAATTAAAAAGAACGGGGAAACTTAATTGTGGACGTATTTCTCTGTCCGCTGAACACATTTAGGAATTGTGGTATTTTATTTAACAAAAGTACCTAAGTACTTTGTACAAAAGTACAATTTAAGTACCTCAGTACATAGTACAATAGTGCAATTAAGGTACCTACGTACTTAGGTATCAAAGTACAATTTAAGTACCTCAGTACATAGTACAATAGTGCAATTAAGGTACCTACGTACTTAGGTATCAAAGTACAATTTAAGTACTTCAGTACATAGTACAATAATGCAATTAAGGTACCTACGTACTTAGGTATCAAAGTACAATTTAAGTACCTCAGTACATAGTACAATAGTGCAATTAAGGTACCTACGTACTTAGGTATAAAAGTACAATTTAAGTACTTCAGTACATAGTACAATAATGCAATTAAGGTACCTACGTACTTAGGTATCAAAGTACAATTTAGGTACCTCAGTACATAGTACAATAGTGCAATTAAGGTACCTACGTACTTAGGTATCAAAGTACAATTTAAGTACCTCAGTACATAGTACAATAGTGCAATTAAGGTACCTACGTACTTAGGTATCAAAGTACAATTTAAGTACCTCAGTACATAGTACAATAGTGCAATTAAGATACCTACGTACTTAGTTATCAAAGTACAATTTAAGTACCTCAGTAAATAATACAATAGTGCAATTAAGGTACCTACGTACTTAGGTATCAAAGTACAATTTAAGTACCTCAGTACATAGTACAATAGTGCAATTAAGGTACCTACGTACTTAGGTATCAAAGTACAATTTAAGTACCTCAGTACATAGTACAATAGTGCAATTAAGGTACCTACGTACTTAGGTATCAAAGTACAATTTAAGTACCTCAGTACATAGTACAATAGTGCACTTAAGGTACCTACGTACTTAGCATAAATATACAATTTACGAACCTAAGTACTTAGCACAAAAGTACATTTTATGTGCCCACTTACTTAGCTCAACCCAGACATGGTGAAATCTGGTTCACCGATGGGTCCAAGATGAAGGAAGGAGTGGGAGCAGGATTTAGTGGACCGAGACACCAAGACAGATTTTGTCATCGCCTGGAGGACTACAACTCTGTCTTCCAGGGGGAGGTGCTCGCGATCAAACTATGTGCTGAGGAAATTATAGGGTCTGGCAGGAGGGGCAAGACCATCTGGATTTGCTCGGACAGTCAGGCAGCTCTGAAGGCTTTAGGTAAGGCTAGTACCAGCTCTAGGTTGGTGGCTGAGACTATGGCTTCTTTAGCAGAGCTGAGTAAGCATAATTCACTCAACCTAACCTGGATTCCAGGACATTCTGGCTGGATAGGGAATGAGAGAGCTGACGCCTTAGCAAAACAAGGGTGTATAACCCAAGGACCGTTGCTGAGGGCAGTGGGCATGCCGCCTCGGGAGGGGCGCAAGAGGATCATGGCACATATAGACAGGTTGTGCAGGGAAGAATGGAATGTAACCTTGGGGTGTAACAAATCCAAGGTACTGTGGGGTTACTCAGGAGATGTGTGGGGCAAAGAACTACTCTCCTTAAGTAGACATCAACTCAGAGCTACTGTAGAGCTGGTTACAGGCCATGGGAATCTGAGGGGGTTTCAATACAAAATTGGAAAATCTAGGTCCCCTGTATGCAAGAGATGCGACGAGGACCAAGAGGAAAGCCCAATCCACGTACTCTGTGAGTGTCCTGCTTTGGGAGCTGCAAGGAGAAAGTGGTTTGGCTGGCAGGTATGTACACCAGAGGATATCAGAAGATCTAGCATCAGGTGGGTACTTGATTTCTGCAAAGAGGTAGGTATCCACTAAGCTAGTCCTGTGGTAGGGATGGGAAGAGAGTACAAAGGCTACAGCTAAGTGCTCTACACCGATAAGGTCCCTCCGAGTTTTTTAGTAATACTTAGTTCAAAAGTATAATTCAAGTATTTAAGTATTTAGCACAAAAGTACAAATTAAGTACCTAAGTACTTAGTACAATTCAAATACCAAAGTACTTAGTACAAAGGTTTACTATTCAACAACTTAAAAGTTTCTATTCGGTACTATTTTGTACTTATTTATAAATTGTTTAGTTAACAGTTGTCTATATAATTAATATTAATAATAATTGTAATGAATAAATTATTATGTATTAGGGGTATATTTTTACAAGTTTTTTACTTAATACGTGTAAATATATTATTAAATATGTTATTAGTTGTGAGTTTACATTTTTTAACTTTCTCGTATTTTTCACAAAAAGTATACCTAATATTTTCTTTTTAATGGGTTAACTTTCAAATGTTTGACGTTTCTGACATTTTGTAGATATTCCATTTTATTAATAAAGATGCACTCTCCTAATAATAAATAAATAATAATATTGGTGAAGAATAAACAAGAATGATTTTATTAAATAAATACTCTACTATTATATAAGAACATTTTTATTCTTATAACTTTTATCATGGTATTCTTTTCTAGAAAAATAGAGAGAGGGTAAGTGAGATATATACATATATA